>OZ002728.1:11903042-12456685 GCA_963924305.1 Polygonum maritimum
TCAAAACTATGACGAAGCCTGATGAAATAGAAGAAGTGGATATGATAGATTATCCCTATGAAGCGGATTTTCGTCGAGACATAATCACTGGTTCTATGCGTGTTCAAAGACGTAAAACCCTTACGGGGAAAATGTTTCCCTTATATCCGTATTCCCCACTTTTTTTCGACAGAGTAGGATTTTCTTGGGATGTTCTTTTCGAACCATTCATATTATCAGTAATTGAGATTTCCGACCTAATACAAGACATTTTTAGAAAGGGTATAAAAGGAAGCGTAGCAAAAAGAATAAAGAGGTTGAAAAAAAAAAATGTACATGGAGGAAAACAAAAGCTACGAAGAAATTCAAAAAGAAGTCAATGAAATGGAAAAGGGGCGGGACGGGCCGACGGAAATGGAACGAATAGACAGGACACAAGAAAAAAGATCAAACCTCTATGATGTCATTATTTATGCTCAGGCAATAAGAGCTTGTATTTTACTAATTCAGTCGAAGCTTCGAAAATCTATTGTATTACCTTCATTGATACTAGCTAAAAATATTGTCCGTTTCTTATTACGCCAAGAGTCCGAGTGGAAGCAGGATATAAGGGAGATGAATAGAGAAGTGCATCTTATATGCACCTATAAAGGTCTGCCAGTACTAGAAACAGGAAGAAACGGAATTTTTCCTCAAAACTGGGCCACAGAGGGTATACAAATAATGATAAGATTTCCTTTCCGTCTGAAACCTTGGCACCGATCTAAGATACGACCTTCTCGTCGGGATCCAAATCCAAAGCAGGAAAGTCTTGCTTCTTTTTTAACGATTTGGGGACTGGAAACTGACCGTCCTTTTGGTTCTCCTCTCGTAGGACTTGGTATTTTGTTTCGTTATTATTTTGGACCCCCTTTGAAAAAACTCCAAAAAGCAATTATAAAATGGAGTTTTCGAGCTCTAAAAAGTTTCAAAGAAAGAACAAAATTATTGTTTCTAAAGGTCCAAAAAGAACCAAAAAAATTGAGAGAGGATTCGAGTGAAATAAAAAAAGATTCTATAATCAATAATCAGATTATTCATGAATCATCCATTCAAACCCGATCTATGGATTGGACAAATTATTCACTGACAGAAATCAAAATTAAAGATCTGACTGATAGAACAAGCACAATCAGAAATCAAATAGAAAGAATTACAAAAGACAAGAAAAATGGATTTCGAACTCTAAAGATAAATATTAGTCCTAACAAAACAAGTTATGGTGCTCAAAAATTAGCATCACTAAAAAATTATTTTCAGATATTAAAAAGAAGAAATGATCGAATAATCCGTAAATCACATTATTTTATAAAATGGATCGTGGAAAGGGTATACACGGATATCCTTCTAAAGAGCTTTCCATATATCATTAATCATTTTACTAATAGTCTTTATAGGCCCATGATCATTATCAAACTTTTTCGTAAATTTAAAAAAAAAAAAATTTTTGATACAAAAGAGAAAAAGATAATTGAGCGTATTTCAACTATACAAAACAAACTTTCACCTTCTCATATTCGTCATAAGATTCAGACGAAGTCGGAGGTTTCTTTTAAATTATCCCTCGTGTCACAGGCCTATGTATTTTACAAATTATCACAAACCCAGGTTATTAACTTGTATAAGTTAAGATCTGTCCTTCAATATGACGGAGCGTCTTTATTTCTTAAGAATGAAATAAAAGATTATTTTCGAAGACAAGGAATAATTTCTTCCGAATTAAAGCATAAGAAACTTCAGAATTCTGGAATGAATCAATGGAAAAATTGGTTAAAGAGTCATTATCCATACGATTTATCTGGGCTAAAATGGTCTAAATTAGTACCGCAAAAATGGCGAAATAGAGTCAATCAACATTGTAGGGTTGAAAATAAAAATTTAACCAAACGGGATTCATCTGAAAGAGAGGAAAAGGTTTCGTTATTGCTAAATAAAAACGATCATTTTCAAAAAATGTCTAGAGAAAACGAAACATCACGAAATCGAATTTACACAAGCTATTTGTTTCTAGCCTACCAAATCAAAATATGGAAACTAAAAACAAACTTTTTTTCTTTCCAATTTTTGGGGGATGAATCTATCCTTATTTATTTCGATTTGTTACTAATGAATTGCGGCGAGTGGATTTCCATAGGTATAAAACCTCTTTTTTGCAGACAAAAACAACCCCCCTTTTTGGATGTTCCATAGAATATACGTTTGCTTTGACTCGCAGCGAAGGTACGTTCTGACTTAAATTTCTTTAAGTTATGCCATGGAACATTTTTGGATTGTAGAGTTTTCTACCTCCAGTCGAGAATCAGAAAACGTTCATTGTTCGATTCATTTCAAAAAACTTCAATCGGTACGCGCAAGAAATAGGCCAATTCAGCAGCTTTTTGTTCCATTTCTCGTGGAGTCAAATTCTCATCAGTACGAGTCAAAGGAATGGCCCCCTGGCCTCTGATTTCTAGATAAAGGACACGACGAGGGGAAATGCCCTCTTTAAGTTCAATTCTGATAGATTGAATATCATTTATAAGGAAGCGGAGGGAGATTCGACGATTTTTTCCCGGAAATCCCCAACGAAAAATACACACTATTCCTTCTTTTTTATCGAATAGATCATAACCACTACCTACATTCCACGAAATTGTGCACCATAAATAGCCACTAATAAAGAGACCTGCGATCCCATAGAAAGACATCACGATCCCCTGTGGGAAAAAAATTATTTGTTGAGAGGGAAATAAAGATATTAAATTCCTACCAAGATAGCTGGAAGTTCCAACTAATAAAAATCCTAATGAACCTAAAAAAAGTATAAAGGCCCAGCAGAAATTACTTATTTTTCGAGATCCCTTTATAAGTTCTATCCATATACGTTCTGATCGCCAATTCATACTAATCTAGTTGCATTTAATTTGACTTAATTGAATTGATAGAATAACCAAAATGAATTTAACTTGTACTTTACTTAACGACTTAACTAATGCTATTTTGTTTCTGAAGTAACTCTCATCAACTAGCACTATTCTAATGTGAATCTGCCGGGGTAATTCATAAAAAACGTTCGATCGAAAAGGAAAATAAGAATGTCCCACCCCGCCCTAGATATCTACAAGCATTGACTTTCTCTTTCAAAAACGGAACTGACCCGTGATCTATTAATTTTAAAAAGTGAAAAAGAATTTACCCCTATAGCAAGCAAGTTTCGCACGTATTGCACTTGTGTTTGAAAGAAATCATGCATTCTACCATATTTCACTTTCCAAGAAAAAAATAGATATCTGGGTTATGATTCAATCAAGTCTAAGTCTTGAAAAAATTCGATTTTGCCTCACCATTCAGCCTAAACAATCTTGTTTTTTTGAATATGAAGAAATAAAGTAGCCATTGCAATTGCCGGAAATACTAAGCCTACCAAAGGCACAAAAAAAGAGGGAAAGTTTATATCTGTCATAGAATGGATACCTCGATTTACTATATTGTACCTGTTTGTTATATTGTTCTAAAATAATATTAACTTAATTAGAATTCTAATTCTATATAATTATACTAATTATATCTAAGTGAGTATATATTAAGTTCAAGAAATGTAGAACGAATTAAATGAACTTAATTAGCCTTCTCCACAAAAATATATGTTTTAGAATCGACTTTTTTATTCTTCATCTTTTCTTCTTCTTTTGCTCTTATCTTTTAATTCAATATCAATAAAGAAAGAATTGCTTACAAAGTTCCGAAAGATTCGTTAGAATCTGATCCAAGAGATATTCTTTTGTTAGTCAAAACGGAGAGTCTCTGAGAATAATCCGGCAATAAATATATTAAAATGCAAAAGGCCATTTTTTTACAATATTACCCCTTCACACAATCACTTTTTACCTACTTTAACCCTCTTTTTCTTCTTCTTCCTCATCTTCTAATCACTTTATCATCATTACATTTCTTACACTTTAACAACCCCAAACCATAAAATTTCCACAATTACAATCAAATTTGAAGCTGAAACTTTATTTTTTTCGTTGAAAAATTTACATGAATTAGCTGCCATTTTTTTTTAGCTTCATTTTGATATCCTTAAAGTGTGATTTGGAGAAGGCAAATTTGGGCCACCATTTGTGATGGGCTTCAGCTTGCTCTTGTGTGATCCAATGATCCACACATAAACGCCATGCGTAGAGATGGGGAACCCTAGCCTTCATTTCCTCCTGCAAACACTTCCTTCTTGCCTCCTCTTGCAAACACTCTCTTTTGCCTCTCAAAAAAGCCCTAGCCTCCATTGACAATCTTGATAGCTTGCCTCTCGATTTGGGATCTTAAGATCTCGATCTTGCCTCTCGATAAACCCTTGCTCTGGCTCTTCTTGATTTCTCTCTCGAAAAACCGTTGCCTCTCGATCTTGATTTCGCTCTTGCTTGACAAATCCGGCGGCTCCGATCTGCGATTTGGGTGAGTGGCTTTGCTCTTGAGTTGTCTCTCACTTGATTTGGCTCTTGCTTTCTCATCTTGCTCGCTCTTGCTCTTCATTTGTTTTGTTTTTTGACTCTGGATTTTGTTGTTGCTTGAATCTGTTGTTGCTTTGCTTGACTTCGCTCTCGATTTGGTTTTGATGGTTTGTTGTGTTAATCTGTGAATCTAGGGTTCCAAAAGAGGTCTATTGCATGTTCTTGTTTGATTTCTGTACCAGCATTCGATTAAATTTGTGATCTTTTGCCTGAGGTTCTGCATGCATGCTCATATTCTTCGAAAACCTAGAAGGTTGCTTATCTAATTTCAAGATCTGGTGGTAAGGTTTATATAGATTGATCTTTTGATGCTCTGAAATAATCTCAATCTTCTAGGGGAGTTCAGCATAATGACATTGCATAGGGACTTCTTTTTGTTTATTTGTTCAGTACGATTCATAATATCTGACGAATTTACATTGATGCTTATCCTGCTTGTGTACAGTGATGGTCTGGATCTTTGCCTCCAGATCTCGAGCTTGACCGTTGTGATCCCCTTTTATTGGCTCGTCTTTGTTGTGATCCCCTGTTGTTGGCTTGTTTGTCTTGTGGTCTCCTTGGACTGTCTCTGTACATGCATGCAAGAGCAAAATCTGAGCTTGAGAGGTAAAACCCCTTACCTTATCTTTTCCCTTGTTCTCTGTACATGCACACAAGTGCTCTTCTTTGATTATCATTGCCTCGGTGTTAACTCCCCTTTCTCTGTCTTGAATGCAAGGTGAACATATATCATTATCCCCTAAGAATGGATCCATATCATGAAATTTTTCGAGACGCGAAAGATGATTCGTCTGAC
Organism: Polygonum maritimum; assembly: GCA_963924305.1. NCBI lineage: Eukaryota > Viridiplantae > Streptophyta > Magnoliopsida > Caryophyllales > Polygonaceae > Polygonum > Polygonum maritimum. Next base: position 11,908,347 of record OZ002728.1, read on the forward strand.
TCTGACTCTGGCTATGGCACATTCGAGTGCTCCGACGATGACTGTGATCGGCCAGGAAACTGTAATGGGAACCACACTTATAGCCCCCGACGCGATGACTACTGTGTTGACCGGCCTCCCCACCGGAAATATATCAAAGAAAAATCCCCTGAAGTTAAATCATCCGAGCCTCGAGTTGATGATTCAGTTGAGACTTTGGTGGATGACTCAGACGGGTGTGATGGACTTGTTGCTCCCGATTCCGAAGAGGAATCGGAATCTTAGATAAGTCCTCTGTCTATGCTTTTGTTTTTATTTTGCTCATGCGCATGCTAATGAATTTGTGCTTGGATGTGTGTTAAATGAATGTGAAAATGCTTTCTCTCTGTGTGTGATACATTTTGTGGGTGCTTGTTGTTGGCTATTTAATGAATGGGATAATGCTTTCATGTTTGCTTTCTGTTTTGGATGAATAGGAAAATGCTTGTTGATGAAACTGATTGCTTGTTATGTATCTGAAATTGTCAATGAACCATTTTTTTTGTTGATGAACCAAGTTTTAATTTTTGATGACTATGTTTTCATTTTTTTGTCAAGCTGATTCTGTTTTTTGCTTTCTTTTTTCTTAAACTGATTTTGCTTTTCCCTTTTTTTTTTGAAACTGTCAATAATGAACCATTTTTTTTGTTGATGAATCAAGTTTTGATATTTGATGACCATGTTTTCATTTTTTTTTCTTTCTTTTTTTTGTTAAATTGATTCTGTTTTTTGCTTTCTTTTTTTAAAACTGATTTTGTTTTTTCCTTTCTGTTTTTTTCTTTGAAATTGTAAGTGAACCATTATTTTGTTGATGAACCATGTTTTGATATTTGATGACCATGTTTTTATTTTTGTTTTTGCTTTCTTTTTTTTGTTAAACTGATTTTGTTTTTCCCTTTCTTTTTTTGTTTTAAACTGTCAATGAACCATTATTTTGTTGATGAACCAAGTTTTGATATTTGATGACCATGTTTTCATTTTTTTTGCTTTCTTTTTTTTGTTAAACTGATTCTGTTTTTTGCTTTCTTTTTTTAAACCGATTATGTTTTTCCCTTTCTGTTTTTTTTTTGAAATTGAATGTGTATGACAGTGATTGATCAACCATGTTTTACCCTTTCATGATTGATGTTTGCATTATTGTTTTGCTTTCTATTTTTGTTTTTCAAACTCATTGTGTAATAAGCTGATTGTTATTCATTCATTCTTGATTTTTCCATTCTCTTTTTATGAAACTCATTTTCTTTCTCTTTTCTTTTCTGCTTTCTGATTTCTGTTTTTTTTTTGCTGTTTGCATTGATCATGCTTGTGCTGTTTGGTTTTTGTTTTTTCTCTTTTCCCTTTAATCAATGATGATACAAACTTTCTGAGAGGCACCCCCTTTACAGTTTTCCAGTTCACATGTGGCTTTAACATTCAAGGAAGCCAGCCAATCTTTTTGGCTCTGGCATGCCTTTGATGTAAGCCTTTGTGAATGGGGGTGTTTCAATGATGATAGGCGATATCTGAGATTGTTTTTTCTTTTTTTTCTTTTTATCAATGATGATACATTTCCTCTGAGATACATTCTCTTGTTTGTGAAGTTCACATGTGACTTTGACATTGAAGGAAGCCAGCCAATGTTTTTGGCTCTGGCATGCCTTTGCTGCAAGCCTATGTGAATGGGGTTGTATCAATGATGATTGGGGATCTCTGAGATTTTTTTTTTTTCTGTTTTTTCATGTCTGCGAGTTAGATTAAACAATTCTGATCATAAACAAAAGTTGTTTCTTCATTGAGTAGTTGTTGTTGTTTAATTACACAAAATACAAAAGTGAATACATGCCCAAAATGCACTACTTTCATTGAATTTCTTCAAAAGGATCCTCCTCCTGACTGTCTTCCTGAGCCTGACTTGCTTCAGTTTCTACATTAACCTGAGAATCTGCATTGTTTTCAGTTTCTGCATTAGTTTCAGTTTCTGCTTGTTGCTCTGTTTGTGACGCATTCACCACATTCCATGCTTCATGCACTGCCCACATAGGGGCTTCAACTTGTAGTGGTAGTGTCCCTTGCGCTTCCATTCTTTTCTTGTTAACATGAGGCAAATCATAGTCATTGCCACCCTTTGCTTTTAGGACTTCATTCATTACATATTGCATGCTCATCCACACATTAGCTAGGGTCTTCGGTTGTAATTCAAAAAAAGCTTCATGAACTGCATCTAGCATGCCATCCACATCTTTAGGCATTTTTTTGTGCATTAGGGATTGAATGCTCCTAAAAAAACCCAGGTCTAGGATGTTAAGATCAGGGCTGTTAGGAGGTTGTTGAATTAAGATGAATGTGAATCCATCTTGCCTATATACTTGCTGCCATTCTGAATCCTCTTGAGTGATATGTGGCTTTGCATTATCTTGTTGTATAAATATAACCTTGTGTGATTGATCCCCTTCTTGTGGCCACTTCTCCTTGATTGCTGGAATAATCTGCTCAATAAGCATTTGTCTTGTGACTTTCTTGTTCACTGACTCTATTAGTTTGGTCACCATGGTCCCCTTTGCTCTGTTTTTAGAATTCCTCTTAGCTGGCTCTTTATAACTGAATGGGAAAATGCCTATTTTCCCATCAAATGTGCATTCCCCACTTGCATTAAGCCTTGGTCTTGCAACTGCTGCAGTAAACATGACTTTTGGTATGAATTTTGATGATTGTGCAGCCCTATATTGCCCCCTTTCATGCTGTGCTAGGTAGACTCTTTGTGTTTTTTTGGTTAATTGGAACCATTTCTCGTCTATATGAACAAAGTCAAACATAGGATAGTACAACCTCTTTGTTATTGGTGTATCCCCTTGTAGTAGACTGAGTATCCATGCCAACCTTGTTAATTTGTTTGCATCTTTAAGCCCTGGCTTGAGTGCATTTGTATGTGGCCTGATTGTTCCTCTCTTGATTAATTTGTGTGCTAAGCTTGTTGAGCAGTCCAGCTGGGCTGCTAGATCTCTGATTGTGGTTCTGTCCCCCATTTTGATAGAACTGATTTGCTCCTCTGTGTACTCTTTCCTCTTCTTGCCACTGTGTTGATATTTTGTGCTTACATTGATGGGTTGCATCGCTTGCCTCTGTTGCTTGTATATGTTCCATATCCTGGTTGTTGTCCTAGTTGACACACCAAACTCCTCTGCAACTAGTCTCATTGATCCCCTTCTTAACACTCCATTTTTTGTTGGTATTTCATGAAGCTTCATAAGAATTTGAAAGCGTTTTTCACTGCTGAGCTTACATTTCTGTGGCTGATGATGTGAATTGTTTCCTTGTTCCCCCACATGTGTTGTGTCAAGGCCTGACCCTTCTTCCTCCATATCTCCTGGTGGTTGGTTCAAATCAAAGGCAAATTGTGTATGCTGATGTGGGCTTTGACTCTCTCCAAGTGGGACCTCATTAATGTATCCTGAAGCCATTGAAATGAAGCAATGATGCTACCAAGTGAAAATTCCCTTTCTGTTATTCCTTTTGTTGGTTTTTTTGTATTGAATGCACTGTATTGAATGCTCTGGTTTTTTGTGTTTTTCTGGATTGAAGCTGAGAAATCCCCTCTTAAGAAGGCTTAAATAGCCTTCAATGCTTTGTAATGGACTAAGGGACTGATCTGTGTGCTCTGAATGTTGTAATCCTATTGGCTCACTTTATTTTGTTCTCTTCTCTGATTGGCTGAAAACAAATGTGTTGGATCCCCACCAAATCTATGTAAACGTGCATCTACTTTCCAGATTTTCAGCAGATTGTACTTTCACAAGCAATTAATATCTCCTCCCCTTTCTCATGTGGATTTGATGTGCATAAAAACCAGTGCCCATTTACTTTATGGACAATCTTGTGAGAACAGAGGGAGTATAAGATTTTATGCACACTGACACAGTACATCTGATTTATAAGAAACAAGTGTGGTGTTTGATACGTATTGCATTATAATTTACACATCCGTACAACACTTAAACATTGGCATTATGTTAAATAAAACATGATATAAGGCTTGTGGATCACAATGAGTATGACTACAATGACAATCCATACATCAGACATTGCCTCGGATTGAATCTAACATGATCAAGCGTTCCGTCTCTACATTCGTGCATTTGTAATTGTACTGCAAATTTTGTAGCCACATCGTCATGGGTCGTCGTAAGCCATCATTGTCTTTGTATCTCATTTACTCTAATCTATCTTCTTAATTAAATGTTTATTGTCTTTGAAGTTTGAATGATCAGGGATTCGACTTTGTAAGAAAATTGCGTAATTTACACTTGTATTTTTTCCCGCTATGGTGTGGCAATCTATGTTTTTTTGGGTGTAGAGAGGTATATCTCACCCCACAATAACCTTTTTTTGAAGGCCTCCCTCGGGGAGGCCGGTCGAGATAAAAAAAAACAAGGCATCATTGAGTGGGATTTAAACTCGTGATGGTCATGAAACGTCATTAGCTATCACTTAGATTGGGGAGACTTGACTGAGCTTCTGGTTTTTGAATTTAGAATTCGATATAAAGTGATAATCATAAATACAAACTCATAACTTAGGAATAGGACAATCAATCGATCGGTTTGGCTAGAGTTATTTCGCTACTTGATCTATAATTGAAAATTTCATCCTTACTCGAATTATCAATTATTCTCGGGGTTGTTTAGATTATCCATTCATTTTTTGTTTTCGTATAATTTTTCGTTGCTTATAAGGGGATTTAATACTAATAATTATGAAAGTATGATATGAAAATGAAAATAAAACTTTGCAGCTTGATGAAGCGTAGGCTTGATAGTGTTTCGTCTTCTGATCACTGTTTTGAGCTCAATCAAAAACCGCTTTTCTAAAGACTACTGGAATGTTGAGCCCGAGCCCGAGCTCGAGCACAAGCCCAAACTACGGGATTTTAGATTAAAGCAACGTGGGTCAAAGGACATTTGATCTAGCGGTAAGATCTTTGGGGGGAGAATTCGAGGTCCCCGGTTCGATCCTCACCGGCAACGAAACCACAAATTTGAATTTTCAAGATCATAACTCTGACCTGTACTCGGATTACCCTAATTCTCACCAATTCAAAAAAAAAGGATTAAAGCAACGTGGGCCCGCCTGAAAAGACAATCCACACTCCTACTTGGGGAAGTAATATTACCGTTTGTGAGTGCTGCGCATTTGGACCCTCGAAATAGCCGTTACTTCCCCTTTCGAGTTTCCATCACCCCATTTTAAAACCCTAATTCATTCCCCCATAAAACAACAACAATCCAATCCATTGCCCGATCAAGATTTCACTCTCAGTCTTTCCGACCTCTAGCATTCCTTTCTTCCTCTCTAGATCCCCGATCCGTATTGATTTGCATCCCTTCTACGAAATCCTTTCCGATTAAATAAAAAACCCTAGATTTCCGCTGTTTGGAGTTCGTAATCGTTGGTTGGTTCAATCTCAGTTTTGGTTCGCGTTTGGTGGAATCCGTGCTTATGGCTTCTAAATCTGCTACAAAAGACATCATCACTCTCCGTGGATCAGCGGCCATCGTCAGCGAGTTCTTTGGTAATCTTATCAAATCCCTTCGTCCCCAATTAAGCTTTTCAATTCCTCCGGTTTCATCAGTAAATGTATGCAGAACAGGCCTGATATGCGCTTTTTTGTTGTTGTTGTTTTTCTCTTGTATGAATCGTGAATCATTTTTCCAGGCTACGCTGCCAATAGGTTAGAAAATCGCAATCTCTCGGGACTTTTCATTTCTTTCCCTTGCCTTTCTCTTGATTTTTAATGCCTTGTATGTGTAAACTGAACAATCACAGTATTATTTACAACCGAGGAGTTTATCCTGAGGAGAGTTTTGCCAAGGTGAAGAAGTATGGCCTCCCAATGTTACTCACTCAAGATGAAGGCGTTAAAACCTTCATAGCCAATCTCACTGCACAACTTTCAGGTGAATTCTGATTAATGTACTGTCGTATTTTCTTCTTCCAATTTGTGCGTTTCTAGCTTACAAATCGATGTGTGTGTGTTTGTGATACTTAACCTCTATTGAACCTGTTGCCTGAATGACTTGTAGAGTGGCTTGAAGCTGGGAAGCTTCAGCGAATTGTTCTTGTCATAATGAGCAAATCCACTGGCGAGGTTCTAGAACGATGGAATTTCAGCGTTGAAACTGACCAGGAAGTTGTAGAGAAAGGGTATCAACTAAAAATCCCCATCTATATTTCCTTCGCTTCCAGTAATTTCACCGTTTAAGATTGAATTGATCCAGTATTCTAACTCTCTTAGCTGATTTGGTTTCTGCAGTGTAACGAGGGAAAAGAGTGACAAGGAGATAATGAGAGAGATACAAGCAATCATGAGGCAGATTGCTTCGAGCATCACTTACTTGCCTTGTCTGGATGAACCCTGTAAGTATCTCAATCCGAATTTACTCTGCCTTGGAGGCGAAATTTGTTTTTGAAATGTTGCTGTGCACTGTTTTTGGCTGAACTCTTCTGGGTCGTGTGTGTTTTTGGGTTTCAAACAGGTGTGTTCGATGTGTTAGCTTACACTGATCAAGATGTAGCTGCACCCTTAACTTGGATTGAGAGTGATCCCAAATTGATCTCTAATCCTCAAATGGTGAAGCTGCATTCGTTTGATACCAAGGTAAACTAAATCTCCCTTCAATGACTTGTGTGCTCCAAATCAGAACTCTTCTGATTTTTCTGCATATAGTTTAAAATTCATTATTTCTGTCTGGATATTTTCAGATACACAAAATCAACACCTTGGTATCCTACAAGAACGATGATGAGGATGAGTAGTCCAAGGGGCCGGCCAGACCCCCCCGACCCTTCCATGTGTTTTCCTCGTTTAATTTTCGTGTCTAACTCGTTTGTGAATCGTTGATTCACAATGGTCGCAATGATGAACGGGTGTGTGTATGTTCCAACAATGCTTCTTCAATTGATCCAAATCATATTTTGCTAAATCATTGTACTGCTGTGTCCATCCTCTCTGTCCCTTATTTTCCCTCCGCCCATTGTTGAATTTGGTTTATTTTCCTTGCAAATTCCAATTCAATTCTCTGCTGGCTAAATTTCACTTTACTATTTATTTCAAAGGTAAAAGTTACAGGATACTGAAACTTGAGTTTCGTATGAGTCTCTGCCTTGTTTGTTGGATTGTCCAAAAATAAACTTCTAAACTTGGATATGGGAAAACCATCTGAGAATTCCAATTCAATTCTCTGAGAAGTCTGTGGATGACACAATTTGGCTAATCTAATCAAAGAGGAAGTAGTGAATTTGAAAGCAGGAAGAAGGTTAAAAAGGGATCTGATGGACTCCTCCGCCTTCGGATCCTGTAGAAATCGATATCAACACTGCAATCTTAGGTGAAGATGGTATTCGATTATGTGTGGTCTTTACTAACGGGTTTTTTGTAATGAAAAGAATTCGATTTACCAGACAAACCTGGTAGATTGAGAGGCCAAAACAATCGTCAATTGGACAAGTCGACACTAGAGCACAAACACAAAAAAAAAACTCCTAACAAGCAAAAAAGACACATTAAAACTAATCAAAAGTTAACAAAGAGACCGGGAGAGAAGAGCCAAGCACTACAAAGCGCAACACCGTTGATACACAAGATAAAAGGGTCCTCTCCATATGAGGAATGCAAAGAGAACCTCGGTGACGTTGGCCCCACCTAAATGAGGGATCTTCGGAAGGTCCACTGGACCACAACTTCGATCAGACACGACTCGATCCAATTCAAATCAGCTCTTCCATCCAACCGATACTTTTAGGGGTGGGGTTAAGTTGGATTGCTTTAGACCATGTGCAATGGTGTTCTTATTTAGGGGGTTTAAGGAGTTCCTAACTATTATTATACTATTATTTCTTCTTTTAACATTACACAAGTACTTATTTATTTTTTTCAATCCAATGGAGCAATCTATGTGTACTTATAAGCACCCACTTATTTCTTTTCTACCTTTAATTTTTCATACCAAATATGTCTTTAATATCATCATTATATATGTTATTTTAATGCAAAAATAATTATTAAATAACTTAAATAAATTATTATGCACAAATAATACATAAATAAATTATAGTAATTATTAAGTAATAATGTACTTATTCAACAATATTAGTTCATGCGATGAGAAAAAATAAAGTATTTACAACAAATTTAAGGATTATTTTTATGTTTGTGAAACACGATTGAAAAATATATTCAAAGTTTCAAACCAACAATCATATTAAACTTAATAGTAACTATGTTACAAAACACTAAATACATCACATTTCATGTAATGTTTGAGGTTTAATGTGTGTAATGTTAGTTTTTTAATATATTGTGTTTTAATTTAATTCTTATTATTTATTTAAATAAAATCATATTTTTATTACTAAATAAATTTATGCAAAAATAACTTATTAATTTATGTTATAATATGCAATTAATCATATGTAAACACTATCCAAAGTTAATACATTTAAGAAATATACAAAGTACATACAATATTGGTCTTATTGGATAGATAATGTTACTTTAGAAAGTTATTATATATTATTGTTTTAAAAACTTAAAAAAATTATGATCAAAAGTTTATAATTTACATTCAAACATACAATCCCATGAGTTGCTAAGCATTTTTCTTTTTTTTTTTTGGCCCAAAAAATACACAAACACCCTTAAGTACCCTCTAAAAACTCCCCATTGCACATGCCCTTATCAACTTCTTTTTTTCAAAAACCCTGTACAATAAATATTTGAATGAGATTAGCTGGGATTACCGTAACTATTCTGACATATGACAAAACCAATTTGATAGTATTACTTGAAAATAATATAAAAGATGTAATTGGTGCTTCTTTCATTTTTCTATGTATATTTTTATGTGAAAATTGTGGTGGGACATAGAAAGCAAACATTCTCTACTTCACTCCGGAGTCTTCCTGTACACCTCTTTTTAGAGCATACCCATTGGTAGACCAATTTTTGGCCAACCAAAGAGAGAGACAACAAATTAATAAATAAGAGCATTCATATGGGCTATGATCGGCCTTGATGATGACAGAAGTGCACTTTGGTCTTTTAAGGAGAGAGTGACACATGTACCACTTATATTGAACTAAGAAAGTATTATTACAAGTTGAAATGGGGATATATGGTCATTTTCCCTAATTTTTATCCACGCCTTTTGTTTAACGTATAGGAGAATCATTTTATAACGCATACTTACTATCCATTAAAAATGAATGGATAACTTTGTATTGTAAATAGAAAATATGTGAACTTAATCACTTCATCTAGTAAAAAATAATGCACAAGTTTGAATTTTCAATACGTTTATTCACACACTTGCATTGTCCATCCATTTTTAGTGGACAAATTTATTAGACTGTGAAGTCTGTGATGAATAATTATGGTTTGTTTATTAATGAACGATTGTCATATTGAATAAATCTACAATCGAAAAATTTCAAACCGTCTTAATCGATAAATTTTATTGTTAAAACGGTTCACTTTAAAATTGTTCTAAATTGAAGTTCTAATACAACAACAACAACAATATTTACCCAGGAAAATCACGCCAAGGTAGGATGGAGACATTTCAGACATAGATGAAACGCGCCCAACAAACTAATTTTAAATTGCTTTTTGAATTATTTATAAAAACTAATTTGATTTAAACCCTAATATTATGAAAAACATAAAAAAATAAACTTAAAGGAGAGTGAGTGGGGAGAGAGGGAAAGGAGAGAGAGGAATGAAATGAATATGAAAATGATAATGATAATTTTATAAATTTAAAAGATAAAGTATTTATATCATATACACTATATACAGAAAAATTATATAAAAAAGAATTTAGGGGGTGTTAGAAAATTTGACACTTTCTCATACATAGGAAAACAAAAATTGATCTTGGACCAAATTTGTAATTGATCTTTTCTCGGGCAAAAAAATAATTAAAATACTGTTTTCAAGAGCTGTTTTCTTACCGCTAAACCTCATCCAAAACCCCCGGCCCCTCTCTAAAGGCCAGCACAGAGAGCAGGAACCTCCGAGCTTTTCAAATGGCGGTTTCTGCCCAAACCCTCCCTGTCTCACCAAATCCAGAAGCTTTCAACCTTCTTAACTCAAAACACTTTAAATCCAAAACTCTACAATTCTCTCTCCTACACCAAAACAAACAGAATTCTCTCTCACCAGCGAAAACCCATGAAGTTTCAGCTCTCAACTTCAATCCTTCCAACGCCTCCTCCTCCTCCCCCCCTGCAGGCTTCAATTCACATCTGAACGAGCTCTGCGCTCGAGGAAATCTGGAAGAAGCGATGAAATTCTTTGATTCTATGCAGGAATTGAGTATGGGTGTGGAAGAAGATACTTTCATATCTTTGCTGAGGCTCTGTGAGTGGAAGAGAGCGTATAGAGAGGGCTTGCGTGTCAGTGCTTGCATATCGAACTCAGGGATCGATTTGGGTATTGAGATTGGGAACGCCTTGCTGAGTATGCTGGTGAAGTTTGGTAGTTTGGACGATGCTTGGTATGTGTTCGGCAAAATGCGTGAGAGAAATGTGTTCTCTTGGAATGTGATGGTGAGTGGGTACGCTAAGGGCGGGTTTTTTGACGAGGCTTTGAGTTTGTACCATAGGATGTTGTGGGATGGGGTTAGGCCAGATGTTTATACTTTTGCCTGTGTTTTGAGGACTTGTGGAGGTATGCCTGATTGGGAGAGGGGTAGGGAGATTCATCTTCATGTGATTAGGTGTGGCTATGATTTAGATGTTGATGTTGTTAATGCTCTAATCACTATGTATGCAAAGTGTGGCGATGTTTACAGAGCAAGGTTGCTGTTTGATAGAATGCCTAGGAGGGACATAATTTCATGGAACGCGATGATTTCAGGATATATTGAGAATGGTGAGGATCTGGAAGGCTTGAAATTGTTCCTTAGAATGCGGAAGCTTGATATCGATCCTGATTTTATGACAATGACGAGTGTGATATCGGCTTGTAATCTTCTTGCTGATGAGAGGTTCAGGGTGGAGATCCATGGGTATGTGGTAAAGACTGGCTTCACTTCTGAGGTATCTGTTTGTAATTCATTGGTCAAATTTTACATGAGTATTAGGCAGTGTGTGGAGGCGGAGAGGGTTTTCTGTGCAATGGAATCTAGAGATGTGGTATCATGGACATCCTTGATTTCTGGTTACGAAAATAATGGGTTGTCTTCTAAGGCTCTTGAAACATATAAAATGATGGAGGCAGAGGGCATCATGCCAGATGAGATTGCAATAGCCAGTGCTATATCTGCCTGCGCTTCCTTGGGTCTTCTTGACACCGGTCTTAGGCTGCATGAGCTTGCAAACAGGACAGGTCATATTTCTAATGTCATGGTTGCTAATACGCTGATTGAGCTGTATTCCAAGTGTAATTGTATTGAAAGAGCTTTGGAGGTCTTCCACAACATACCTAGGAAGAATCTCGTATCTTGGAGCTCGATCATTTTAGGGCTTCGGATCAACAACCGGTGTTTTGAGGCTATGTTTTTCTTTAGAAGGATGAAAGTATTGATGAAACCTAATTCTGTTACTCTACTTGCTGTGCTTTCAGCATGTGGAAGAATAGGTGCTCTGATGTGTGGAAAGGAGGTTCATGCCTATGCCTTAAGGTCCGGAGTAGCTTTTAAGGAGTTTTTTCCCAATGCTCTTATGGATATGTATATAAGATGTGGAAAGATGAGATTCGCATGGAATTTATTCAATGGACAGAAAGAAGATACAACAGCATGGAATATTATGCTCACAGGTTATGCAGAGAGGGAAAAGAGCAGCCTAGCAGTTGATCTTTTCCATAAAATGGTCGGCTCTGATGTATCTCCGGACTGTGTTACATTCATTGCACTACTCTGTGCTTGTAGTCGTTCCGGTTTTGTCAGTGAGGGGCTGGAGTATTTTGAGAGGATGAAACAAAACTATGGCATTTCTCCAAATCTGAAGCATTATGCATGCGTTGTGGATTTGCTAGGCCGTGCTGGGCGGTTGGAGACTGCTTATGAATTTATCCAGAAAATGCCGTTGAACCCAGATCCAACCATTTGGGGAGCCTTATTGAATGCTTGCAGAATCCACAAGAACGTTGAGCTTGGGGAACATGCAGCCGAAAAGATATTCGAAGTTGATAGGACGAGTGTAGGGTATTATATACTTCTGTGCAATCTCTATGCTGAAAGTGGAAAATGGGAGCAACTTTCTGGAGTTAGAACGATGATGAGAGAAAAGGGATTGATTGTGGATCCGGCATGTAGCTGGGTAGAAGTTAAGGGTCAGGTCCACGCTTTCCTCAGCGGAGATGATTTCCATCCCCAGAGTAAAGAGATCAATGATGTTTTGGATGGATTTTACCATAAAATGAAGGCAGCTGGTTTTTCTCAGGCAGAAATATCCCCTAAAGATGCTCCAAAAGATGAGGTCTTTTGTGGTCACAGTGAGAGACTGGCAATTGCATTTGGGCTGATTAATACTGCACCCGGGACGCCTGTCTGGGTTACCAAGAATCTCACAATGTGTGAGAGTTGCCATAGTACCGTGAAGTTCATATCTAAGGTTGTTCGGAGAGAGATTTCGGTTAGGGACACCGAGCAATTCCACCTCTTTAAGGATGGGGTATGCTCCTGCGGAGACCACGGCTATTTGGGGAGGCATGAAACTTGCAGAAATTGTACATCTTCTGGAGCAGGTGGGTGACAGAAAAAACGATTCTTGTGTTGGTTTTGCTACTTGGGGCATTTGATAAATTGATATCACACCATCATTTTTCAAAGTGCACACGTTAACACGTACGATTGAGATATACATACATATGTAATGAATTCACTACCTCAATGTTGGTAGTTCTAGACGGTCCTTTTTTGCAGTACAATCCAAGTAGTTAGTTAGCTCAGGGTGAAGCTTCAAGCCAGAAGTCCCAGTTATTGTTGTTTGTAAAGTCCTCCAGGTAGTTACTTCCTGGATATAGCGTGTATGAAATCAGAGCCAGAAATCGTTAAATTGGAAAAATGTTATCCTGTTCCGAAACTCAATTCGAACCAAATAAGGTATGAGGTATATCAATTGGAAAAACCAAAACATGAGAAATATCAAGAATAAAATACATTTCTTTTCTTAACATATTAAAAAAGAAAAGATAAAAACTCAAGGGTCTTAAAAAAATTTCTCAAATATATATTGCCAATTGGGACATGGGAGAGTGAGTGATTTGTGGGCGTATTCTCTTAAACTAGCTTAATTACCACATATCTTATACGAGTTTGGCTAAATAAAAATTAACAAATAGTCAATATAAGTTTTTTTTTTTTATTGTGGAGCTACTAGCTCGAACAAGCCAAAATTAGGCTACTTTTAAGTTACAAGGATAACCTAAATCATCGTGACGGATGATCTTTAAAAATTCAAACAGCGCGGGTTGTTGACTCAACAAACACCGTTACAGACAAATGAGAAGACGGAAGGGACGAAGCATGAATGGGCAAGGCTGCATTGAAGCTCTGAAGATTGATATGTCTTCTTGCCAGGAAATCTGCAGCAGCGTTTGATTCCCTGAAACAATGATAAAAAATAACAGAGGGGATAGCCGAAATCAAGTTTCTTATGTCTTCAATAATAGAGTGAATTTCCCAAGGCACTTTCCATAGGCGTTTTAAAGAATTAATAACAATAAGATTGTCACCTTCTATTATAAGATTATGAATGTGAGAAAGGTCTATTTTTGTGATGGCATGAAGTAAGGCTGAAGCTTCAGCTTGTACTATAGTCGTAGAGGGAAGTTGTTGTCGTCCCGTAGAAAGAACATTTCCAGAATGGTCTCTAATGATGAATCCGGCATGATTTGTTCCTGTTTTGAGTCTAGAAGCATCGAAATTTAGTTTGTGCCACTGTGAAGGCGGTTTTTTCCAAGATGTATGATTTTTCCTTTTTGGCTTGTTAGAGGTCTTATGAGGTTTCAAACAGCAGCCTTCCCAAGCAAGAGCGCCTGTGAAAGCTAAGTTGGACGGAAGGTTTTTTGGGTTAATTCTAGTTGGATCAAAGATTTTTGCATTCCTATGTGCCCACACAAACCACCATAGAAAAGCTAGTGACGTTGTATATTGGTTATTGGCCATCGTTTCTTGTAAATTTTGTTGGAACGTAAAATTCGTAGTAAGATTAAAAGAATAGTTTAATAGTTTTTGCAGACGTAAAATCATAGCTTTTGTAAAAGGGCATTGGAAAAAGAAATGATTTAGTGATTCATCATTTAGCTCACAAAGGGAGCATAGATTCGGAACTGAATTATAGAAACGGTTTAATCTGTCTGTTGTCGGAAGACAGTCAGCACAGGCTTTCCAAAGGAAGTTGATTATTTTAGGTGGTAATTTTGATTTCCAAATCCAATCAAATTCGTTAATACTTGTATTTTGTGGAGATGCTAACAATGAGTTTACTGATTGAACCGAGAAAAAACCATCATTAGCAGGAAGCCAGATGAGTCTATCATCAGTGTCGGTTACAGGGATTCTAGTTTGAATGATAATTTCAGCAATATGAGGTGGCAAAATCTGTGCGAGGAGGGTAATATTCCAGGTCCTATTTGGAAGGAAAAAGGTGGAGACCTTTTGAGTCGGATCCCCTGAATCGATAAAGGGTAGAAGGTCAATATTTGGTAGCCAAGGATCTGTCCAAAATTTGATTGTTTTACCATTGCCTAGCAGCCATCTAATGCCCTTAGAGAATAAATTTCTAAGATTCATTAGCCTGCCAAACTGCCAGGAGCAATTATTTTTATGATAGTTAAATAGGGAGTCCATAGTTAGATATTTTTCAGTTATTACTTTGACCCAGACATTTTGTGGTTGTGTTGCTATTTTCCAAAGCAGTTTCATTTGAAGAGACATGTTGATATTCTCCGCAGAACGCAGGCCAAGCCCCCCGTTCTCTTTTGGAGAACAAATACGGTCCCAACTAATGAGTGGATGGTGATTTGGGATGAATTTATTCCAAAAGAAAGATTTACAAACCGCATCTATATGTTTGAGGACCCCTTGGGGCAATATAAAACTTTGCATGAGGTAGTTGACTTTGCTTATTAGACATGATTGGATAAGAACAACTCTGCCTGCTTGTGAAATTGTATTAGCTTTCCATTGGGACAGTTGTTTTTTAAGATTAGAAACTGAGTCTGAAAACATTGAAATCTGAACTCTTCCTTTAAGAATCGGAATTCCTAAGTATTTTTCCATGGTAGAGGTGACTTGAATGTTGAGGATGCTTGCCAAGGCAACAGACGTAGGTTGAGTAACGTTAGCAGATGTTTGAAGCGAGCTTTTATGATAATTAATTGATAATCCAGAAACCTGAGTAAATTTTTGGAGAGTGTTCCTATTGAACTCCATATTTGTAACGTTTGCGTTTGCAAAGATAATCGTATCATCTGCAAAGCTTAAGAAGGGCAAGATATATCCGTTTTTGGTGAGTTGGATGCCAACATGGTTTGGAGTGGCCGAAGCCTCCTGTTGTAATGTTCGAGTTAAGTATTCCATACATAACACAAAGATGAAAGGAGACATCGGATCGCCTTGACGGATTCCACACGAAGGATGGAATTCGGGACCAGGCTCATTATTAACTAGAATTGATGACGATGAAGTGGTTATACAAGTCATTACGAGGTGAATCCATTTATGATGAAAACCGAATTTGGATAATACAAGACGGATAAAATTCCAGTTTATTTTGTCATATGCTTTTTCAAGATCTAATTTAATGGCCATCCAGCCAAGCCGTCCTTTTTTTCTTTTATGGAACGAATGGAAGATTTCATGAGCAATAAGGACATTATCTTGAATCAGACACCCTTTTACAAAAGCACTCTGAAGAGGATGAATAACTGACGGCAAAATATGTTGGATTTTGTTCGACAACACCTTGGTAATTGCCTTATAAATGGTATTACATAAACTAATCGGTCTATAGTGATTAATAGAGGTTGGCGACTCAATTTTAGGAATTAAAGTAATGAAAGTTTTATTTGCAGCGGTCAGCATAGATCCAGAATGAAAGAAGGCCACCACAGCGCGAACAATTGATGCACCGACCGTGGACCAATAAGTTTGGAAGAATTCTGCAGTGAATCCGTCAGGTCCTGGTGTTTTATTAAGAGCTAAGTCAAATATTGTCATTTTAATTTCAGAGGTTGTCGGTTGTTTGGAGAGAGTTATGTTGTCAACGTCGGATATCATGGGAGGTATAATATCTAGATCTTGTGGATAGACTACTGAGTTGGAATTGGATTTGAATCGTGATGCTAGTTCGTCAGTAATATTAGCTGATATTGTTTCATGATCAAAAATGACCAAACCATCTTGTGTCTGAAAAGATGTTATATTTTGTTTAAATCTGCGTAATTTTGAGATAGTTTGGAAGTACTTTGTATTTTTGTCTACGTTCTGTAAATGGTTGGTTTTAGCTCGTTGTGCCCAAAATTTGTGGTGGAAGTCCATTAATGCATTATATTTGTTAAGGTGTTGTTGTAATTTGTGTAAGATAGTTTGGTTATACGGATCGGATAGGAGAGAATTTTGAAGCTGTTGTAGCTGGCGTTCTGAAATTCTCAACTGTTCAAAATTATTATTTATATAGCGTTTGGCCCATTGTTTAGAATATTTCTTAAGTAGTTGCATTTTCATGGTAACTTTGAACATAAATGATCATGTGAGTTTGTATTCCCAAACTTTTTTAACTAATTTAGCATAAGAGGGTTTATCAATCCATGCATTTTCAAAACGAAAGGGGTATTTTATAAATTTCTTTTTAATGTCTAGGTTAAAAGAAATCAAACAGTGGTCTAAAGTTGTAAAAGGGTGATGATGGGTTACAAGTTTTGGAAAAATTGCTACAAGGTCGTGGTGAATGAGGACTCTATCGAGTCTTTCAAATGTGTTATCCGTAGAGGTTGAACTCTTTCTCCAAGTGAATGGAAACCCGGTAAATTTTGTATTTAAAGTGCTCATTTTGTTTTGGAAGTTGAGTAAACGAACAAATTTAACAGGAGGCGGAGAAACTCCGCCAAATTTGTCCGAACTACAATCGATTTCATTGAGGTCTCCAATAAGGAGAAATGGTAAGCCGAACGATGTAATGGTGTTTTCAAGATTCAACCAAAAAACCGGTTTATTTTCTTCTCTTGAAGGTGCGTAAACGAATATTAGAAGGTATGTATGAAACGGGTTTTCAACCTGCATAAAGATTAAATTTGGTGTTTGTAAAACTAGTTTACAGGAGCGAGTAAAGTTGTTTTGGTATATAAACAGAGCCATCCCTCCTTTAGAACCATCCGAAGGAGAAGATATACAATGATGGAAACCGATTTTGCGAATAATAGCATTAGAAGGATGGATATCTGTTTTTTGTTTCAGTTAAACAGAAAAATTGTAATTTGTGTAGTTTTCTTAGGAAGGCAATTTCATCCCAGAAATTAACCCTCCTAAGCCCCCTCACATTCCAATAGGCGACAGTCATAATAAAAACGTGGAGTGAGATTGGTCATATGAAGTGGTAGAACCGAAGTTTAATATCCCGTGGGCATGTTTATGCAAAAAACGTTGGAAAGATTTTGACTGATTTTGTGTTTGAGTTTGATTAAATGTAACAATTTTATATTCCATAGAGCAATAATTTCCTATATCTGGGAAATTCCAAAAAGGGAACATACCAAAATTATGATATAGGAAATGTAAATATCTAATGGTTTGAATCTGAGTTTTACAAATCATTGGAAAAGTTGGAACAAGGCAGAGCCTTAGTCGATCATTATGGTTTCCTAAATCCCCATAGGCAAAATTAAAATGGTAAATAGCACAAAGAAGATACTTGATAAAGTACATTGCATGAATTGTTAGGCACAGACAACAAAAGTGACCATAAAAAGGATGCAAATTCATGATAGTAAAGGTTTTAACAGGTTGAGAGCACCACAACCATGCAGATTTGCAAAAGTGAAAATAATCAAAAAGAGCATTCAAAGCTGGGAAGTATGCATGATTTTGATAGCTGACCACAGCTAATGGAATGTGAAAGCTTGCAACACTCAAAAAGAGTTGTAAAAACTGCTGAAAAGGAGTACTCCTAGAGGCGAGTGTAGGAGATAAATGGCAAAGATTAACATGAACATAGTGGTAGTATAAACAAGACGAGGTATATGTAGGATTACACATAATGGATGACACCAAAGCTGTGCAAACCTGATTTCAATGAGGTACAATATTAATACACAGACAGAAATGTATGAAATGAGACATGGTATATCTTAGTTTAACATGAAGCACAAAGGAGCATTTACAAGTGATTGAAAATTTGGTATAAAACCACCATGATTGAGTAGTATTGTTGTTAACAATAAGTAGTGAATGAGAAGTGTACAGACAAGATTTGAACAACCAAAGCTGCACCAACAAACAATGCAAGTTTCTAAGATGGCGTGTAACAGTGAAGGTCCTGGAAGGAGCACAGTCATGTAGGTTAAATGTGTGAAAGTTTTTCTCCATAATGTTCACGCCGAACCATAAACCCCTGCAACACAGAGGAAAGGGACTGCAATATTGGTACTTAAGAATCATAGCAAAGCAAGCTATAAAACAGATACTATGCAACTGGTTCATAGATGAGTAGCAAGGCCTGCAGAAATGAGAAGAAGTAGTGAAGAACATACACATAGCTACCACTAACACAACATCAGCAGCATCCATGAGAAGGTCCTCAACAATTGTTAACAAATGTGCATTTGAACATTGTAGAACCGGTTGATACAAGAATCTGAGGGATATATGAACACAACTGATATAGAGATAGTAATGGATCACAACAGCGTTATTCATAAAGTATGAATTTTGCAACCTGCAGCTAGAAGAACCACAAAAGAACAAATAGCTGAAAGCAGGAGTAGATATTGTACATATTTCAGTCAAAGTAGCAACAGCATAGGCTCTACCGAGCAGGTCATACAAACCAGAAAAAAGAGAAAGCTGATAATAGTAAATCAGAAGGATTAAGTTGCAGGAAATTGTGAAACAGGTAGTAAATATTTTGGAAAGCATACTTAAAGAAAAAGTATACCAGAAATCTCTAGTTTGTAGGAAAAGCCATAAGCTGCATTTGTTCAAACCCGAAATTGTTATGATGAGATTAATGATTTTGTATAATTGGTAGAGAAAGAAGTGGAAACTGCATAACAACACATAGTTGAACATCTCATAACTGAAGTGATATAAAAATAAAATTTTAATCCAGAAAGTTCGAAACTCCAGGATGTGTGAGCAGCCAGTTATGAACACATGAAGGTAAGAATTCAACTGAAAAATGTACAACCTATTACACAGAAGAGAGTAATTGGAATAGACAGTGTAATTGGTCATAGTAGTGTTTGATGAGAAGGTAGTTCCATGCCTAAGAAACTGAGATGTAATTGGTACATAATCATGATTGAGAAAACGTGGGAACTGTATAAAATGATGCTGAGATAAATAATATTGAAACTGCATAATAAGATGATTGTTATGCTGAGATAAATAATCATTTCTTTGACTTTTTGAGTAAGATTCAAGTTTGGAAAAAATGAGGCACACCCAGCAAGTAGTTAGATATTTGATTTGAATTAGGTTGTAATTAAAATAGTTCTTGAAATATGTAGTTTGGAGAATATACAGTTGAACGGAGCATATATGTTGTTGACTAATAAACCAAGGGTGGCAATTTGGAAGATAAAGTCTCAGATGGAACTCCTGGGAAACCAAGGACTCCCAATTTTCCTCATTTGACTTTGGAGGGATTGAAGGTGTAACTGATGGCCGAGCTTCAACTTCACAAAAGCGAAGGAGCCTAAGCCAGCAACACACAGACCTCAATACCAGCTGACAGAGAGTTATGTGAAGTTTCTCACCATTTTGTAGAGTATGGTAGTGTTCAATCAAACTGATAAACCAAATCCAGAGCTCTACCAATCCACAAGAATGAGGGACATCCTTGAGGAGGCAAAGCCCTAAACATGGAGAGATCAGGTTGATAAGAGTTTGATAAAAGGTAATTGGAAAGATCAAAGCCAAATAAGTACAAACCTGCAAAGTGGTCATGAGAAGGAGAACATACAAGGTTTTATGGATCTGATGAGAAGGTGATAAACAAATAGCAATAATAATTTTCATTGTCACAAGGACAAAGGGTTCACACAAGTTTTCAATCACCCAGAGGGTGATAAGGTTGAGAGTAAGAGTTTGAGAAATGGTAATACCAGAGTTGGGAGGGACCAAAGCCCCACCAGGCACACAGCGCTGGCAAGTGGTGAACGGCATGAACTTCCAGAAGGGAGTCCAGAAACAAGGGAAACCACCAACGCCCTGCATTAAAAACACAGGAACCAGCAGCCCCAACAAGAACCAAAAACAAACAAAAGAAGAGCAAGCAGGAAAGGCAAAAAGCAACACAAGGTACATGGTAAAGAAATAGGAAACACAGGAATAATGAAAAAGGGTTAAACTGAAAAGAAGCAGCGATGTATAGGCAAAAATTATGCAAAGACGACAATCAAATTGAAGAAAAGGGAGAAGCCAAAGGTCAAAAGGATCCCAGACACGCATAATCCCCAAATTGAAGCAACAGAATAAGCAATAATCACTCGACAAGTTAGGGATGAAGGCATTCGAAGTATCAGGCATCATAAAATGACAGCACAAACGATAAGAGAGATAGAAGGACCAAGAATTACAAGTAAATCCACAAATGAACTTACCTGATTCAAAGGAGGGATAAAACACTAACCAGATCTGACGGGTGGAGAGGTTGAACGGGGGCAACACGCGACAGAGGTGCCGACAGCCACACGGGAACACCATGGAAGAACGGCCGGACTCGCACACAGCCAGCACCGCCGTGAAAGCAAACCGGAGCATGCCAAAAATGGGAAACGAAGGGAGAAACTCACCGGGGCAAGCCGAGGTAAAGTAGAAGGGGACTTCGAAGGTCGGCTCACCCAAGAGAGCGGAGCAGGCCATCGAAAGGTTGGAAGGAGCGCCATGACCGACGAACCCTAGGGCGGCGGCGGCAAAGACGAGCCAGGAAATGGGAAAGGAAAGGGGAAAGGAGGCAAGGAAACCTAGCAAGGTCAGCTGCAAACGACGACAGAGCAAGCAACGCAGGCGTAGAAACGAACCAACGAGCAGCCAAAGCGCAGAACCAGCAGGAGATCTGAGACGAAGGGTCATCGGAGAGGAAGGGATCAGGCCGAGCACGAAGTAGTCGAGCAGCGGACCAAGGGTTAGGGCAAAAGGAGGCAAAACGAGAGGCGGCGCAGCCTAGGGTTGAAACCTGGAGAAGAAAGGGGAAATTTTTGGAAGCGAATTTCCATCGTCCATATCTGTTAATAGTCAATATAAGTTTCAGATCAAAAAAAAATAGTCAATATAAGTTGATAGAACTTACACCAATAGTTTAGGAGTAATTTCGGTGTACATCTGTTAGAATATGGAGATAAATATGAAATGAAATTAAGAGAAAATTAAATTATTTAAAAAATAAATTTGTTAAAATTTATTAGTTGATTTAAATATAAAATTTGATATATTAATCAACAACTAAATAAAATTAAGGTGAGACCTTGATAAGTTTATGATGTGAATATATGAGTTTTTTCGGAATTGGATCCAATCGTGTCTAGTCAAGGTCGTGATCGAGCAGGTTTCTGAAGATCCCTCATCTAGGTGAGGGCAACGTCGTGGTGACCTTTTGTGCAATCCATAGATGGAAATGCCCCGTTTCATCCTACGTACTAGCGATATTGGTTTTCGGGTCCTTGGTACAAATATTGTTGCTTGGCTTTTGCTAATTTGTTAAATTTTTATCTTGCTTGTTTGAAGTTAATTGTGTTTGTCTTTGTTTTTCGGTTAATTCGGCTACCGATTGTTATGATCTCTCGATTTACTAGGCATGTCTGGTATATTGAATTACTTCCTTTATCAAAAAAGATATAAGGACATGTGGCCAAATTCGATGTGGCACAATTTTTATGGCTTCAGTTCTTACGACTTTTATATATAGAGTGTAGTTCATGTGAGAATGATGTTTGAAGAAAGAAACGAGAAGGAATCTCAGCCACTCGTCACACGTGTGTGGTGCATGTGCAATTTTTTTTGACCTTCGGCCTATAAACTTTGGAACATGACTACATAATGCTATCATGAATGTGTATGATAATATTAAAGATTTTGTATGCATTTTCACCAAGTAATGTATTATATTACATGTGAAAAAAGGTATACATAATGAAATAAGGCATGTATAGTCGTATTAAGTGAAAACGCACAACTATTATAAGGTTGTGCTTGGTAACTATAGATGAAGATGGATAACATTTAACATCTAGATGGAGCTTAAAACATCAAGCTGGGGGGGGGGGAGGTACTAGTAGGGGGCTGAAATTAGCTGAATTAAGCTACAATTGCCATCTTCATCTCCTTCATTAAGCTTTCCCGAACGACCGTATTCCTAGATGAAAGCGGCCATCTTCATCTCCTTCATTCATCTCTCCTGAACGGAGCCTAAGTGAAAATGCACAATCACGTGATGGGAAAATATGTAATCATTCGTCTTATATTGTACATTGATTACATAATTATTTATTTATTTTTGATAAGGAAAGAGATTAGGCTAGGCCGCCAAGCGGTATACTATCCTGGAGCATCCTTACGGATGAGGTCTTGGAGAACCGGATCAGAACTAAGAGACGTAGAAGAAACAACACGGAAAGAGGTTGCAATATAGTCGGCAGCAGAATTGGCTTCACGCGGAACATGAGAGATCGTCCAACCCTGAAACCTTCTAAGCAACCCCTGAATATCCGTCCGTAGCAGCTCTATTTCCCACGGGCAGCTCCAATCACCCTGCACGGCTCAATCACCACCTGCAGATTGTCACCTTCAACAATCAAGTGGGGAATGCCATGTTCAATGGCCTCTAAAATTCCCCGACGAAGCGCATAGGCCTCCGAAAACACCACAAATCGGGATCCAATGAAACCACCGTCTTGGCACACAGGCGTCCCTCTATCATCCCTGAGAATGAAACCAAAAGAGGCAACACCATTAGAATTGACTGCACCATCAAAGTTTAACTTGATGAGGTTTTGAGGGGTTTTGTCCATTTAGTTTTTTCCCTTTTTTTATGTTTTGTCCGAGCTCGATGAGACTCTTCTTCTTGGTTTTGCTTGTTGGCTTGTTTCCATTCTATTCTTTGTTTTTTATTGAATTCACAAACCGTCATTGGTGTTATGGAGTCGTGGATCTCATTGTCAAAGGTTAATTGATGTGGAAGAAGCAGATACACCACCAGATTCCGATGAGTGTTTCAAGTTCCTCCTTTGAGATCTTTGACCTTACTTCATCTATGAATTGTTTTGGATTTCGATTCTCTGGATCTAGTTGCCCTATAAATTTGGCTGTTTTGCTATTGATTGAAGCATTTAAAACTCGAGATGACATTGGACAACCCAAAAATAAGTGAAAGGCATCTTCATGTGTGTTATTGCAGAACACATAGCCTTGTGGGACTCTAATGTGGCTGACAGTGAGCCTAACTTTGGTGGGGAGTCTGTTTTGATATATTTTCCATAAGAAGTTTTTTTTGTTTTGGTGGAATATTAAGTTTCCATATCCATTCTAGGTCAAAAGGGGGTTCCCCTTTGCTTTTGTGTATCCAATTTACGGTCAAATGAGTGGAGAACCAGCCATTCTTGCTAGGCTTCCAAAACATTCGGTCTGGTATAGTAGTTTGCGGAAGGGTTATTCTAATAATCTTGTGTGCAATCTTAGGGTGGAGGACCCTCCTTAGTAGGCTTCCAATACATTGATTACATAATGGCTTGCTCCGTGAAAAGGAACAATCATGTTTTTTCAAAACACATAGTCGTGCTATTTAAAAATGAACAATCATAACTTCAAGGGGTTGGTCTGACAAGTTGTAGGTTCGATCGCCCACTAGTCTCCTTGAAGTGCGGCATATGTAAATCCTCTTGTAAGAGCTCTTTGAGCCCTTGGGTCTTCCTTGTCCTTGGACTGGGCACTATCTAAAAAAGAAAAGGAACAACCATTCATCATATTTTTCACATTCATAACACATTGAACATGAGAAAAACCCATACACAATGAGATAAAAGAGCATGAGAAGTCATGTAATTTGAAAATGCATAATAATATTACTTTTTTTGACCAAATAAAGAAATTCCACTAAGAGCAATCCTCCTTTACAGCAGAAAGAAAAACATCAGAAACAGAGATAAACAGCTACTGATTAAAATTGAACCAAAACACAAATTAGCAAGAAGATGAGTTGCTCGGTCTCCTTCGCGTCCAACACCAGTCACAACTAAAGGTGTCAAACCGGTCGGGTCGGGTGGATTCGGGCCCGGTCTTTTCGGGTTCGGGTTGAGTGCGGGTTCGGGGCAATCGGGTTACATGTCTAGTCGGGTCGGGTCTTGACAGGTTATTGTGCGGGTTCGGGTCGACCTGAACAAGTCAAGAATTTGAATTTTCAATGATTATTAGAATAATATTATGATTAAATAGTAATATTTAATAATAAAATATTAGTTAATAGATTGTTATAATAATATTTTATTTATAATAGGTTTTATGATAAAATATATTATAATATTTACAAGAAAATATATTTTAATTCTATAGATATATAAAAATATCGGGTCGGTTTCGGGTTAATCGGGTTCGGTTTTTTTCTTTGCTCGCTACCATTCGGGTCGGGTTTAAACCCTAAAATTTTCGGTCGGTTTGGGTCGTGTCAGGTTTTGACAACTCTAGTCACAACTAATGAAGAAATTTCCTTCCGCTGCTATCTTCCGCAAGGTCTGTCCTAGAGAGCCACGCCAAATCACCCCTTTGGAGAGTTTGCTAACAAGCGATTGACAGTCCGATTCAACAATTATATTTGTAAATCTCGCCTCTTGACAACAGTATAGTGCCCAGAGAATGGCTTCCGCTTCCATGAGTTCCACAAAGGAAGATGCAGATGTTGTCTTGGAACCAACCAGCACTACATCACCCCGATCGTTACGCACTAGAGATCCGAGACCACACTTGGAGTCTGGAACCACTCGGGCATCACAATTTACTTTTAAATAACCCTCTTGTGGCAGCATCCACCTTAAGATACGAGGAAGCTTGACATGTTGAGGTTCACCGTTGAGCATCACTTTGTCTAATCAATTCCTAAAGCTCAATCCAATATCCCTAAAAAGATGTGCACATTCCTACGCTTCCAGATGCTCTAAAGAGTGAACGCCTATCTCTCCATTTCAGAGCATGAACAATTCAATCTAATCTTCTCCAGAAAGCAAAATAGAGATAGAACATTCTTCCCCCAACGATCAAGCTATGGTACTAATCTTCATACTTTCATGAAAAGACATAATAATGTTAAGTAAAGAAGTAGAATCGCTATTAACATTTTACGTACACTCTTTATACATTCACACTAGTTATAACCCCGGACCTTGCCCGGGAATTTTTTAAATAAAATTCAAAATATATTAGTTTACAAATAATATAACTATTATAAATTAAATACATAATTTATTTGAATCCGATAAGTATTGTGAAAGATGTAACATTTTGAATTGGTTAATGGGTTAACTTTAGTGACATGAATTTATGTAGATCGAGCAAACTCGAATTTGATGGTGCCAACCTGGCTAATGTCTCAATGTTTGTCCGATAACTCTTTTAAATAAAAAGTGTAATAAATATTAATTTACATATGATCTATGCATACTATAACTTGATGTCATATTTATAACTATAAATTTGCATAGATGAAATTATTTGAATATATATATATATTATTAAAATAAATAAACAAAAATAAATTTCATTCGTCATTAAACTGGTCTAAAACTCTGGTGTCAAACAAAAGTATAAATTAGTTGATTATCTTCAGTAATTGGTCAACCTAAACATGCAAGAAAACCATGACGACTTGGAACTGATTGACAACAACTAACCTATAAAATTAACGAAGTGAACCTATACTCAATCCCGACCCAAACCGACTTGCCTGGACCCAACTAAATCAAACTTGCAAAGACCTTGACCAATTGACATGTAAATTTCAACATGTACAACCCACTTATACTCGATAAATCAAATCGACCTATTAATAGATATATTCTCCATATATATATATATATTCAATTTACTTTCAACTTATACAAAAATGGTTAGAAATTACATCAATATATATTAATCTTGAGACTTAGAAAAATAAAATCTTGGATTAAAAAATAATGTACAACGACATTTCATGAGATCTTAATTAACGGCTCAAATCATATACAGCCCCCTGTACTTTCACAAATTTGCCACTCAGACACCCCACCTTTAAGTTGGTCCTATTGAACACTCGAACTTATAATTTTGTACCCATTGAACACCTTAAGGCTGATGTGGCGGTATGTGTTTAATACACGCGTTTTTTGAGCGAGTGAACTCTTAAAATGTCAATGTGACATGTAAATTTCAAGGGGAAAAAAAAGAAAAATAATAATTAAACTTCTCCTCCTTGTTTTCTTCTTCTGCGCTACTTCTTCTTCTCCTGGATCTTTCTTCTTCTACGCTCCTTCTTCTTCTCATGGGATCCTTCTTCTTCTTCTTTATTATAGCATGAACTGATGCACTCATGGACCGATTGAACACCACAGAATCATACATAGTTGAAAGAAGTCGTGAAACTTTATACGTGCTGATTGATGGACTCATGGACCGATTGAACACCTCAGAAAATCCTTCCACCAAATTCCAGTCCTCCAATCTAATTCAAACCAATATTGTACTCCAGATTCAAGCCCTCAATCAAAAAACCCCAATTTCGAGCCCTCAATCAAAACCCCCAAAATTCGAGCCTTAAATTAAAAACGCCCTAATCGCCGCCGGACTGTGGAGAGGGCGAACTCATGATTGTGGAGGCCGTGGTTGAAGAGTGACGAGGGAAGCTTCGCTACTGTGGACTGTGGGGAGGGCGGGTGTGCTTGAAGAATGAAGAGTGACGATGGAAGCTCAAGAACGGGGATTCTTCAAATTTGTGTTTAATTTTTTTTAGGTTGCTTATGTGGCATAATATGTGGATTAATTAAAAAAAAGTTTAATGACGTGTATGATGAACTGGCGCGTGTATTACAATTGTGATTAAAACTTCTAGACAGGCGTTCAATGGGTACAAAAACATAAGTTCGAGTGTTCAATAGGATCAATTCAAAGATGAGGTATCTAAGTGGCAATTTTGTGAAAGTACAGGGGACTACATATGATTTGAACCCTTAATTAACATACATAATTAATTGCATGACCAAAAATACCTATAAAATACTATATATTAATTGCTAACATATATAAAACCCTACACTATTTATATATATATATATATATATGTTAACGTATATAATATATATTTTTTTGGTCAGAACGTATATAATATATTTAATTAACATATATATGTTAACATATATATTATATTTAATTTGTGTTTCAATTGATATGGTTCCCTTAGTAAGATGTAGAGCTGTATGTACGTGTGAATATAAGATTTGGTTAAGATAGTAATGGATAAACGTTTTTGGTTGAAGAATATAAGATTGAATGATTTGGCCAAATGCCATATAGTAAGAAAATACCACAATATGTCATATTTGCACACATGACATAATCCCTCTCTCCATTAGTTGACCGACCGTTGACCGGCGTTGGCAGACCGTTGACCGGTGTTGACTGTCATCAATTGTCACCACAAAGTGACAATATTCACACCTAATTGTCACCCCTAGTGACAATATTCACACCTAATTGTCAACACAAATGACAATATTCAAACCTAATTGTCAACACAAGTGACAGTATTCACACCTAATTATCAACACATGACAATATTCACACTAATTGTCACCACAAGTGACAATATTCACACCTAATTGTCAACAAAGTGACAATATTCACACCTAATTGTCCTCACAAGTGACAATATTCACACCTAATTGTCTTCATAAGTGACAATATTCACACCTAATTGTCAACATAAGTGACACTTAATTGTCATCACAAGTGACACTATTCAACAATTAACTAGAAGATTATAGTAATCACACCGAATAATTATAGCTAAAACAAGACTTATGCACACAAATCAAAATTATCACACAAGTGACAATATATGTCATTTCCAATGTTATCAAAGGATCTTCTCAATAACACCTAATTGTTATCACAAGTGACAATATTCAACAAATAACTAGAAGATTATAATAATTACACCAATAACATTACTAATTAACAAAATTCACCTAATTGTCAATTGAATTCAATCCACTTGGCTTTTGATATCTATAGAGTACGTAAGCATGCATAGGCTTTTTCAAAAGAACATACCTCTTCCACTTGGCTTTTGATAGTTAGTTTACACTACAATCGAGAGTATTTAATAGTTCAATCCCCAAACACTAAAATCAGAATGTTATAATTGATGAACCAAGCTAGCATTAAACTAGATGCTTGTACATAAGGCGTATGAAGCAGAAAATCATCATTCATTACTAATTAACTAAATTCAATTTCGGCATCTTTGTAACTTATCAATTTCACATGTCTGCTCACCACCAAACAAACACAATGAAGACTGAAAGCGAATCACAGGAAATCAAAGCAAACAGATTGAATCTGACTCTAAAAAATCAACTCCTAATCGATCTCACCAAGTCAAGCAAACGGATTGAATCAATTTCATGAGTACGACCATAGATCGTTCCACAAAAAAACTAAAATATATCCAAGCAAAAGCTTCCAATAACCACAGGAAAAGACCGGATTCAGAGCGGAACATAGAAAGAGAGACAAAGATCGATTACAATTCTTGGCGAGCTTGTAGCAATTGGCAGCTTTCTCGTACAAATCGGCAACATCCTCCATAGATCGTTCCACATCGTAAGCCTCGCTGGAGATGAAGGAGACAAAACCTCAAAATCCATGCATGGCCGCCGCCGGAGGAGAAGGAGACATGGTCGTGAAGATGAAGGAGCCCCCGCGGAGAACGGAGTGGAGGAGGAGGAGCCGGCGATGATGGCGTCGTAGTACAGAGGATTGACACCGGAGGCGGAAGACGTGGCCGGTCCACGCTCTCGATGGCGCCAGCGTTGTACACGGGACTGGCCACCGGATCTGACGAAGGAGCTTTGCGAAGACAGACGAGCTTGAGACCTTCACTGTCACATCAGATCTATGAAGGAGAAAGGAGAGAGAGGTTGGGAAGGATCGGCGCGAGAGGAAGGCAGAGAACGGATCGAGGAAAGGAGAGTGACGGTGGCGGTTGGGGATCTTCGGCGACGTCTTCGAAGGTGGAGAGCCGCTGGAGAGGGGAGGAAGGAGCGGCTTTGTGGTGGATCGCCGGTGCCGCCATTGGAGGACGAACAAGAGAAGACGCGTTTGAGGAGAGAGAAGAAGACAGATGGATTTGGGTTTTATATTTTTTTTATACCAAATCTGCAAAAAGGCAGTCGGATTTCCATCCGGACAAATCAGGTACTCCATCCTGCTGCTTCCCCTAAATCTGTCTATAAGATTTTGTTAAGAGAAGGAAAAAAAAAAATTACGTAAGAAAAAATAGGAATTCATGAATGGATAGAAAATTGTGATAATAAATTACTTAATTAAAAATAGGGTGGGTGGTTTAAAAATTCTTATTGACAAAACTGCCCTTAACTGCTTCAGGTGTAGAAGTATACTAGCTAATGACCCGCACCTTGTACGGGGCGTTGTTTTGTTTTTATTATCTTGTATATGAATTTATTATAGTAATTATAAATATTATCATATGTATAATTTATTTTTAAACAACGTATATCTTTTAGATTATATAAATAACATAATTCTCATATATGATCAAATATTTCTATAAAAATATTGTATTTATATATTAATTTTTTTATGCATACATAAACATATATATCGAGGAAGAATGAAATAAGATGAAATGCATTATTAAATTTTATAAAAAATTAATAAAAATATTTTGGAATATAATTAAGTTTTTTTTATCCAAGCATTAATTTTATTTCCCTATAAAAAAAGAGAATGAAATTAATTGAATAGCAAAAATACGTAAAAATCATACAAATATGTAATTGATTGTGTAGAAATTCTAACCTCTTCATCTATAAAAATTAGCTCTTTCGATGATATTTCATTATTAGTATTAACGACGTTCCACGTCTTCAAGAGACGACCAAAAATTGTATATTTTTTGTTCCTTTGATTGGTAAGCTCATGAAAAAAGTGAATCTCCATAGTAGACTACAACAACAACACCAATAAGATTTAGAATATAAACAAAAGTAAATCATATATAAATCACGATGAAAAAATATATACCTTTGATTGGCAAAGTTATCTCAAAAACAATTGGGAACTAATGGTATGGAGACACGTAAATTAATTGTAGATGAATGAGTGGATGAGAGGTGTATTTATAGAAAATAAGTTCTAGATGGGTAAGGATTAGGAAAATATTTAATAAAGATATAATTAAGATATATCTTAGCTAAAAGATAAAAAAGATAAAATTTTTATATAATGTACCATATACATATCTATGTACGCACATGCTAATTTAATGGAAAAGATATTGCCAATTGCATATATGAATATTAACAAAATAATTGCACTTATCATATATCAAATACAAACTTGCCCGTACCACAAAAGCACGAGATAAAAATATCAAATATCAAGGTTTATATCGTATTTCCGTTGTGTATTATGGTTTAGTCGTACATGCCAATTGCACTTATCAAATAACAAATATCAAATATAATATTATTTTTATGGAAAAGATAAAAATTGTACATGCTAATTGTAAATTTCTCAATTTAATAGATGACAAAATAATTTAAATAAAATATATTATTTTAATAAGAGGGGTGATGTGGCGCAATATGACGGCGGTATTTGCTTCCGCTTTAGTATATAGTAATAGATAGATAGATAGATAGATATTGATGAACAAAATCATATAAAAGGCGGTAAAAAACAACACATTCATATTATTTAAAAATATATGATTAAATGAAAATAGACAATCATTTATCCCATTTTTAATCTCAGAGGTAAAAAAAATTCTTTTACACATACATACGAATATACGATTAACGATTGAGATTTACATTTTGAGTTTTCTTATTATTTTCGATTCTATTTTTTGGTCGAGATTAGTTTCGATTCTATATAGATAGATTTGAGAAAAAACACGAGAGAAAAACGGAAAAAGAAAAGCAAAATCCAATTCAAAGAAAGGAAAAATGACTTTAAATAATACCAAGTATCAACATTGAACCAATAATAATACCAACTTTAAAAATTATTAAAAGGTATACGAACTATTCACGTATTAACCGAAAATGATACCGGACTATTTTCCATTACAATTTCCGACGAACATGTTGACATGTCAACCGGAAAAATGACATGGCATATCTATAATTCCACCTCTTTTATATCTTTTTTTAAACACAAGGGTAGTGCCAACTCTTCCGACCAAAAAAAAAGTGTAGTGCCAACTCAATATTTTTCCAAAACAAAAAAAACTAATTCATACACAAATTCCCCAATATACAAGTGAATCCATAGTCGGAGTTTGAGTCGTCGACGGTGGTCAGCTAGCGAGTCGGGTCGTCGGGGTTGGGTCTCAGTCGGAGTCGGGATCGGGGCCGGATTTGGGTGGTCGTCGATGGCGTGGGCTGCCGACACCTGCAGTGGGCACTAGGCAACGTCTCTGCGGTCCGGCGGGGTCGAGGGAGAGCGAGAGAGGGTCGCCGGCATCGGCTACAGATCCGGAGCAGAGTTAGTCGAGAGAGGGGTCGCCGGTGTCGGGTTGCCGCTCTAAAGCGAAGGTTGGCTGTAGATCCAAGAGGGCCGAAGATGGCCGACGTGGTGGCTGCGCGGGCCGGCGTCTACAAATCCGAAGGAGATCGGGGTTGCAGTTCTGGAAGTAGAGGGGCTCCATCGGGCAAGAAAGAATTAGAGCATTGGTTCCATCGGGCAAGGAAGGGAAAAGCACAAGATCGAATGGGTTGTTGGTTGACCGGCGGCATGATGCAGGGAAGAGAAGAAATAGTCGGGGAAGAAAGGAAAGAAGACAAGAGCAGGATGAATTAGGTTTTGTTTTTTAGTTTTGGAAAATGATGAGTTGGAATTTATTTTGTGTTTTAAAGAAAAATATAAAAGAGGTGGAAATGAAGGTGGAAATGATAGAGGTGCCACGTCATTTTTCCGGTTACCATGTCATCATGTCCGTCGAAAATTGTAACGGAAAATAGTCTGGTATCGTTTTCGGTTAATATGTGAATAGTTCGTATACCTTTTAATGATTTTTAAAGTTGATATTATTGTTGGTTCAATGTTGATACTTGATATTACTTAAAGTCATTTTTCCTCAAAGAAACGACGAACTTATTCTTTTTTTTGTAGTACGACTATTTCTTGGTTTGATTAACCCCACACGCTCCACCACACCTAGCAGAAATCATCAAGCTCAGAGCTTTCATGCTATCCAGGAAGCATCTGCTTCCTTCTTTTCGCTTTCTCTTTCATGCCAATTCAACACCTTTTCCGCTCTCTCTCTCTCTGAACACTTTATTGAATTCGTATATTGGTCTTTTGCCCCTTTCTTACTTTCTCAAAAATTAGGGCTTTTATTCCTATGGAAGCCGTGGCTTGGTGTTTCGGATCACGCCCAGATAGATCTTGCAACCAGTTGACCCAGCTCAAGTGACCATTGATTTGGTGTTATTTTGCGTCGTCGCGCTCCCACACCCATTTCCCTCAATTGGGCAGAATAAAGAGATTTCTCCTTCGCATTAATTTAATCTGCCCCTCTTTCTTTTCGCTCTTGTAGGAATCGAATTGGGAATCTAGGGTTTGCCTTTCCATCACGATTTGGCCGAGTGAAAAGGTTTTATTCCTTGTTTCGTTCCGGCCTCTAGCTATTTATCTATTTGGCTTAAGATTTGAGTTTGAAATTTGGGTTTGATTTACTGTTGTCGAAGGGGCAAATTTCCCTCTTTTGAAATTCAGCTTAGAATTCAGTCGGGGAGCAATTTCTTATTCGTTGGATTGGCAAAATTTGATGTCTAGACGTTCTGGGTGTCTTTGCAGGTGGAAGCTCTGCTCTAAGGGGAGCAAGGAAATCTTGGTTTCAAATTTGGCGTTTTGCATTTTCTATCTGGGTGATATGATAAAGCAATTCCTTCATAGGCTTCCAAAGAAG
This sequence comes from Polygonum maritimum, assembly GCA_963924305.1. Taxonomy (NCBI): domain Eukaryota; kingdom Viridiplantae; phylum Streptophyta; class Magnoliopsida; order Caryophyllales; family Polygonaceae; genus Polygonum; species Polygonum maritimum. Next base: position 11,941,743 of record OZ002728.1, read on the forward strand.
TCATCTAAGGGCAGCGATGCCCGTGATGGCCCTTCTGTGAGCCATCCTAGCTCCAGAGGTGGTGGTGCTTCAGCTGGCCATAAGTCAGGGAATGGGAAGGATTCCGCTCTTGCCAGCCATAGTTCACCCTTAAATTCCGGTGTAATTCATGGGAATAAAGTTCCGCAAGTGGAAGATTTGAGAGTGAATGAAAATCCAGCATCCTATTTTGATGAAGCATTGCCAAGCTTTAGAGAGGTTCCTAATTCAGAGAAACAAAGCTTGTTTATAAAGAAGCTCAGCCTGTGCTGTACTGTGTTTGATTTCACCGACCCTACTAAGAACCAGAAAGAAAAGGAAATCAAGAGACAGACATTGTCGGAGCTTGTGGATTATATGGCTTCTTCCAATGGTAAATTGTCTGAAATTGCAATGCAAGTAGCGGTAAAGATGGTGTCTGCAAACTTGTTTAGGCCATTGACGAACCAGCCCCATGAAAATAAGGTGGTGGTTGCCTATGATTTGGAAGATGAGGAGCCTGTGATGGATCCGGCTTGGCCACATTTGCAGCTTGTATATGAGTTCTTTTTGAGGTTTGTGGCATCACCAGAAACTGATGTGAAGTTGGCAAAGAGGTATATTGACCACTCATTTCTTCTCAAGTTCTTAGAACTTTTTGATTCCGAAGACCCAAGGGAGAGGGAATTCCTGAAGACAATCTTGCACCGAATGTATGGGAAGTTTATGGTGCATCGCCCATTTATAAGGAAGTCCATAAACAATATCTTCTACCGCTTTGTATTTGAAACAGAGAAGTTTAATGGAGTTGCTGAACTTTTAGAGGTTTTGGGCAGCATAATAAATGGGTTTGCTCTGCCTCTTAAAGAGGAGCATAAGGCATTTCTTGTCCGTGTCTTGATTCCTCTCCATAAGCCCAAGTGCTTGCCTATGTACCATCAGCAGTTATCATACTGCATTACTCAATTTGTGGAGAAAGATGAAAAACTTGCTGATACAGTAATAAGGGGCTTATTGAAGTATTGGCCGGTCACCAATAGCTCTAAGGAGGTAATGTTTTTGAGTGAACTTGAAGAGGTTTTGGAAGGGACTCAGCAACCAGAATTCCAGCGATGCATGGTACCCTTATTTCTCCGTCTTGCTCGTTGCATTAGCAGCTCTCACTTTCAGGTCATTATCTACAATCTCCTAATTTTTTTTTATTGGTATCCACTTACTCAGAACTCCGTAAGACTATTTTATTAGCAGAATGTTACTCACCTTGGTGCACAAGTTTGTGGCATGTGATTGAACCTTGTTATGAGATTCATATGCTTAAACATGTTTTTGATTATCTTTCCCTACCCTTCTATTTTTCTTCCCGGTTTTTCTCATGTTAATTGGCTATATGGTTTGTTAATCAATGCTATGCATCTTATTATTTTGGCTTCTATTTACCAGAATGATAAATGCTGTCCATGGTAATACACTAATACTAAGGGCAGTTAACCCTTTTGATTGTTTGCTGCCCAGTCTGATGTACTCATTGTCTTCAGAGAGTCCTTAATTATCTTTGATCTCATCTAATTGTGCAGTCCATTTTGAGGAACACAGGAAGTTCAGGATTTTAATGTGTCTTGCCTATGTCTTACTAATTTGCAATGAATATCTTACTTGAATGCGTCTGCCATAGCTATTACTGGTCTTTCCTTTTAAAGTTTTAGAAAGTCGTGCTATGTACATGATCATTCTGTTTCAACTTTCCATATGGGAGAAAACCTGATTCTACGTTTGAACTTCAAAAGGCATGGATGATAGAACACACCTGTCTCGTTTTTTAATCTAATTTTCCATCCCATGCTCAAATGTGTTTCTGAAAATTGCTGTGATCTTTTTGTGGGTAATATGTTGTTTCTGCATAAGCTTATGCGTTGCTGTATATATTAGCTATTACGCTAAGTGATAATATAATTTTTATTTTGTTGAAACCAGATAATCCTATTCCTTGCACAAGACTATGGGTTGTTTCTCATCATAAGTTTGCTCACTACCAAAAACAAAACCTTCAAGTTTGTTTTTTGTGCATTTGATTCTTGAACTATGGTGGAAAATGTGTTTACCTAAAAGTTCTGGTAGCAGGTAGCTAGAGGTCTAGGATCAGTTTGGATTCCTATAGATAATGCATTAAATTACATCATGTTGCATTGTTTTACATGAAATCTTGACATTTGATTCAAGATAATGCATTAATGCATTCTCTTGGTAATCGAAACAGGCCCTTTAATCTTAATATTTTTTAGGCTGTCTTAAGCCAATTGTCTGCTGCCATGTTGACAAAATGGTGTTGCTTAGTCTACAATAAATATGTGTTAACAAGGGTGTTAGATATAAATGAGCTTAGAAGGTGATTGTATTGCAAAGAATATGGAAGTTGTGAGACGTCATCCACTATCATATCAACTAGGAGGTCTAATATCCATTTCCTCTAGGATCAGCTGCATCATTTTCTTTCCTTTTTCTTTCATTTTTCATTTTTCGTGTTTGGGCTATGGCCTGGGAATGTCTTGTGCCTGATTTACTTAGAGAGAAGAAACAATATAGCTGAAAAAGTGCATGTTTGGCATGACACTGATTATATTATACAGCATCTTTATTAACAATTGCAATGAAGTTCTATGACCCATAAGTTTTGTAACAAGTCATGAATATATATTCCAATATAGCTACATTTTCTTCCACATCACAGCTAGTTAGATTCAGATGTCAAGTTTGCTTAGTTAATGAAAAAAATTCCCTGCTTAACATAATATAGTGGCACCTTTTCCATTTATCTAAAGCCAAATTGAAAAATTGTAATCTACTTTTTTTTTTCTTTATCCAGCTATTCATCCAAGTCCTTGGGGAGATACTTTATATTTCTGGACCTGGGGCATATACAATAGTCATCATTTGTTTCTTGCCTGACCTGTGATATGTCACATAACCAACTAGTTTTTTTTTTTCGACAACAAAACAAAACAAAAAAATGAACCTAGTTTACCAATCAACTTTTCTTGTGTGAAGCTGAAGTGTTTTTTTTTTTTTTACTATCAACCATGGGCGGTCTTGAAAAAAGGTCAGGCACACCTAGACGATGGGCCTGCCTGCACCTAGGCATACCTCTCTACTTGTGTGGTCAGAAAACGCTAAATAAGTAGCAAAATCATATTTTCAGAATATAAAAAATTTTCATCATAAAAAAACTTATGATTTCGTCTAGTACGTGTATATGTTAAGCCAAAGAAAGAGAATGGAAGGATAGGAGCGAGAGAAAGTGAGAATGGGTTAATGTCTGATTCACTCCCCAAAACATAGCTTGTTGTTGGAGTTCATCTTGAATGAGAGGTTGTGGAACATGAACCATGGTTTCTAAGTGGTTTCTCGATTTAGGGTATCTTTGATACTTGTTGTTGAGGCTTGGACTCGAATTCAAAAGGAGAATCTTTGACTTCTCCCCTCCAAGTAAACTAGGATGCAAATGGACACTTGAATGTTGGAAATATACATAGAAAAGATCAGATATTAAAAAAAACATTAGATTTATATGGTCATGGGAAAAGGCATAGCTCCTAGTGCCTTAGAGTGCCTGACGCCTAGGCACACCTGGAAAGCGCCTTGCCATGCCTGTGTTGCCCGAGGCTAGGCAGGTGCTGCCACTTTCTAGGTGTGCCTGGGCTGGGCCTTTTCAAACAGACTGGGTGCATGAAACTAAAGCTATCTGATAGAAACTCAACTGTTTTCTATATTCCCACTTCCTAGTTCAGGGGCACTTTCTCAATTTCCCTCACTTTGTCCATAATGTTTTCCATTATCTGAATTATTTATTATTTAGTTTTATCTATTGTGGTAGGAGGAGGGCATCTCGTAATGGCAGATTTAATGACCTCAAAATTGGCTGAACAGAGAGATGTTTGCTTTAAGAGTTCTATCCTTTTGTTTTCGTGTTTAGGTTCCAACTCTATCCTCACACTTCCAATGCTGAATTAATTTAGTGAGTCAACATTCTATATTTCAGGTGGCGGAGCGTGCTCTATATCTATGGAACAACGAGCACATTGAGAATTTAATAAGGCAAAACCGAAAAATCATACTCCCAATAATCTTTCCAGCTCTTGAGAAAAACAGCCACGGGCATTGGAATCAGGTTGTCCAAAGCCTAACCCTGAACGTGCGCAAGATTTTCTCCGGTGCTGATGCTCAGCTCTTTGACGAGTGCCTTCGCAAGTACCAAGAAGACGAAGCTAAACTGTTAGAAGCCCGAGCTAAACAAGTATCTGCTTGGAGGCGGTTAGAAGAGATTGCAACATCCAAATCCTCAACAACTACTTGAGATCCTTCCACATGGCGTGCCGTGGTTGGCTGAGAAAGTGTCGGTACGTATCCCTCCATCGTATAATGCACACCTGAAAATAGCAGATTATTCTCTCTGAAAGAGTTTAAAAGTGGTTTTTTTTCTTTTTTTTTTTGTTTCTGCTTGGAAGGGAGATCTTTACCTTGGCTGCATGTAGAAAGCCTTAGAGTTTTCCAGGCATGAGTTCCTTTTTCTTTCCAAGTTAGGCACTTCAGTGTCTGTACTATTTAAATGCCAGCCTCTCTGGAAGCTAGTTTCGGCTTTCGGTTTAGTTGGAACTTCTCTGTGGTATGCATCACAAAGAGTTATGTACATCTTTTCTATTGGTTCTGACAATGAAACTTTGCTTTTTTCACGCGTGAATTTAACTCGTGGAAACTGTTTTCCATCATTTGAGTACATCTAGTTTTTTTTCCCCCTTGCACAAAGTTGCTGTGAAGAAAATGCTGCTGGTTGAGTTCACTCCTGCACTTGTTTTGAAATGCTGCTCCCTTATGATTTCTGTGATTCTCTGTTAATGAAATTTTCATATAAAGGCCAAGATCAGGATACTTTTCCTGAGCAATACATTATTGGATATGGTCCTGTATTCTTGTATGGACTAAAACTTGTCTTGAGGAAACAACAGACGAAGTACAGTGTTTTTTTTTTAATGTCACAAGACCATTATTCTGAAGGGTGCAAACCTGGAGATATGTGTGCTTGGGAGACTTAAATGTGTGTTCTTGGATAAAGTTTCCCATCATTCAACTCTATCCATTTGCGGCCAGAATCAAGAATATATGACATCAATCAATCAAATTGCACAGAGCACATCAAGAGCAGTCATCACGCATTGCGCATTGGGAAAATACCAAGTTGATATACTCTTTGGATATATTACCCTAAGCATCCCTGATATACCTCATTTTTGCACAAAACCACCCTAATTTTTAATATTGCATTTGAGCACTTATTGGCCAACTTTGTTATCAAACTAACCACCCAAAGTCAAGTTATAGGCATTCCAGTACTTATTGTCAAACTTTGTTATCAAACTAACCACCCAAAGTCAAGTTATAAGCATTCCACATAAACGACGTAAAATGCTCCTTTATTCAAGCAATAAGGCTATATTAGTCTTTATAACCTTCTTGCTATTAAAAATAGAAAATGATACCATTTCAAAATTTCATTTTATTGCTTTCTTTTTAACGTTACTGGTAGAAAATTGTTCTACAACAGTCCTCGAAACCAAAGCAGCTGAAAATCTTCATTGAACCATGTTCCAACTTTGTTATCCACTTCCATTAGTTCATTCAACCGTGTAAACAGTGGATTGTCTTAATACTACAACTTCTGATTATGCTCGCTCTCATTTTTGTGCATAACGGCAACATCTTACACATTTAAGTACACAACATATCATGCACAAACTCCCTTATTATACTGTGCTATAATATGGCTTAATGCAACTTCTAGTTCTGAATCAGTAAAACATTTCAAACATGTAACACAAATATCCAATACCTGGAAAAAAAAGGGAAAAAAATATATATAGGAGATGTCATTTTTAAAGATGTCTCCTCAGCAAAGCTGCATGAATAGAAGCTTGGTCATGAAATTGATAGCCCTTGATCTACAACAGCATACTCCATCGATTCGTTCTGATGCTCAAACTCGTACCTTGGCGCCCCGTAGAAACACATAGGAGAAGCCTCATTGACAAGACCCGGGAAAGCATAGTCTGGAAAGCCTAAATTATCAAATTCATTGCTTGTTGTGGTTGTAAACTGGTCACCTATATAAAAGCCCAAGTCATCACTCCAAGATCCAAGGACTGATTCACTGCACAAAATATGGTTGCTTGGTCCCAACTCTAAACCAAGTAAACCATCCTGACTTACACTCTGATTCATATCAGGCAAACTGCTTGCAGCAAACATTTCAGGGCCGTGTCCAATAAGAAACGGCTGCTCAACTAACCCATTGTTGATGCCATCACCCAGAAGCTTGCTGTCTACAAATCCTATGTTTTCACTATTAAAACACGTAGTTTGCTGTTGGAGTGCATCTTGAATGAGCTGCTGTGGGACAATGTCTTCTAAGCCGTTTCTTGATTTACACTCAAAGGGCATTTCTAATACTTGTTGTTGTTGTTGTTGTTGTTGTTGTTGTTGAGGTTTGCACTCAAATTCAAAAGGTGAGTCTTGTACTTCTTCACTCCAAGTAAACTGGGATGCAACTGGACACTCGAATGATGCGTAGCTGATGTCGGGTTTCAGTGATCCAAGGGAATGATCAAATCCAATCTTTGGACTGCTTGTTGTTGGTGGCGGTAGTGTTGTTCTTGTTGGTTTGTGAGGGCCTACAATGTTTCTATTAAACTGCTTTGTGGGTTCTGATAATGGTGACAAACTAATACCCTTTGGAGCAATTTCATTCAGCTTTTTGGAATCTGCACTCTCAACTGGCAACTTATAATCCGGGCATCTCATGTTGACACTAGTGGAGTTGTGAACAACAAATCCTCCTACAACATCCTTTGAAGAATGTTCCATATTCTTCAATGATCCACACGCGCTCTTGAGTTCATTTTCTTTTTGTAACCTACTCAAATAGAGGCGATATTTCTGCACAAAGGGCAAGTGGTTTAAGACATATAAATTGGAAACAGGATTTGAAGAAATTTGGGGAAACTATGTCATGTTGCTCAACATTGCTGAATCTTAAATACTACAGCAAAATTTAACAGTGTTCATAGGCAAGAGATGTACCTGCAAATGGCTGGCAACATTTTCCCGTGTCAGCCATGACACGTTCATTAAGTCTAGTATCTTCTTTGGCCCGACTTCTGCAAATAGAGTACATTAAGAAGATGGTTATAAGGATTACGTAACTTAAGAGCACAATGAACAATTTAGACTGATAAGCTCTATATATACACACTTACTATCAAAACCTATCTGATTCACAGCTTTCACAAATTTCTGGTGAAGATCAACTGACCAAACAACTCGAGGTTTCTTTGCAGAAGAAGAATCATTGGAATTATTGTCCCCATACTTATCGATGTCTTTCCTTTTTTTCAAGAACATTTGATCACCGCCACTAAAGAAGTGACCGTCATCGGTAAGATCTGCTGCATTTCTGAATAGATTAATATCATCGACGCTATCGTAACTTTCAATGTCTCGAACCTCAACCATCTTCTTCCTGAAGACATGCTGCCATATGTTCTTGAGCTCTTTCATTCTTATGGGTTTGAGAAGGTAGTCACACGCTCCGTGTTGAACACCTTTCATAACCCTGCTTGTTTCTCCGTCAACAGACATCACTGCACAAGTTTATTGAATTCGTTTTATATCATATTCCAAAATGTAAAGCCAAAACATAAGAAGGAAATTCAATTTGAAATAACTCACTAATGACAGGAAGATCCATTTCTAGTCCAACATGCTCGAGGAGCTTGAAGCCATCCATATCCGGCATGTTAACATCACTGATTACGATGTCATATCCGTCTTTCCTTTCACGGAGTAGTTTCAGTGCCTCTCTTGCTAGGCCACAAGTGGTCACTGGAGATACAAAGACAAACAAAGGCAATGATAAAAATTAAACCAAGTTAGTAGCCACAAAAATGGAATTGCAACTTGTATAAACTGATCATGAAAAAGGCCTTCTCATCTCATTATGGAATTAAGTTGTGGCACTATTTTACTTATCTAAGTTCATTTCCATAGATACTTGGGATTCCCCAATCTAAAACAAAGAATACGAAGCAAGATAGTAATTGATAGCAATAGCTCCAAGTGTTCACAAAAGCCTTATTGCCCCAAGACTCTACAGAAGCTGGAAATACGAATGAAAAGCGCCATAAAAGGTACAAAACACTGTTGATGAAAGATCAACAATAAACTGTGTTCCATACATGTGAGCAAAGGTGGTCCAAATTATACTCCGTATTTATTCTGGGTCTGCAAAGCAGATCATACTTCAGCAGTATAGCAACTGAACTCCAAGTTTCAAGGTTTCAAAGTCATCGAGAAATGATCAATTATGCCATTTTTATCCTCTCCAAAACAAAGCCTACCCATTCCAAATTTGTGCAAACTAGTTCAGCCATCAATCAGTCACTGTTGGTCATATTTCAGCATCTATCTGACAATTTGAAGTCAGAGTCGGAAAATTAGAGCATGGGGAATAGATCCTCAACTCATTCATCGATTATCAATCAGTTAATACGACAAAGGCTTAAAACCCAGAGCAGACCTGTACAGCAAATTCCCAAAAGGGGATTAATCTTTTTAGCATATCATACTCAATCTGTTAATACCCAGTGGACAAACTGCAGAAGAGCATATACTGTGTAGGCATATGCCAGGAATCTCATATTCATATATTCTGCTATAGTGAGCACAGACCTAACTAGCAATCAAACACTTGTGATGTGAAAACTTCAAGTTGAATTACGACCCAGCAATCCAACAGCTTATAGCGTTTTAAAATGACCAGTTCATCACAACTTCAAAAACAAACCATAACTAGTAGGACAGAAATAGGGTGATGCAGAAAAAGGGAAAATCAGTAAATTACCATCATAATTGCATTTCTTAAGCATCTTCTCAAGAATCTTGAGCCAGGTAGGATCATCGTCCACCACAAGGACCCTTAATCCGGCAGGAAAGGAATCAATCGCCCTCGGCGACGAGAACCCACTTTCCATCACCATCAGAAACACACAGAAATGAAGCTCAGAGGCTGAGGCTGAGGCTGAGAGAGAAAGAGAGAAAGGGATAGAGAGCGCAAAAAGGGCCTGGGGAAGTTAGAAGAGGGGCACCAGCAAATTTCAAATTATAAATGGGTGAAATTATTGGTAATACGGAAAGTGGAGGAGGAATTCTTTCTTTTGTGGGTATTATTCATCAGTTACCCACCATCTTCTAATACGATCACAACTCACACAACCCATTGTGCCAATTACCCATCAACACAGCAACAGCAACAGCAAGACCCAGAAAAGAAAAAAAGGGAAAAGTTGATGGTGGGTGTTTTTTTAATTGGGGGAAAAAAGGGGAGAAAAGGACAGAGAAGAAGAGCGACTCCTCTTCTGAGCTTGGGATCTTTGCAATTGCGCCCTCTTAATTATAAGTATAACACACTTTCTCTGAAGCTTTTTGAGTGGGATGAAGATGGGAGAGTAATTAAATTTTGTGTAGAAGAAACGCAGAATAAAAGAATATTTGGCGATGGCTAGAAGAGCTGACTGAGCCCAGGCTGCTTAGGCTTTTTAACGGTCCCCCTCTACAAAACACTTTCCCTCCATTTCTTCCTGTTTTCTGTTGCCCTTTCCATTAAGGGATCCTTTTCTGACTGCACCCAAAAGTTTCTGCATCCTTTAGATCGGATGTGTGTCTGGAAAATGTATTTAAGAGTAAAAATTTCGAAAATGTTCCAAATTTATTCGGTAGTTTTCACGTCCCAATTATAGTATCAAGTTAGTTGCGTTTTTCGCATCAGCTCACTGGTTGAGCACTCATGAATATACTATGAGATCTCGGGTTGACGACTTCTCTAGTTACTTGTCACTTCTCAAGCTTCAATGCCTTCTTGTCTTCCGCAAAAAGGGGATAATTATACGACATTCATCCCAGTCTCTTACATATTTAAACACTAAAAATACTATTTTAAATGCATTCTCAAACTCTTGTCCCTGAAAATTTATCCCAAAAGATAATTATTAAGGCTATTAATAGAAAAATCTAAAATAGATTAAAATTTAGATAATAGGAGTAGCATATGAGACTAGACAAGTATACCTTTGTAATTTTGTAACTTTATAGAGGTAAAATATTATAAAGTAGTAAAGGAGATCAAAAAGTTTGCTAATAGAGTGATATATGTGAGATTGAATGCGAAAGTTTTGTAATTTTATAGAGATAAAAAGTTAAAAGTAACAAAGTAGATAAAAAAAGGTAAAAAAAATAATATATTAGGTTGAATGAAGATAATCTTGTAAAAAAAAATATAATATAAATGAAAAGATGAAAACGTGGACAAATAATACGGGATATCCAAAAAGGAATATAAGATAAACGGATAGAGAAAGTAATATAACATCACTCGACTAATAATATCATTTACAGCTAGTGTACAAATCATGTACCATGTAAGGATAATGTGAATATAAACCCAACTTAACTGATATGAGATCGCATTTTGATATGAGCCCTCTTTTGACTCGATAATATATATCCAAACTCGATAGATTCGAGAACAAACCTATTGACCTATAATGTTTTTAATTAATATATTCAAATTATTTTTATTTTAAAACAATTTTGTTCAATTTTCATATTAATATTATTATTTAATAATTACAAAGTAATTTAATAATATACGTAAAATTTTAAAAATGATATTATAGAGATGTTGGTCAAACTGACCTCACACAAGAATCTTTTATAACTCGACCCAGTTTAACTGGTCATTCGATTAGAACTTATAGTCATCTAAACTTCAAACGATTAAACCTAAACCGAGTATAATAAACCAATAAAGTGGTCTAATATCTTAGTAGATTAAATATTTTCAAATGTTATCAATTGTATAAAAATAATTTGTAAAGTTGATTTTATGAAGATTTTCGTTCGTTTTTGATAATATACTTTTTATATTTTATTTATAAATATATAAATTCAATCAGTTTGATTAGGATTATTCTTATTTAAGGTTAATTTCCCAAATAATAGTACAATAACAACAACAACAATAACCCAGTGTAATTCCCCTTACGGGGAATCTAGGGGTCAAGATGGGGACACCCCTGGCTAGACGCAGAGGGGATGCGTCCAAAAGACCCAACGGAACTCAAAACTCCCAAAACACACCGAGCAAAGAAAAAGACACAACAACACAAAAACAAAACCAAACCAAACAAAAACAATACAAGACAAAACCAAACAAAACACAGCCAACCAGAACTAAAAACCAATTTAGACAGTTTGATCCGGGTCTAGCCATCCACCACACGAATTTTCTCTCTTCAGCTGTCCTTGTAAACTGCCAACTCTGACGAAATCCCCAAGTGGCTGACATCCTGTCTTATACCGTCCTTCCAACGCTTCCTTGATCGACCTCTCCCTCTGCGGATAACCCCCAAGTCCAGACTCTCACATCTACGAACTAGCTCCTCAGGGCCTCTCCTTTGGATATGTCCAAACCACCGCAATCTCGATTCGCGAAGCTTGTCCTCTATGTTGGCCACTCCCACCCTACTCCTGACCACTTCATTTATGATTCTGTCCAACATTGTGTGCCCGCTCATCCATCTCAGCATCCTCATCTCTACTGCTAGTAGCCTCTGTTTTTGAGCTTTCGTGGTGGCCCAACACTCTGTCCCATAGTGCATGACTAGACTGATTACCGTTCTATAAAACTTTCCTTTCAGCTTCAGCGGAATCTTTCTATCGCACAGAACCCCGATGTCGCCCTCCACTTCTGCAAACCCCTTTAGATCCGATGCGAAACGTCCTCGTCGAAACCACCATCACTCTATAAAATTGATCCCAAATATACAAAACTCTCTTGCCTTGAAATAATCTCCCCTCCTAGTAACACATCTTCACTTTGGTCTTCACTTTGATCTACATCTTGTCCGAACCTAAACTCGACATATTCCATCTTGGATCTGCTTAATCTGAAATCCCTAGACTCCAACTTATCCCTCCAAGCTTCAAGCCTGCTGTTGACACCAATTCTAGACTCATCTACCAAAGCAATGTCGTTTGCAAACAACATGCACCACGGTATCTCCCCCTGAATATCCCTCATCAGCACGTCCATCACCAACATAAAAAGGAAAGGGCTAAGAGCTAACCCCTGGTGCAGGCCAGCCTCCACCTTAAAGTACTCGGTATCCCCGCCTGGTGAGCACACACTCGTCATAGATCCCTCGTACATGTCTTTGACTACTCTTGTGAACGTACTTGCCACTTGCTTAGCTGCCAGACAATCCTAAATCAGTTCTCTCGGAACTCTGTCATACGCTTTCTCCAAGTTGATGAAGACCATGTGCAAATTCTTCTTCCTCTCTCTAAACTCCTCTATCAACCTCCTTAACAGATGAATAGCCTCCATAGACGACCTTCCGGGCATGAATCCAAATTGATTTTCTGACACCTTCACTACCCTCCTCAATCTTAGCTCGATCACTTTTTCCCACAACTTCTTTGTATGACTAAGCAGTTTAATACCTTTGTAATTGCCGCACTGTTGCATATCTCCCTTGTTCTTATAAACCAGGATCAACTTACTAAGCCTCCACTCTTCTGGCATTTTGGTTGACCGAAAGATAACATTAAACAGGGCTGCTAACCACTCTAGTCCTCTTGCTCCCAGACACCTCCACACCTCTATCGGGATTTCATCCGGCCCCACTACTCTCTTGTTACCCATATGGCGGATCACAACCCTTAGTTCCTCTGTAGAGAAACTTCCGTGAACGACCAATAAGCTTTCTTAGTTTTCGCGACCCGAAAGATCCGGTCGACTCTCCCCCTCCACACAACCCTCATTTAGCAACTATCGGAAATAACTCTCCCACCGTTGTCTGATCTGAATGTCGTCTACTAACACCCGACCATCCTCATCCTTAACACACTTTACCTTGACAATGTCTCTACTTCTCCTTTCCCTTGCTTTTGCCCACTTGTACAGAACTCGTTCCCCTCTTTTTTCATCCAAAGCTTTGTTCATGCTCTCAAACGCTTTCTCTTTAGCAACCACCACCGCTCTCTTGGCTGCCTTCTTGGCTACCTTACACTCAACTAATCTCACCCCTCTCTCTGGTTCAGAACTATGCACCCATGCATTATAGGCAAGTTGCTTTTCCTTAACTTTATCCTGGACCTCATCGTTCCACCAAGCTACTGTCATTCTGTTGCCTGAAATGTCTCTTGACATATCTAACACCCCACACGCTACCCTGCGAATGCACTCTGCCATCTTACCCCACATCTCATTGGCTTCACCTCCTACTTGCCACTCTCCCTTTGCATCCGCTTTTCCAACAATCTCTTCACGAAGTCTCTGAACGTTTGATTCTAAGAGGCGCCACCACCTAATTCTCGGTTGAGGAACTGTGAGTGATTTTCTCTTTTTACTCGGCCACCCCAAGACCATGACCAACAACTTGTTCTGCGTAGACAAACCCACAAATGGAATGACTTTGCAATCTTTGCACCTTCCCCTATCCACCCTCCTCGTCAAAAGAAAGTCAATTTGTGACTTTCCTAAAGTGCTTTGAAAAGTAATCAACTGCTCATCCCAAATAGTAGTATTTATTGAAATAATATTTTAGTATTTAATTATTAAGGTTTCCATTTTCTATATATAATAATATCTTTATTTATATTATATCTATAAATAAATAAAATATAATAACTTTAATTATGGACCATTATTGTAATTAGTTATCTAGAATCTTCATAATCAAGGATAAAAAAAATATGTTCCACTTATTTAAATAAAATTTATATCTTCTAGAGATATAAAAAAATTGGATAAGATATCAAGTGAATATAAGAGTTAGTTTTAGAGGAGACAATTAAAAAATAAACTCATAATTTTATTCAACATAGATGGCGTAACGTGAATTTTAACAAAAAATTAAGTTTGCTTTATATTGTATTATAGTGGATGTAGAAAAGAGAAATCTAAGGTCTGTTCGGATCGTAGGTATTGCGATGTAAAATTAAATTATGAAGTATTTTTTTCTAATTATAATGACAAAGTTTGTTTTGATCATGTTTAATTACATTATATTTAAGAAATGTTATCATTATTATATTTACTAAATACGATGGATACATGTTATATATAAAGCACATCATATGTCAATGGAGTATCGCACGTAATCAAAAGTAATGTAAGATAATGTAAAGTTTCATTAATACACACTATATTATAAGTTTCAAAATAATACAATCATGCTAATTAAAATCCACATATTCCTTTAATGTAAAGAAAGTAACTTCTTTCAAGAACAATGCCTTTATAACAATTTAGGGTAAAATGACGAGGGAAGGGGGTGGGGGCGGTTTTCTAAATTGTGGGAAACTATTAAGCTGTCCAAAAATTTTATCCACACTTAGGCGGTATAAACCCCCCCCCCCACCCCACTTTTTTCATTTTCACTCTCTCTCCTCTCTTTCTCTCTCTTTTAATACTCTCCCTCCTCTCTCCTCTCTTCCCCCCTTTTCTCTCTCTCACCATCAACTCCATTCCGGCGCCACCGTCTTCTTCTCCGGCAACCTTCGCTGCCACCATCTTCTTCTCCGGCCACCTCCGCCGCCACCGCCTTCTTCTCCGGCCACCTCCGCCGCCACCGCTTTCTTCTCCGGTCACCTCCGCCGCCTTCTTCTCTGGCGGGGCCTGTTTTCGTCGATTTCAACATCCGGTAACCGATTTTCCTTCTTCTTTGTTCAATCGTTTTCTTTCTCCGATCGATTTCGATGATTTTTCCAGATTTGTTGAGGTTTCGTGTTTGATAATGTAGATCTGAAATTTCTAGATCTAGATCTGGAATTTCAAGATCTAGATCTAAAAATTCTAGATCTAGATCTGGATTTTCTAGATCTACATGTTTTGAAACGATTTTGTTCGAGTTTCTATCTCTCTCTCAAATTTGTGATGTGAATTACATGGTTGATTGATGTTTTGGGATGATTTCGTTCGAGTTTTGTGTATGGGTTTCGTCGGAGACAAATTCTGTGTTTGTGGGTTTTGACGGTGACAAGTTCTGTGTTTTATGGGTTTTATCGGTGACAAGTATCGGTGGCAAGTTATGTGTTTATGAGTTTTGACGGTGACAGGTTCTGTGTTTATGGGTTTTATCGATGACAAGATTTTTTGTTTATGGGTTTTATCGGTGACAAGTTCTGTGATTACGGTGTTTGACGGTGACAAGTTTTGTGTTTATAGGTTTTGGTGGTGACTGCAGGTTTTTTCCTTATGGGTTTTGGCGGTGACAGGTTTTTTGTTTACTGATCGTGGTACATATATTAAGTTTAACTATGGCCTATTAGCTCAAATGGTAGAGCATCGTGCTTAATGCACGGTAATGTGGGTTCAAATCCCGCATAGGCTCAATAATAATTTTTGACAAAGAGTTTTTTGTACACGGTGACAAGTTTTTTGTACGTGGTGACAAGTTTTTGTGCTTTCTTGTATATGGTGATAAATTAGGGTACATGGTGACAAGTCTTATGACAAGATTTGACGACAATTTAACCGATAACATTTTCGATGATATTAAAATAGATGATAATACATGAAGAATGACAAGAGGACGAAAAAATAAGCGATGACAGAGTTGATAAAAGGATGAATGGTAACAAGATGAACGGTGACAGGATGAACGGCGACAAGATGACAGGATGAACGGTGACGGGTGACAGGATGAACGGTGACAGGTGACAGGATGGACGGTGGGATGTAGTGGCACGCGCGTAATTTTGGATATGAAGCGGGACGCGATGGCAGTTCGTAATTTTTTTTTTTTACCAGGGATAAATTTGGAAAACTGACTAATTGATACATTTATTTTTGGTACAGCCCATATACTTCATTAGAAATTCAAAAAAGGCTACTTAGCCTTTTTCGTCTAAAATGATCGATGTATAAAATGTGTTGGTACTAAGAAACTTTCAAGTCTCATCTGTGTCCAACACATTAAATATAGGAAACCGTTGGTGTGAGACAAATTAAAAACTCCTCAATTTGTGTATATATTTTATCTTGTCATCTTAAAAAATGGCCGTTCATTTGCGTACTTTCTTTTAATGTTTCGTACTTCAATCGGTGCATCCGGAACCAGCACAACATGAACCGGGTTTTATTTCGACCCGCGTGTGCATTCACAATCCGTACAAAGGTCGACACCGGGTTTTTTTCGTAAAAACTTGTGCAGGTTTAGAAATCGTATAAAGGAACCGATTTTCAAAAAAACATTTGTACGGATCCGTAATCCGCCCGAATTGGAGTGTGAAACCCAAAAAAAAAGTGCGCAAAACTCAGAAAATTTCGAAGGAAAAGTGCACCAAGAATGTTGATTTAACCATATCAATTTTTGTGAGGACCAAAACGGCATCATTTCGAGGCTTTGGGTTTGGAACCAGGAATGAGGGTGGTTGAGCCTTGTTAGAGTTCGTAGATGCTTTCGGGTGTATTATGGTAAACTCTTGGTTCAGGAAAAGGGAGGATCCGGCGGAGCGTGTTGAGTAAAACGCAAATTGATTTCTTTGTGGTTAGGAGGACTGATAGAGGAGGGTGTAAGAATTGTAAGGTGATCCAGCGGAGCGTGGCTCCGGTCGTGGACGTCTCAACCTGACAGAGGACGTGACTTAGTTCCGTCTTCCGACTCTACTTTGGATCACACTTTTGCAAGTCATGGCCGTGGCTTTGCTTGCGTTGCCAATGCTGCCCAACAGCCTACATTTGGTGGATCCGACACCTTTCAGCCCACGACCAAAGACCATTAGGCACTCAACTCGTCCATTACTATTGAGCAGTGGGCCTCCATGGTGCAACTCTTTGCTTCTCTAAACCCTTCTTCTGCTTCTACTAGTACTTCCGATAAGACCTCTTGCACATGGATACTTGATACTGGCATTTCTTACCACATGATAGAAGAAAGTATGCTCAATCGTCTGGAGGCATCTTTCTGTCTCAACGAATGCATGCTCTTTATATTCTTGCTGAGATGGGTCTTCCTGCAGGGAAACCTTGTGATTTTCCAATGGAGCAGAATCATTCCTTGGCTACCTCTACTAGTGGTGCTTTCAATCAGCCGAACCACTTTCGTCGGTTAGTTGGTCATCTTATTAATTTGACTATCACACATCTAGAGATTAGCTATGTTTTTTTTTTGAATTATCGTGAGTGTCCGGGGCTACTAGCACCCGACTAGTCTCACGCCGGCCGTGCTTGTTGGACCGTAGCGGGGGAGCCTTACTCTCCACTCTCAACAGAGGGGCCGCTGAGCGACCCAGAGCCGCTAGGCTCACTCTCTCTGAAGAGGGACCCGAAGACCTGAGGAGGGAGCCCATCACCCGCACGTTATCCGGCTACCCGGAACCCCCGGGGGTAAATACACGGTACCCGTACCCCATGAGACTCGAACCGGCGACCTATGGGTACTACCCAAGGCTTTTTACCGGTTGAGCTAATGGAGCATGGGTAGAGATTAGCTATGTTGCTCATACTTTGGTACATTTTTGCAAGCTCCTAAGGTCGATCATTGACACAAGGCTCTGTGTGTCTTGAGATACCTTAAAAGTCATCCCGAACAGGGCCTACTGCTCTCTGTTGCTAGCTCTCTCCACATATCTACCTATTGCAATTCAGATTAGGCCGCCTATCCCATCTCTCATCGCTCTATCAATGGCTTCTTTGTTTGTCTTGGCGAGTCTCCTATTTCCTGGAAAACAAAGAAGTTGAGTATCGTTCTGTGTCGTCTACTTATGCTGAGCTCTTATGGCTCAAATCATTATTGCGGTTTCTAGGTGTTCATCATTCTTTGCAAATGTGACTATATTGTGATAGTCATGCAGCTCTTCACATTGTTGTTGATCTAGCTTTTCATTAATGTGCAAAGCATATTGAGATTGACTGTCATTTTCTACGTGATCAAATTCAGAATGGTACCATTGCAACCTTGCACATTCGGACTAAGGATCAACCTGCTGATATCTTCACCAAACCTCTAGGTCGACAGCAGTTTCAGTTTCTACTTTACAAGTTGGGCATTCTTGATCTCCATGCGCCAACTTGATAGGGAGTATTAGACCTAGGATTATAGTTGTCTTTGTGTAAATAGTGCTTGTGGCCTAAGTTATATCTCAGCTATCTTTTAACCTTATAAATACCATATTGCGATCAAGGCAATACATGTGAAAAATATTCAGCTCATCAGCTCATATAGTTTCACTTGAACTTATCAAAGGGTAAAGTGGAGAAATAAATAACTCGTGTATTTCATTGGCAAAATTGTGACTCCCCTAATCACTTTCCTTAAAAAAAAGAATAACTATGTAAGCTCCTATCTCTTCTTTTTCCATTGTTCAGCCCATCAGATTGTTTTTAATAGACTTTGCTAGGGATAGCAAAAAGTTGCATCAATGGTGCATAAAATTCACCATTAATTAATGGTTCTCTGCGGGTGTATGTCATGTTACTCTTGTACTATCAGGTGAAAAACAATACTATAAAGGGTAGCAACGTTACAAGTACACACTACTATTTCTCTTTTGTCTTCTTGTCATGTTTAGTTACTTTAATATTTTAATAAATAATATTAACTAAGTCACTTACCTTTATACTCCGTATTTGAATTGTAGTATTAATGTTTGAATTAATAAATAGTATTTTAATAAATATCATTTGAATTGAAGTATTATAATGTAATTTTGTGTTATTTTAAAATTACATTATAATATATAAATAATTTTTCACTTTATTTTACATTAAATTTTTTATTATATGTTAATTTTTAGACGATTTTGGATAAGTGGACGCAGATGATGACAACAATAGGGCAAATGGGTGGCGCGGTGAAAAAATGAGGTAAATAGGCTTTTTTGGTGACAACTACAAAAACATGCCAGAACATGACGTCATCACACCCAATCCTGTCACCATCAAACATGTTAACGTGTATGAACTTGTCACCGCGTACAGAAAATTCCCCTCCCCCATACAAAACCTTGTCACCGCGTACAAACCCCCCCATACAAAACCTTGTCATCGCGTTTACAACTTGTCACCTTACCTAGATACACCCCCAAATTGCACTCAAACTTGTCATCAAAATTTATTCGTAAGCCTATGTGGGATTCGAACCCACATTATCGTACGCTAGGCACGTTGCTCTACCATTTGAGCTAATAGGCTATAATTAAAAGTAATATATAAAAACTTATCATCACCTAGCAATCAAAGCTGCCACCAACACAAAATGTGGTGACATGTTAAACCAAACAGAGAACCGCATACAGATTTTGTCACCGCATAAAAAACTGAATTACATTCAACATGTCACCGCGTACAGATTGTCACCAAACTGGAAAACAGAAAACCCTAGATCACACACAAAACTTGGTGACAAAACAGAAAAATCTAGATCACGTGCAGATCTTGTCACCGCAACGAAAAATTGCTTACATTCAACATGTCACCGCGTATAGATTTTGTCACCAAATTGAAAATCCGAAAACCCTAGATTGCGAACAAAACTTGGTGACAAACACAGAAACCCTAAAACACGTACAGATTTGTCACCACAAAAAAAATTGGTTACATTCAACATGTCATTGCTACAGATTATGTCACCAACCTAAAAACTTGTCACCACATACAAATTTTGGCATTAGATCTAAAAAAAATCATAGATCTAGATCTATGATCAAGAAACACCAATGAAACCCCCCGATGACAACCCCGTAGATCTAGATCTAGAATTTTAGATCTAGACACTTTCAAAAAATCCTAGATCTAGAAATTCTAGATCTAGAACTTTCAAGAAAAACCGATGAAAACCCCGATGAAAACCCAATGAAAACCCCGATGACAGCCTTGTAGATCTAGATCTAGAATTTCTAGATCTAAAACTTTCAAAAAACCCTAGATCTAGAAATTCTAGATCTAGAACTTTCAAAAAAACCCCTATATATAAAAAATCTAAACAAGAAACTAGATCTAGATCTAAAGTTGGTATACATACCATGAAACACGCCGTCGGACACCTCGTCGCCTCGTCGGCCACCTTGTCGGCCAACTCTTCGCCTCGTCGGCCACCTTGTCGGCCAACTCTTCGCCTCGTCGGCCGCCAAGCTCGGGTATCCTCGTCGGCCACCTCGTCGCTCACCCCTGAAAAGCTGGTCACCATGGCCTTGTCGTCATTAAATATGGACGAAGATGAAAGAGGGAGAGGGGGAGAGATGAGAAGAGGTTGGGAGAGGGAGAGAGAAAGCTAGGAAATAGGGAGAGGGTGAGGGAGAGGGAGAGGGAGAGAGAGAGCTGGAAAATAATGGGAGGAGAGAGAAAGGAGAAGAGGAGTGGGGGTTTTAATGACCGCATGTCACCAGTTGAGCCCATTATCTTCATTAATTTCACATTGAGCCTATTTTCCCTATATTGTCACCAAATGAGTCCCCTCACCCAATTCTCTCTATTTGTTACTAATACTCCATTGAGATATGATAGCTAAATAGGGGTGGATAACATGTATTTATGAAATTAACAAAAATGACAATGATAACGTTTTTTAAATAAAACATATTAAATACGGATAATTGTTCATCCAAACAGACATTTTCATTATAATTAAGAAAAATACTTTTAAATACAACTTTATAAGCAAAATACATATACGGTTCCCCGTACTTGTCAGTTTTTTGCAAACGGCCCCTCCTACTTTAAAATTTGGGGGATTTGCGAAAATGCCCCACCCAGAAAAATGGTTTACAAAAACGCCCCTTAAAACAAAAAAGTAGTGAAGCATGTTGTTTTGGGCGTTTTTGCAATAAAAATTTACATTATTTTGTATTTTCTTTTAAATAGAAGTTTATTAAAAAATCATTATAATTACATTAAAAATATGGTAAATTCCGGTTGGTACCCTCGAGTTTTTGACTTTTCCGGATGGTGCCCAAGTGAAAAACTTATTCCGGAAAATACCCCCGAACTCTTGCAAAAGTTCGGCTCGTGCCCTTACTTATTATTATCAGGTCAAAATTCAATTATAAGATAAAACACAATTTAAATAAGTTTAAAAATATACTCTATAAAAATATTATATAACTTATGTTTTCAATTGAATTTTTGTTATATCTATCGAATTAAAACCAAACATATTCAAATTCTTATATTAAAATTATATATTAGATAGTTGAAATTTATCATGAAAATTTTACATGGTAAGTTTTGATAGTTTTAATTATTACTCTCTCTATATATATAATTATGTATATATGTTGATAGAATATATGAATTTTCATTTCTTAAATAATAGGAGAAAATAAAAAATATTGTTCAATAATAGTAAATGACCTTTCCATATATATATATATTCACAATATAAATAAATTTTAAATATAAGTATGGAAATATTTTTGGTTTTAGTTTGATTAATGTAACATAAATTAACTTGAAATCATTGGTTATATTATATTTTTATTGATTAAATTTTAAAAATTATTTAAATTATATTTTATGTTATAATTGATTTTTTAACTTAGTAAATATAAAAATAATTTTTATTGAAAAAAATAAACGAAATTTAGTGATTATAAGAGAAAAATTACAAGTAAGGGTACGAGCCGAACTTTTGCAAAAGTTTGGGGGTATTTTCTGGAATAAGTTTTTTACTTGGACACCATCCGGAAAAGCCAAAAACTCGAAGGTACCAACCGGAATTCAAAAAAAGAAAAAGAAAAAGAAAATATAAAATAAGAAATAGTTTTGAAACATTGAGATTTTTTGGAAACAATGAGATATTGTAGAAGATATGGTGGAAGATATTTTTTGAAAATATAAAACGTAAATACATGTGAATCATTATTATCTTCGTTTCAACATTGATCGTTAATTATTATCTTCGTGATTATCTTCGTTATTATTTTCGTTTCATCACAAAGTAGGGTGAGATTCATCCTGTCGCCCTCAGTAAACATCTTGTAATACACAACGAAATATCTTGTCACCCTTTTGTAAAATACTATTGTATCATCTTTGTGATTATCTTCGTTATTATCTTCGTTTCATCACAAAGTAGGGTGAGATTCATCCTGAAATCTTGTTTTAAAATTAAAATATTTATAAAATCTTTTATTTATATATATTTTCAAATTTGGATAACAAATAAAGTTTGTTAAAATATTTTATTTCTCAAATACAATATTAATAAAAATAATAATTTTCGATTTTTTTTTATAAATATTTCGTTTTTATTTTATTTGATAAAAATTAGTCATTTTGGGCATGAATGCAATTTTGTTTTAGGCATAATCGCAATATTTTTAGACATTTTTGCAAATCGAAAAAAAAGGTCATATTTGCAAACTGATTATCAAATAGGGGCATTTGGTACTAATACCTCTTAAAATATCCTATTGAACCCCTGTACCAGTATAACCCTATTCTATTGAGCACTTGTCATCCTACATGGCAAATTGCGTGCACTTCACTCTCCATTTAGCGAGTTAAATGATAAAAATGGGTGACATACTGACATTGCTTTTCATTAACAAGAAATTTAAATAAAATTTATTTCATAATCTTTTTTTAAAATTACAAACAAAAAAATTAAATAAAAATATGGCAAATTGCGTGTACTAGTATAATCTTTTTTTTTTAATTATAATCTTTTGTCTTCTCTTCAAGCCAACAACCGTCATCATCGGAGGTCCGCTGCTACTTATTAGTCTATAGAACCACCTTTTGTGGTTTATAATAAGTTTTGTTCATAACACTAATGCATTAGAGACATATTGAAACTACATATTTTTTAAACGGGTAGTTTATGTAATGTCATTAGAGAAGGTGATCGTTAATTAGATCTTCCAATTAGAAGTAAAGCTCAGCAAATTCGTGAAATATTTTGACCAAAATAAAAATAAATTCGTGAAATATTTTGACCAAATAAAAATAAATTTGCAAAGTATGATTGAAAACATTTCACCTACGGCTGTCCAACGGGTCGACCCATTGACCTGTAATTTAAAAACATCGGACCCAAGACCTTCTATGGGTTACGGGATTTATGGGTCGGGTCACGAGTTGACTCGTAAAATCCGTTCGACCTAATTATGTAATTGTACTTAACGACGTCGTTTTTTGCTTTTTTAAAAAAACTTGTGGTTGTGTAATAATATTATTTTTTGAACATTCACTACAATAAAATTAACAAAACGAATCTCACAAAGCAAAATAAAAAAATATACTAACATCTAAAATCCAAGCAAAGAAAAATTTAACATTAAATTATTTTTTTAATTTTACGGGGTCTACGGGTCGACCCATAACCCGACCCGTAAATTGTTAACATGTAGAAATTATATGACCCGTAACCCGACCCGTAAATTACGGGCCGGACAACTGACCCGTGAACCGGCCCATAAATTACGGGCCGGACAACTGACCCATAATTTACGGGTCGGGTATGTTTGGGTTATGAGCTACCCGGAACGTTGGAGAACCTAATTTCACCATACGATGGTTTTGACTTACATTAAATATGATGAGGGTTTGATATTCAACATGCATTAATGATACTAATTATTATAACAATTTATTGCATGTGATGCTGTAGGCAAAAATTTATATGCAAAGTCGTAAACTAGCTATGAAGCACGAAGTAAACTGATCAATCTCGCTCTTCTTAATCAAATTGAACCAACCTATATTCGAAGCATGAGATTCTGATAGGTTGGTCCACCCCATATTATTTCATACCGTAGTCTAGAGAAAAGGTACATGAAATTAACAGAAAATCAATGTCACATTGAGCTCAAAAAATACCCTTGGGCACTAAACATAAAAAAGAAATGCGATAGGTGTAAAACTTAGGATCTTAATTCATAGTTTATTGCAACTTAGCATCTTAATTCATATATTAACTTAAAAATTTGAATCAAATGAAAACTTTTCTTAACTTATAAACTAAAAACCATGAATATGAAAGAGAAACATGTGAACATGAAATATATACACGTAAACACAAAACATGAAATACATATGAACTCCAAAAATGTTTGTGATTTTGTGTTATTATGTTATTATGTGTAGTAATTTGATCTATAACACATGATATTGAGAAATATTGTTATTACAATATATTAATACGATCCATCTTGATCCCCCAGATCCTGCATTTGCGGGACTACCTGGGTAATTGTTGTTGTTGTTGCTGTAATACGATCCATAATAAAAACATGATTTTGTTCACATATTTTCTCCTGTTGTTCACTTATTTATGTATTTTGTTCACGTTTTTAGTTTATAGGATAAGAAAAGTACCGGAATCAACCTCTTAACTTAAATATCCAGAATAAGCAAAAGTAATTTATAGTAAAAAAAGGAAGACACATGTCTAAGAACGTAAGACATGGATTGTCATTTTATACTAAACTAGTACAAATCCTGTACCATGTGCAGGTAATGTGAGTTTAAACCCGATTTAATTGATCCGAGATTAAATTTAAATCCAAGTCTACATTTTACTCGATAATATATATAACTCAAATCTAACCATATATGTGTGATTTTTAACACTTTTTCAAACAAATCGATAACCGTAATATGGAATCAGTGTAAGCTTTATAATTTGGCATTGCTAATAGAATTATGAAAAAATGTTGGCCTAAGTTGGCTTCTGAAAAAAGCAATAACTGACCAATCATATGGCGACAAGTTAATCCACATGTTGGTATAACCGACTAAATAATCAAATGATTTATATATGGGTGATTTTTAACACTTCATAAATATAAATAGTTAAAAGTTAAGAAAAAAGTATACAAACTATACACTTTTTAAAGCAAATCGATAACCGTAATATGGAATAAGTGTAAGCTTTATAATTTGGCATTGCTAATAAAATTATGAAGACATGTTGGCCTAAGTTGGCTTCTGAAAGAAGCAATAACTGACCAATCATATGGTGACAAGTTAATCCACATGTTAGGATTAGTGATAATGACAAGGCTGGTTGTCACTAGGTTAATGGATGTAATTTGTGAATATCATGCTGTATTTTAATTTTTTTAATTGTGGTATAATTAAGTAAATTACGTGTTTTGATATGAAAGCATGTTTAAGTGGGATTGTAAAGGGGATTCTTTAGAACCCTAACTAGTTGATTTTTAGTACCTGTATCAGACACGGTTGATGACTTTTTTGACGTGAAATTTGATTGAAAATATTATTAGTAAGTTGGTTAATTATATTAGTAATATATTCATAAATGTATATATTTTTAAAATTAAAAATATACTAAATATAAGTTGATTTGATCTTAAAAATAAACATAATTTGACTTAAATAAGGATCATAGATGAAATAATAATATTAAAATTATCTTATAAATAGAATTTGGCTAAATACAAATTGATTTTATATTATATAGTATGAGTTAAATATATAGATATGACGATGACTTAATATTGTTTACATTAACCATAGATAGAATTGATATGAATTTAAGCAAGAATCATAGATATCATTTTGATACGAAAACATACAATACAACTAGGATTTTTTTATTCTAAAATAAATAATATCATTTTATTTTTCAACTATAATAAATATAATGTGAAGTGAGTTTAGAACTAACATGTGGTGATTCGATAAGGGATAAATTTAATACATAGTATAGATCATCTTAAAAATGGGTTATATCAATGGTCTTCCATTTAATAGACTGTTTTGTGCCTCAAAAGTCAAAGCATGTGTAGTTATCCTATGGCAAGGTAAACTCAAAGTAATGGAAGCACAAAATGGAACATTTATTACCTATAAATTAGAAGATGATTGTAAAACCCTTTTGAGAATGGCATTTAGGCCAAATGTAGCTTAAGATCTTTTATTTAAAGGGGAACGCTCTGGTGAGATACCTATTATAGTGCTTCCTTAGGCATCCTATTAGCCATTGGATTAAATGGGATTAATGGTGGGAGATGATGGTGCATATTAGACACGATTTTGCGAGATTCTGGCAACGTGCAACAGAATCAGTGAAGCTTGCCACGCACTCCAGTCACGAACCCTCGCGTCTCCGGCCACGCGATGTCCTGAAGGGAGCCACATGCCACGGCAACGGACCACGCTAGAGAGATAAGCTCGACAGCCAGAGGCCGGAAGAGCACGGGGGTGGGAGAGCGCGGTGGCGGGCCGGTGAAGACACGGCGGAGACTTGTTAGTTTATTCTCTTTTCGGAGGGTTGTTAGTTTATTCTCTTTTCGGAGGGTTGTTAGTTTATTCTCTTTACGGAGATGTTATTATGGGGTCGCAGGCCAAGGCCGTGATGGGGCCACGGGCCAAGGCCGCGAGCCCAGGCCATGAGTCGCGATGGGGCCGCGGGCCAAGGCCGAGAGCCAAGGCTACGGCAGCGCGATGGGGCCGCGCGTCCCTCGCGATCCATGCTAATTAAAAATGCATACTAATTATATAAGCAAAAAACACACAAACCTGCGCGATTCTTAACCGACGACCCGAGAGCATGACAATCCAAGGATGAGAAGATCCCCACGGACGGCGCCAATGTTGAAGTACGAAAATCTCGAACTAACTACGGGACAAAATTATTAAACTCTCGGGCCTTTCGGCGCGCTAGAAACCGGCTCGTCTTGCTTCGAGCTCTCCCACCCCCCGCGTATTATTTTATTCTCTTTTCGGAGGCTTATAAGACTTTTTAAGGTCTTTCCCGTAAAATAGTGCGAGCTCCTCGGAGACTCAAACACGTCGGAGCCCGTCCTTCGAGAACACGTCTCGGGACTCGGCTTTTTTCCGATCCCTTTTTCTGTGCACGCATCATACTATATATAGAAAAGGGAGGTGGCTGCTTGTGCACCAAACCTCCGATGTGGGACAATAATAATCAACACAAAGTTGATGTGTGAGATTTGCCACATCATCGCTTGTAAGTGGGTAGCCCAAACGCGATGAGTGCATATAAGTTTCCCTCCGTTCCAATCCTGCCTCCGTTACAACTTTGCCTTCGTATGTTCGATGTGGGACGTTACGTACACACACGTTGCCATACGCGTATATTTATTCATTTTAGTTATTAGCGTACTTAGCGCGTTAAAAGCGTGCTTAGCGCTTTGATCTTTTATGTCAATATTATTCATCCCGTGCACCAACGCGGTGACAGATCTGGGTATCAACACAACCCCGTGACTCGGATGTCCTCAGTCTTTTCGAGGACAAACGAGGCACTCACTTGATGCACATAATTTTGGTCAACGCGTTACTATAACCGACTTTGAGCACGCCGAAGCGCATCGCGCGGGTCAAACCCCGAACATAGCTCGGCGGTTTGTCTTATATAATAATTGGATGTTTGGATTTATCGCGACTACGAGCGATGAAGTCAACTCGAGTGCGCCCTCGCGTTCAACGCGGGCCGAACCCCGAGCTCAGCTCGGCGGTTTGCATTATAAAGTAATTGGATATTTGGGTTTATCGTGGCTACGAGCGATGAAGTCAACTCGAGCGCGCCCTCGCGTCCAACGCGGGCCAAACCCCGAGCTCAGCTCGGCGGTTTGCCTTATAAAGTTATTGGATATTTGGGTTTATCGCGGCTACGAGCGATGAAGTCAACTCGAGCGCGCCCTCGCGTCCAACGCGGGCCAAACCCCGAGCTCAGCTCGGCGGTTTGCCTTAACGATAACTGTGAAGTTTCGATGTTTTAAGGCTTTAAGCAGCTGCGAGCGGGGTAACCGTCTCGAGTGCGCCTATGCGGATCGTGCGTGTTAGCGGACAACCCCGAGCGAGGACGACAACTCGGGTTTTCCTTAACGACTGTGGAGTTGATGTTTTAAGGCTTTAAGCAGTTGCGAGCGGCGTAACCGACTCGAGTGCGCCTATGCGGATCGCGCGTGTTAGCGGACAACCCCGAGCGAGGACGACAACTCGGGTTTTCCTTAACGACTGTGGAGTTGATGTTTTAAGGCTTTAAGCAGCTGCGAGCGGCGTAACCGACTCGAGTGCGCCTATGCGCATCGCGCGCGTTAGCGGACAACCCCGAACGAGGACTGCAACTCGGGTTTTCCCTAACGACTGTGTAGTTTTGATGTTTTAAGGCTTTAAACAGCTGCGAGCGGCGTAATCGTCTCGAGTGCGCCTATGCGCATCGCGCGCGTTAGCGGACAACCCCGAGCGAGGACGGGAACTCGGGTTTTCCCTAACGACTGTGGAGTTTTGATGTTTTAAGGCTTTAAGCAGCTGCGAGCGGCGTAACCGTCTCGAGTGCGGCTATGCGCATCGCGCGCGTTAGCAGACAACCCCGAGCGAGGACGGCAACTCGGGTTTTCCCTAACGACTGTGGAGTTTTGATGTTTTAAGGCTTTAAGCAGCTGCGAGCGGCGTAACCGTCTCGAGTGCGCCTATGCGCATCGCGCGCGTTAGCGGACAACCCCGAGCGAGGACGGCAACTCGGGTTTTCCCTAACGACTGTGGAGTTTTGATGTTTTAAGGCTTTAAGCAGCTGCGAGCGGCGTAACCGTCTCGAGTGCGCCTATGCGCATCGCGCGCGTTTTGCATTATAGAATGTGATTTAGCGCGTTGACGGTAACTGTGAGCAAAGTTCAAAAACAGCCGTCGTCTATATGGGGTCGCGGGCCATATGAGGCTTATTTAGTTTATTCTCGCTTCGGAGGCGCTTTTTTTTAGTTTGGTGTTAAACTTGTGTACAATAAACCTGTATTAGCCAATTGCTAATATCTCAAGGTTCATTAATGGCGTTCGCTGGGCGCTGAAATGCAAACAGTGAGAGTAGCGCGTAAGAGGACACAACACCATACACCAGAGGAAGAGCCAGGCGAGATAAAAGCCCGTGCCTCCTCCCTAAAACCAAAAGAGAGATCTTTTCATTAGCGTTCATGACAAGCCAAGCAAGCGCACCACAAGAGATTTTACAAATTCACAAAACCTAAAAACAACAAATCCTGACCACAAGAACAACACGAGCAACCCGAATTCGATCGGAGTTACATGCACGTCAGTTTTTGTACTTAGCGCGCTGGCAACGTGCAACAGAATTAGTGAAGCTTGCCACTGTAACACCCAGTCTTTCCTGACAAGGCGTTACTCAGTAATAGGTCTCACGAGGCACTACCAAGCTAGTTTGACAACCGAACAACTGGATCTTGCAACGCGGGCACGGCGAGAAAACCAGAAAATATCCAACTCGTACAAGAAAAGAAATAAAGTTTATAGTTTACAACTCAAGACGTTATGAAATAAATCCCAAGAACAACTTCTAACAACAACTCAACTAACCACAACTCCAAGTCCAACAGCCTATCCAACTCATAATCACTCAGCAATGCCAGAAACAAACATTAGAACTAGCTAAAGAACAACCTCAAAATCCAACTACTGTGACACGCGCTGTCGCTCTGCCCACCATTTCGCCGAGGCTCGACCACAACCTACTCACCTGAACTGAAAAAAAATAGTTCCCCGAAAGGTCAGCTACTATCCTAACAAGCTAGACTAAGCACAGTAACCACAAGACGTTTCAAAAACAGTTTTGATTCTAAGGTCAACAAACAGACTGTTTTGTGCCTCAAAAGTCAAAGCATGTGTAGTTATCCTATGGCAAGGTAAACTCAAAGTAATGGAAGCACAAAATGGAACATTTATTACCTATAAATTAGAAGATGATTGTAAAACCCTTTTGAGAATGGCATTTAGGCCAAATGTAGCTTAAGATCTTTTATTTAAAGGGGAACGCTTTGGTGAGATACCTATTATGGTGCTTCCTTAGGCATCCTATTAGCCATTGGATTAAATGGGATTAATGGTGGGAGATGATGGTGCATATTAGACACGATTTTGCGAGATTCTGGCAACGTGCAACAGAATCAGTGAAGCTTGCCACGCACTCCAGTCACGAACCCTCGCGTCTCCGGCCACGCGATGTCCTGAAGGGAGCCACATGCCACGGCAACGGACCACGCTAGAGAGATAAGCGCGACAGCCAGAGGCCGGAAGAGCACGGGGGTGGGAGAGCGCGGTGGCGGGCCGGTGAAGACACGACGGAGACTTGTTAGTTTATTCTCTTTTCGGAGGGTTGTTAGTTTATTCTCTTTACGGAGATGTTATTATGGGGTCGCAGGCCAAGGCCGTGATGGGGCCACGGGCCAAGGCCGCGAGCCCAGGCCATGAGTCGCGATGGGGCCGCGGGCCAAGGCCGAGAGCCAAGGCCACGGCAGCGCGATGGGGCCGCGCGTCCCTCGCGATCCATGCTAATTAAAAATGCATACTAATTATATAAGCAAAAAACACACTAACCTGCGCGATTCTTAACCGACGACCCGAGAGCATGACAATCCAAGGATGAAAAGATCCCCACGGACGGCGCCAATGTTGAAGTCCGAAAATCTCGAACTAACTACGGGACAAAATTATTAAACTCTCGGGCCTTTCGGCGCGCTAGAAACCGGCTCGTCTTGCTTCGAGCTCTCCCACCCCCCGCGTATTATTTTATTCTCTTTTCGGAGGCTTATAAGACTTTTTAAGGTCTTTCCCGTAAAATAGTGCGAGCTCCTCGGAGACTCAAACACATCGGAGCCCGTCCTTCGAGAACACGTCTCGAGACTCGGCTTTTTTCCGATCCCTTTTTCTGTGCACGCATCATACTATATATAGAAAAGGGAGGTGGCTGCTTGTGCACCAAACCTCCGATGTGGGACAATAATAATCAACACAAAGTTGATGTGTGAGATTTGCCACATCATCGCTTGCAAGTGGGTAGCCCAAACGCGATGAGTGCATATAAGTTTCCCTCCGTTCCAATCCTGCCTCCGTTACAACTGTGCCTTCGTATGTTCGATGTGGGACATTACGTACACACACGTTGCCATACGCGTATATTTATTCATTTTAGTTATTCGCGTACTTAGCGCGTTAAAAGCGTGCTTAGCGCTTTGATCTTTTATGTCAATATTATTCATCCCGTGCACTAACGCGGTGACAGATCCGGGTATCAACAATAACGGGATTGCGTTCCCCTCCTATAAGTATAAAAATATTTGAATTTTTCAAATTGTTGTATTGACATATTCATTAGATATGATAGAACACAAAATCTAATTTTTTGTCCGTTACAATGACTTTTTCATCACTACATATAAAACACGATTCATTTACAACAACTTAGCGTTCTCCATTACCGCTAAGCGTAATCTTTGAATTTTTCAAAACGTCGTATATACTTATTCATTAGCTTGATATACTAAAAGCAGATTTTTCAGTACATCTAGTGCTACGTATTTGTCATACGTATTTTCCAATTCTCCATCATCTTCTTCAGTTGAGCTTGAGCTATCGTTATCTTCACTATGCTCAAGGTCAAGATAAAAAAGATCGACATCATCGTCCAACTCGTCATGATCTCTCATTCTTAGTCTCTTTGAAAAACTCAATATAACGTTTTGAAAAATTACATGAATACGAAAAAGAAAGAAATGAACTTGGTCTCACAAAAGCATACTCGTCCCATTTGCTGGTTCCAACTGCACAATCAAAAACAAATTAACCACCTGTTAAACCTATGTTAAAAACACAACAATGCATTTTTCATGTTTATATCTGTTATTTGCAAAAAATATTATCAATATGTAGAAAAACATAGTAGATACAAATGAAGTAGAAATGAAAAAACACTTTGTTCTTCTTGTAATGAATAAGTTCGTGTAAATATTTGAAAAAAATGCAAAAAGAGGAACCATTATATATTTGAAACTAATATGTGAAAAAGTTGTCATATAATTATTGAAAAATAATATTGTACAGCATGAAAAATACAAAATGTTTATATGTGTTATTTGAAAAATTATTATCAATATGTTGAAAAACACAATAGACATACATGAAACATAAATGAAAAAACAGGCATGTCTTGGTGGAGGAGCTTGCTGATTTTGTGACAAATTTTGTCACAGAATTGGAAAAAAAGAGAAAAAACAGTACAGAGAAATCGAAATACCCAATTCAACGGGTTCCACCAGTGACAAGGGCGTTCTTCCCCACGAGAGACCATCGGTTAGGGTTTCTGAAACTTCCTTCCGGAGGTGTAGCCATTGCCGTTAAACGCTCTCTCCTCCTCTGTTACAAGATCGGCGTTTCTTATGAATGAAAAAGGGAAGCAAAAAAGACGATGATTTGATTAGGAAAGAATCTCGGGACTGTTTCAAAAAAGGATAAAAATATTTTCAAGCGGATTTGTTTGTTATAATCCTGTGTCGCTCAGTTGTGGTGTAACGGCATACCTTATTCTCATATATTACAGACCGTAGATCAATTGTAATCCAACGGATATGATTGAGAAGTAGGTTGCACCACAATTGTAAGCCTCTCTAGAGCGTAATTCTTATTTAAATAACATATGTTTACAATTTGTGAAAATATGTAAAAAAATCAAAATATCGTGTGATCATTTTGTATATACTTTTATTTTTTTAAATTACATGTTTTATATTTTGTCATTCATCGTATAAAAAGTAACAATTTTGATTTTCTTAAACCCATCTCTCCACCTTTCATTTTTTGTTGTATTTATTAGTAAAATAGTAAACATTATATTATGGCATTGTTTATTCTAAAGGGAGAGCTTGAATGAGTTTTGAAAAAACATACCATAAGCAACACAAAAATACAAAATAAATGAGCTCTGCCAACCCTAGAAACGTACGGGAACAAATCACACAACATTAATCAGTCGTTTGTAACTAATAGCCCACAACTAGTCGAGGACCATTTCTATCCGCTAGGTTTCCGAGCATCGACTCGAAGGCTTCCAGTTCCAAGATCTACTATCGATTGTAATTTGATTTTCATACAAAGGAGATAAAATATTCTTCATTATTCATATTGTTGTTGCATTGATTTATACGATATTTTTATAGCTTTTGATTATTGTTTTCCACTCGATCTCTCGATAATCGAACGTAATTGTAGGTGGGTAATTTACCGCCATAAATAAGGATAATATTTCCGCCAGCCAAGTAAGCATATCTAATAAATATCTTTATTAACCCATTAAATCCTGGTAGTTATCCAATAGTTGGAAGATTCTATCTTATTTAAGAAGATAGAGTTATTAATTGGGCTCTAAGGAATTAACCCTAGCCATCTCTCTCCACTATAAATACATGGTTTGGCCATGTAGAAGGGAGATATACAAAAACTACCCTAGAGGGGCTGATAATCGCTCACCCTGACTCTAGAGGGATTGATCATCGTTTGTGATCGCCCTACCCTGCGCCTTTCTCTCTACGGTTTACCCTTGCGAATACTCTACTGACTTAGGCATCGGAGGTGGATTGGGGGGTCCCCGCCCCCTTTGTCCATTGTTTTGCAGGTTTAGGTCATTGAAGGAGGCTTGGAGAAGAAGGTCATTGAAGAAGGAATTGAGACCTGTACACCGACATATTTCGTGTACTAACATTTGGCGCCGTCTGTGGGGAACGAACAGGTTTTCGACCTTCGTAAACCCTACGAGAACCGATCTGAGGAGGCTATGGATCGTTTGTCCACGAGCCCGGATCGAGACAACCCTGGGGCAATCGCCCAAGCGAATCTCGCGGTTCGTCTTCGGCAACCCCAGAGCCGCGACCGCGGGTTAACAACCCGCGACCGCGGATCGCCACCCGCGACTGCGGGTCCGTCGTCCGCGACCGCGGGTCGAGGCCAGAACACGCCATCTCCGAAAAACGCTCGGAGAACGAACCCCAACGCGCGTCGAACCCGATACTCGCTCGGGATGATAGAACACATCGCGATCGGACCTTGGATTGTCGATCCAAGAGGTTGCCCTAATCAAAAATCATTGTTGATTAACGATCCAATGAAAACCCTAGATTGGGGGCAACTCTAATCAACGTCGCGTGTACGTGACGAGGGAGACCCGATACGTAACGGAGGGATATACGTATGAGCATACGGAACCGATCGCTAGAACCCAGGGCGGGCGAGCGGTCGGTCCGATCCGTTACCCCAACCGAGCTGGGTCACGCCGTCGACGAAACCCTAAACGATTGGACGATTGGACCTGCGGTGCGCGGTCCAGGGCCCTGCGAGCGCGGGCCCACGTCGTAACTAAGACGTAGGTGGGGCATTTGTAGGTGGGTAATTTACCGCCATAACTAAGGATAATATTTCCGCCAGCCAGGTAAGCATATCTAATAAATATCTTTATTTTAAATCCTGGTAGTTATCCAATAGTTGGAAGATTCTATCTTATTTAAGAAGATAGAGTTATTAATTGGGCTCTAAGGAATTAACCCTAGCCCTCTCTCTCCACTATAAATACATGGCTTGGCCATGTAGAAGGGAGATATACAAAAACTACCCTAGAGGGGCTGATAATCGCTCGCCCTAACTCTAGAGGGGTTGATCATCGTTTGTGATCGCCCTACCCTGCGCCTTTCTCTCTACAGTTTACCCTTGCGAATACTCTACTAACTTAGGCATCGGAGGTGGATTGGGGGGTCCCCGCCCCCTTTGTCCATTGTTTTGCAGGTTTAGGTCATTGAAGGAGGCTTGGAGAAGAAGGTCATTGAAGAAGGAATTGAGACCTGTACACCGACATATTTCGTGTACTAACATTTGGCGCCGTCTGTGGGGAACGAACAGGTTTTCGACCTTCGTAAACCCTACGAGAACCGATCTGAGGAGGCTATGGATCGTTTGTCCACGAGCCCGGATCGAGACAACCCTGGGGCAATCGCCCAAGCGAATCGCGCGGTTCGTCTTCGGCAGCCCCAGAGCCGCGACCGCGGGTTAACAACCCGCGACCGCGGATCGCCACCCGCGACTGCGGGTCCGTCGTCCGCGACCGCGGGTCGAGGCCAGAACACGCCATCTCCGAAAAACGCTCGGAGAACGAACCCCAACGCGCGTCGAACCCGATACTCGCTCGGGATGATAGACCACATCGCGATCGGACCTTGGATTGTCGATCCAAGAGGTTGCCCTAATCAAAAATCATTGTTGATTAACGATCCAATGAAAACCCTAGATTGGGGGCAACTCTAATCAACGTCGCGTGTACGTGACGAGGGAGACCCGATACGTAACGGAGGGATATACGTATGAGCATACGGAACCGATCGCTAGAACCCGGGGCGGGCGAGCGGTCGGTCCGATCCGTTACCCCAACCGAGCTGGGTCACGCCGTCGACGAAACCCTAAACGATTGGACGATTGGACCTGCGGTGCGCGGTCCAGGGCCCTGCGAGTGCGGGCCCACGTCGTAACGAATTCGGCGGGAGTTCGGAAGAGGGTTTCAGGATCGGACACCTGGACCTGCGGTGCGCGGTCCAGGGCCCTGCAAGCGCGGGCCCACGTCGTAACGAACTCGGCGCGAGTTCGGAAGAGGGTTTCGGGATCGGACACCTGGACCTGCGGTGCGCGGTCTAGGGTCCTACGAGCGCGGGCCCACTCCGTAACGAACTCGGCGCAAGTTCGGAAGAGGGTCTCGGGATCGGAGCCGATCCCACCGCACAAGTCTTCGCTCGTCGCCAGGAGCGAGCTGCACTATAACCGCGAGCGCGGCGGCAGACGCGGGCAAGGCGGCAAGGAAGGAGGAACTCGCGAGCGCGGGCTCGCGAAGAATCGCAGTCTGGGGCAGAACCGCGGGCGCGGTAGCCCCTGCCGCGGACGCGGTTTCGCTCCAGAGAACGTAACCTCTGTTTTGGGGCAAACTGCGACCGCGGGTCCATAACCCGCGACCGTGGGTCGGAGACCGACAGGATTACCGATCGTGCTTCCGACTCACTTTTCGGGAGCTACACTTATCGGATTTGGACAATCCACATATCGCCGGAAAGAGGAGGAGATAAGCTACAAATTATCTTCAGAGGTCGAAGCAAGAATCCTACTTGAAGTCAGTCAAAATTGGGCACAAACTGCACAGTCCAGAAATCAAGCCAAAGGGTTGGAGGATCAATCAACGTCCTTGAACGTTGTGCAAATCATCAAGACACCGCTTCGAGATTTGGTAAAGACCATTGACCCGCGCTTCCAATCTTGAGTTCATATTGGCAGACCACGAACGTCTGCGCGGACGTTAGAGTGGTCAGGAGCAAGGCCCCTTCGCTGGGGCAAAGCGGCGACCGCGGTGCGCGGAGCCGCGACCGCACCTCTCAATCCGTGAGCACGGAAATGCAACAGGGGCAATGCGAGACAAAGATGATAAGTCGTCACCGCGGCCCATGCAGGCATGATGGCGATATCACTATTGCGCACTCTTCATGAGGCCCTCGCGCGGATGTTGAGTTGTTTGAAAACCTTTGCTTTTTCGTGTCTTTCGTTTTCTTAAATAAAATCCTGGCCAGGAAACTTTTCGTTTTATTCATCGCTTTGTTTTCTTGAAATCTCAACAAGTGACGCGCTCAAAGGTAAACGCAACATTAGTTCATCGTAGTAACGGACTCCTACGTATGCTAGCTACGTAGGGGGTTCCCGCGATATTCACTCGCGGATGTTCCCGTGATATTTGATCACGGACTATGGTTGGCCCCCATAGAGTTCCCGTGAGTTTCACTCATGGACCTTGAGTTTCATTCATGGATCGTGAGTTTTACTCATGGAGCTTGAATGCCACTCCTGGAGTTCCCGTGATATTCGCTCACGGACTATGGTTTGATCCCATAGAGTTCCCGTGATATTCGCTCACGGACCTTGAGTTTCACTCATGGAGTTCCCGCGATACTTGCTCGCGGACTATGGCTTGATCCCCCATAGAGTTCCCGTGATATTCGCTCACGGACCTTGAGATTCGCTCATGGAGTTCCCGTGATATTTTCTCACGGCGGTTATTCCCGCGTCGCTTGCGCGGTGGTTCTCGTGTTTACGCTCACGACGTTACCCGTGATCGCTCGTCACAGAGGTTCCCGTGTATTCGCCACGGTGTTTGTTCCCGCGTCGCTCGCGCGGTGGTTCCCGCGATATTCACTCGTGGTGGTACCCGTGATCGCTCGTCACGGAGGTTCCCGTGTATTCGCCACGGTGTTGGTTCCCGCGATATTCGCTCGCGGTCGTACCCGTGATCGCTCGTCACGGAGGTTCCCGTGTATTCGCCACGGAGTTTGTTTCCGCGTCACTCGCGCGGTGGTTCCCGCGATATTTGCTCGCGGTGGTACCCGTGATTGCTCGTCACGGAGGTTCCCGTGTATTCGCCACGGAGTTTGTTCCCGCGTCACTCGCGCGGTGGTTCCCGTGTCGCTCGCACGGTGGTTCTCGTGTTTACACTCACGACGTTACCCGTGATCGCTCGTCACGGAGGTTCCCGTGTATTCGCCACGGTGTTTGTTGCCGCGTCGCTCGCGCGGTGGTTCCCGCGATATTCGCTCGTGGTGGTACCCGTGATCGCTCGTCACGGAGGTTCCCGTGTATTCGCCACGGAGTTTGTCCCCGCGTCACTCGCGCGGTGGTTCCCGCGTCGCTCGCGCGGTGGTTCTCGTGTTTACGCTCACGACGTTACCCGTGATCGCTCGTCACGGAGGTTCCCGTGTATTCGCCACGGTGTTTGTTCCCGCGTCGCTCGCGCGGTGGTTCCCGCGATATTCGCTCGCGGAGCCCCCATGATATTCGCTCATGGGGGGGGTGGGACCGTGATATTCGCTCACGGGGGTTCTCATGATACTCGCTCATGAACGTGCAAACGTGCCCGTCTCCTAATCCATATAAGTCACGCCAAGTCAATCCTAGAGTACCTACGTCTTAGTTACGCAACTAAGACGTAGGTGGGGCATTTGTAGGTGGGTAATTTACCGCCATAAATAAGGATAATATTTCCGCCAGCCAGGTAAGCATATCTAATAAATATCTTTATTAGCCTATTAAATCCTGGTAGTTATCCAATAGTTGGAAGATTCTATCTTATTTAAGAAGATAGAGTTATTAATTTGGGCTCCAAGGAATTAACCCTATCCCTCTCTCTCCACTATAAATACATGGCTTGGCCATGTAGAAGGGAGATATACAAAAACTACCCTAGAGGGGCTGATAATCGCTCGCCCTGACTCTAGAGGGGTTGATCATCGTTTGTGATCGCCCTACCCTGCGCCTTTCTCTCTACAGTTTACCCTTGCGAATATTCTACTGACTTAGGCATCGGAGGTGGATTGGGGGGTCCCCGCCCCCTTTGTCCATTGTTTTGCAGGTTTAGGTCATTGAAGGAGGCTTGGAGAAGAAGGCCATTGAAGAAGGAATTGAGACCTGTACACCGACATATTTCGTGTACTAACAGTAATCATAAACCTTTTGCTATTGAACTCTGCCAAAGGGCTTTTTAATGCTTTGTGCATTTTGTTCATAACAATTTGGTGCCCATCATGGGGCTGGTAGCTAAACAGAAAATTGATCATCCATCTGCTGAACATTGACCATTTCCAAAGGACAACCTCTTTGCTTGTCTCGATGCCTTCCAAAATTCAAAGCCGAAACTATATGAATCAACGACCGATTGGCGCAACTAATAGTTGAAAGAGAGTTTGTGAGATCATAGGTACCGACGAACAAGACCCTGACTCTAGTAATAGCTTTCCTTAAAGTGACCATGACCACCGTATGAGCTTTCCCCTAGGAAATGTCATGTGATTGTCCATGATTCTCCTACTATAGGCTTTCTTCGAATGATGACGACCCAAGATCCTTCCAGGCTGAGGGTAAAAATCCATCAACTAACAAAAGAGCTTGCTCATATTCTTCTTGACATCAATGACATCATCGAGTGAGAGGCCCAAAAGCAATTGAATGTTCTATGTGAGCCGATCGCAATGATCCATGGGATTCCACGCCCCATAGAGAAAAAAAACCAAGGATGGATATACAACTTCTCCTTTTGCGAATGCTATAGCTGCAATCGATTTTCCTAATGGTTTGATCATTCCAGACATATCAAGCTATGGTGGTACCAATGATCCTAACAATTATGTCTTGATCTTCAAGCAAAAGATGATGACGATTTCCAGCCCTAGAAAGGATCGTGAAGCAATCATGTGCAAAAGCTTTGGGGCAACTCTCAAGGGCCCAACCCTAAGATGGTTCCTCAGTTTACCATGAAGATTTCGGACATCATTCGTCAATATGATTGATTTATTTAAAGTTTAGTTCATAGGTAGTCGAAGGCTTGAGAAATAGGCCTTGCTACACTTTTATATGACAGTATACTTTCTTCCCCAAAGTACACTTTCATTGTCTTGGAATTGATGAAAATGAACTATATCTCATCAATTCCAAGACAATGAAAGTATACTTTTGGGAAGACAGTATACTTTCATTCAAAAGTGTAGCAAGACCATAGTCTAATGTTTTGGATCGATTTGTGCCGGGAATCGTCTCGTTCACGAGAATGTCAAGATATCCCCGACTGTGATGTTTCAACATCAACTAAACCGTATCGCCAAGGTCTTTGAACAAACAATGAACTTTATGACGAATTGACCATGCACCCATACAAAAGCCTTGAAGATGCCCAAGCAAAAGCAATGGACCAAATGAGCCTCGAAGAACACAAGGTCGGTCGGATTAAAGATGATGTTGGCTGGAGGATTCCAGAACATGGCTTCTAGAATAATCTAGTCACCAAACCACGATAGAAAGTGAACTTGGCCAAGAAAGCTTTGATGACGATGGTGACGATGGCCGAGACGGTCATAGTCAAATGACAATCACTCATAATTGCAAGGAATATAGGTTTTCATCTGTATCATTTCTAAAGTTTAAATCTGACATTGTGATCCCTTTATAATTTCATATGAATAAGTTACTAACATAAGCTTCGGAGGGTCATCGGGGGAACCCACGACCAACCCTTCTAGTTTCTAATCATGTCTTACAAAAGAACACGATGTGCTAATAGGCGGTTACGATCACAATTTTATCACGGGCATAAGGCATCACTCACCAACAACTGTCACAAGCACTTTCTACATGATTTCCTTGTCCATTCAAGCCTCCAATTTCCGAAGCATGAAACCTTAATTTATGAGATGTTATCCTCAGTTTCCGAGGAGTTATCCTCAATTTTTGAGACGAACAAGCATCTGTATCCTCAACTTTAATAGACTCTTAGTTCTAGACACATGCCTTCGATTTGCAAGGCATCACCTTTGCATGACAACAAGTCTAAGCTCTTGGCCAAATACTTCGGTCAAGTGTAAGCTATGGGCTAACAACTTCGATCAATTTAATGCCCAATGTTATAATAGTTATGGTCAAGTTAAATGCCCTATGCTACAAAACTTCAATCAAAGCAAAGCTAGCGGCTAGCAACTTCGGTCAAGTCCATGCCTTTAGTTGATGACTCTGATTGAGTCCGTGCCTCTTACTAATGACTTCCATCATGATGGTGATAGCACACATTGACAAAAACTCAATCGCTTCCATTAACGGGTAACCTTTGTAGATCGGCGAAGCATTAGATGAAAGGCATGGAGTTCATCTTGTCCGTCTCCTCGCCTTAACAACCAAGATGAATTTAGGTATTGTTGGACCCTAAATCTTCAATCATGTATCATCTTGATCTAATTCTTGTTCATAAGAATAATCTTCATGGAAAGCTCTCAGATAAACCTCCAATGGAAAGTGATGATGGACAATCAACTCTCATCATCAGTCGTCGTCCGTTGTCTAACATCTGACTTTTCAACAATTCCAACGAGATCCCGAGATCTCCTAGAACCATTTGACCAAGCTTTTACCACGTTTTCTTCAGCCTTGAAGAACTATTATTTAGCAGTACATATTCAAAAAGATGACATATTTTCAAGCCTATTTTTAGGGCAGTTTCTCCCCACTTTCCTCTAGTTTTGTAACTATATAAATGAGCTCTTTCAATCGTCGAAACACACAAGAATCGTTAGGCCATGATTTAGAATTGTGCTTCTCTCTCGTTTTGTAATTATCGAGAGATAAGAAGGAGGTAAGATATTCTTCCTTATAAGAAGTCAACGTAGCTAAAATAATAAGTCGGCGTAGCTAAGATCACTCCTTGGTGTCTGGTGGGTTACCGAGTATCGACCAAAAGTCTTCTAGATCCGAATCCAAAACCATCGATTGTAATTCGATGATCAATTATGATAAGAAGAAGATAAGATATTCTTCCTTATTCATATTGTTATTTTATTTGATTTATACTACATTTTTATTGATTTCGATTATTGTTGTCCACTTGATCTCTCGACAACCGAATTCGATCATAAACCTTTGGCTATTGCCCTCTACCAAAGGATGTTTAAGTACTTTGTGTTGTTTTTCGTCCAAAATAGATATAGATAAGAAGTATTATTTTATTCTAGCAACAAGACAAGATATCGTCAATTTGCACACTCTTTTATGAGGTAGATATGTTTATCGGGCTTTCTTAGCTAAGGGTAAAGATTATGGCTCACTAGAATAAAGTTCAGAGCTCTATAGAGCTTTACATAAGGATATGTGTGTTGTTCTCGGTGTTTCTCTACATAAGGATATGTGTGTTGTTCTCGGTGTTTCAATTCGTCAACTTTTCGTTACTAGTGTTATTTTGAGGTGAAGAAGTTTCTTTGACCTTTTTTTTCCTTTTGGGTTTAATCACTATTTATATACATTTGTTGAGTATAGGTACGTGGGATGAGCGAGTAGGATCTTGCATGGAACGTACGCATTGGTCTCTAATGGCGGTTAGCGCGTCCGTTCCACCTCCTTCACCAAATGGCCTTGTGGTGATCGAGCTGCTTTATAAAGGTGTTGGCTACTAAGTGAAAACTTCGCGAGGTGGAGCCTCTACCCTTAATTAAACGTTACGGCTGCGTGCACATCACACGGCATGAAGCAATGTTGGGACATTTGATGGTTGTTTATGGATGGGATGAGTGTATAATTTTGCCGAGTGATTTTTAACATTCAACCAATAAGCTTTTACTTCTATTTTAAACCAATTAAATCAACAAGTTTATTTCTGAGCCGATTAAATGAACAAGTTAAGTCTGCATGTTCTTAGAAAAATGAAATTAAGGAATTAAATGAAGGTCTCCACGTTGTGATCACCTTTACAAACTTTCTTGACCATACAATCAATAGCCAAAAAAGATTCTTACTTCACACTGCACTACATAGAGTACGTGGGAAAAGTAGTGATTCTTAGACTATAATTACACTAAGTGTGCATCATAACATAGTGATCAACCCAATACAGCTCTTTCTTCCCCCCTCAAATGATTGGACTTGTTCCATACAAAGTACTGTAATTGTTGTTATTTAATAGTTTAAACTAGCAATTGGCCCGTGCGTACCGGTCCATATTTTAGCCAATTCTTTTATCTATAATCACTATATATCTATACTACTATAGTATAAAGGAAAGTCAATGTCTTCATAAAAATTCATACTATGATAAGTCAATTCTTACTATTTTCACCCAAAAAAAATAAAAATTCTTACTACTTGTCATTTCTATAATAAAATAATCTATCGGACTTTTCTTTATATGATAAGCTGCAATCTTCTAGTAAATATTATTATTACATAAAATCTGATCTTTTCACTCAAATAAAAAATCAAGTTAAAATCAGAAAGTAATTTCTGAAATATAATTCTGAAACTATTTTAACCAATATAATATATGTTTAAAATATATTTCAGATTTTTTTAAATGTTTAAATATATTTTGTATTTTTTTATTCTACAAAAATCTGGACTATATCTATATCAATATGTATAAGATTTTCTATCTTAATTAATAAAACATGATCTTTTCATATAAACAAAAAATCAAGATAAAATAGGAAAGTTATTTCTGACATATAATCTTGAAATTATTATTTAATAAATATAATATATATATTAAAATATAATTCAGATTTTCTTAAACAAATAATCTAGCCTATATCTATATGTATATGATTTTCTATCTAAGGATCGATCTATATCTATATTTATTAAACATGATCTTTTAAATTAAGGTATGTAAAATTTAAAGATTTTACCTTATCTAAAAAACTTTATTAGTTGAAATCTTATATATTTATTTTGATAGTTTAGACTTTAAAGAATATACATAAATATCTTTATAATATTTATTAAATTATCTTAATTAAATCTTTGTTCAAATAAGTTTACTTTGTATATATAATATATTTTTTTACCAATGTGTCTAACAAATTTATTATAGTTGCTCGTACATGGCATAGGAGTTAAACTAGTTCTTATTTAGTCGTCGTTTTTATTGTATCATTCTACGTACATGTATAGCCCGGCCAGAATATACAACCAAAAAGGAGAAAATTTTGCAATTTTAATTTTGTCTATTTCTCACAAATATATATGTATACTTTTATTTGTAAAGGACAGTTAAGTCATTAAATTAAAAATATATTTAACTTGTTAATAACTAAGGATATCTTCACCTAGTTGTACATACTAGTTGCTATCGACTTTTGACATACATAAGAAGTTGACTGGTCGATTACTTGTACACCTCTAAAACGGGTTGGTTCGGTCAGGTTCAAGTTCTGGCTAGTGCGGATTTGGGTTAATTATGCTGCGGGTTAAGTCGGATCGAGTCATGAAAGGTTATCGTGTGGGTTCGGGTTGGTCAGTGGATCAAGAATGTCAAATTTTTTGTGAATATTAAAATAATATCATGACTAAATAATAATATTTAATCAAAAAATATTTTTATAGTTTTTAAAATAAAATATATCATAATTTTACGAATATATAACAAATTGGGTCTACGGATCGGGTTCGGGTTTCAACCCAAAACATTCGGGGTAATAGGGTTTGATTTTTATCGAGTTTCACTTTTATAGGTTTCAAGCCACTAGTTTTCGATAGACATTAGACGATTTTTTCGGCTAGGTTATGTTTTGACCGCTCTAATTAAGTGTGGATTTGTGAATTTGTGATAGTTTTCGATAGACATTAGACCATTTTAGTTTAATGGAAGGTTGTGAGCTGGAGGGTGGCCATGTATCAATCTTGATCGGTTGACAAATAACTTTTATATTCTTCAACCAAGAAAATAACTTTTATATTCAATGAATTAAAAACTAAGTTCAAAAGTGCACATAGACAAGAGTTTCATTTTGTTATTTTTTTAAAGAAGTTTTATAATTACTCGCAAGAGAATATATTAATTGCATGCGGTAAACAACCTTACTACTGATTATATATTATAACGTTATCGCAACTACAATGTGTCAAAATTAGTGGAAACAAAAAAAAAAGTATTCAACGAGGAACAACTTGGAAGAATCGTGCACCTTTTTAGGGAAGATATCAACACTTGTGTTAGATTATGGTATATAAGTTTACTAAGACGACTTCTTTGACAACAAATAAAAATATAGGCACCGTACCTCTATATAGACCTTTGAAATTGTGCGTTTTTGTGAGTTAAGTCCATGTATTTTGGAATGTTCAAATAAACCCATAAACTTTACATTTTCCTGTCTTTTAAGCACTTTTGGCTAATCACATTCAATTCACGTCCGTAATATTGCGTGTTTAGGTCAATACTTGTCTCTTTTTAATCTTACATGGAATTAAATAAAGACTAACGAAGAGGCAATATTCGCCTCTTTTATATATATATGTTTGTTAGCCTTTATTTAATTTCACATAAGATTAAAAAGAGACGTATATTGACGTAAACACGTAATTACGAACGTGGGTTGAAAACGATTAGTCAAATCAGCACTGAGTTATTAAAAAATAA
Organism: Polygonum maritimum; assembly: GCA_963924305.1. Lineage (NCBI taxonomy): Eukaryota > Viridiplantae > Streptophyta > Magnoliopsida > Caryophyllales > Polygonaceae > Polygonum > Polygonum maritimum. The sequence continues at coordinate 11,986,577 of OZ002728.1, forward strand.
AAAAATATAAAGTTTAAAGACTTATTTGAAAATTTTAAAGTATAAGGACTTGACTGAGAAATATATACAAGTTCAGGGACTTATAGATATATTTTGCCTAAAAATATACTACTCCGTAATAAACTTTTTTGTTAATGTTTTAACGTAGTTAATCAGGATTGAGAGATTGCATTAATACTTAATAATATTATTATTATCACAAAGTCTGATTCTTCGTTGCAAAATTAAACCAATGATAAGGATTTCACCTTTCTTATATAATAGTGCTTTCCAATTTTTCAAAACACCTCCTCAAGTGCACTTAGACCTGTAAAATGATTTTACGTTCAACACTATAAAATAATGATGGAGTTTACTAGATGAATAAGTGTTGATATTTCATTCACTTAACGTAATATAAAATATTAGTTTTTCGCAATAAAAACACAATTACAGAACCAGGCAATTGTGGCTATTGGATCCTTGGTGAGGTTCCCATGCCCTAAAAATAATATTTAAAAAATTGGGGAAATTAGGAGGAGAAGAGTATTTTAAGAAAAATAGTGACTGCCTTTTAGGAGTGGGACAATGAGGGTCCTGTAAAGGGAGAACTCAGAATGGCTCTGCCTCTAGAAAGGAAATTCCCACTATCAAGTTCTTATTCTTTTTAATTAGGGTTTAAAACATTTTTAATAAAACAAAACCCTAATTTTGCTACTCAAAAAAGGAAGAAAAAGGGGGGCATGATTGGCTACAAACAAATTGGGAAGGATAAGCTTCATACGACTTTCATAAGTGGGCACTTTCTTTTCATTTTTTTAATTTAAAAGCTAAAAAGAAATGAAATTCACCCCTTCTTCTCCCTGTCTTGTAATACTCTTATTTGATGCCTCAGATATTGCTCTTAATCTGTTTGTTCCTTTAGTTTTAGGTCCTCCATCCTATTTTTTTAATAGACTAAACTTATATTCTCTCTTTTTTTTCTTGTAAGAATTTAATTTACTGGGTTTTTTTTAATTATAATTATAAGTTGCAAACTTCTTAAGAAGCTCATGGACTTTATGTCTTATGATAATGAACTATTTATACCATTCATATTTTTTATTATGAGAAGAATATTGGATAATCCAAGCAAGTTTGAGGGGATAAAAAAATCGACAGTTAAAAAACCGATAAAATCTCAAACAAACAATTTAAACAACACAACGCACAAAAAAAGACGTTAGATCTATAACCTGCATCAATTTTTTTTATGGAAAATACACCATTGTAGAGGTCTTTTAATTTTCACATTAGCATTAATAATATTGGCAATTTTAGTTTTGTATTACTTTTTTACCGAAACCGAAAAGAATTCTATAGAGGTTGTTAAACCTCTATAAATTAATAAGGTCGGGGCTATGATATTTTATTAATTTATAGAACTGTTAGTTGAACGATAAATTAATGTTTCTTATTTTAAAGAGATTTACTTACATAGTATAATTTTTTTGAAGCGACACTTGTGGAAATAATATTCATAAACTTAAGTTCATCATTAACGGTCTTGGGTATATTGTCAGTAGCTTATTGAATTATTCGAGTGAAAATAATACATTTTTGGATATCCAAAACTTAGAATAAATTAAAATATTGAATGCAATAAGACAAGTTAGAGACAAACTCCAAATAGACTTTAGTTTTAAGAAAAAACAAACACACAAGAATCATATTCTATTAATTTGTCTTAATGATGTCTATTTAACTTTATATAATAATTATCTATGATTTTAATGGGACTTTATAACTCTATGGTGGTTCTCTAAAAATTTATTAACTTATTTGCTTATGGAAGTTCGTTAAAATTTTCACTAGCCTAACTTAGGACAAGATAAAATATTATTTTATAGTGTTTATTAATTTATCAAGTATTAATATTTGGAGTCTAAGATATATTCAAATATTATAGATAGAACTTTAATGATATATTCTATCATACTTTACATACATGTGGGGTCCACAATAAAGTTTTAACTAATTAAATTAATTTAATAAAAATAGATGTTGTGGTTCAACATAAAATTGAAACATGTAGTACTAATTAATATTATTAACCTCCGCTTTAGTATATAGTTATGATAGAAAATTTAAAATATATTTAATCTTTTTTTATGGATCATGTATAGACCTGTCAAAAGCTGACCCGACCCGTAAACCCGACTCGACCCGACCCGAAATTTCTGGGTTTCAACCGGAAAGTTTGAACCCGAACCCGGTAAACCCGAAAATTTCTGGGTTAAGGTCGGGTCAAACCCGCTGGGTCAAGAAATCTATAAGGCGGAAAACTTATTTTAGAATACACTCTAATATAATGAAATGACAGATTGATGGGTAATTGTGCACCCAAAGGTTTTAATTATATTACAATATATAAAATTTAATTTAGAAAATTATGATATATTTATTATTAAATATTTAAAAATAATATTTTGTTATTATATTTTATTATTTAAATAATATTTTATTTAAAGTTCGGTCAAAAAATTGATACTCTTGACCCGTTGGGTTGATCCGACCCGACCCGAAAACCCGAAGCGACCCGACCCAGTTTGACCCGTAACCCGATTGACCCGAACCCGAACTCAACCCGAACCCGGAACGACCCGACCCGAACCCGCCCGACCCGACCCGGCTGACAGGTCTAATCATGTAAGATTAACTGCCATTCTAATAATATTAATGGTATGATCCAAATTTTAAACCTGAAAATATATATAAGATTTTATCCTTAGTCTATAAACTAATTATTTTTGAAAACATTGCGTTTCTATACAAAGTTTACCTATTCGATCAAATTTTTTATCAAAATAATTTATAAAATATATAAATATATTTTTGTAGAGGTAATGTAAGATTTATTTTCATTCCAATAATATTAATGCTATGATCAAAGTCTAACATCTATAAACAAATATGTATATACAAGTATCGATTTAGATAAATTAACTAGTAAATGACCCGCACCTTGTAAGAGAATGATATTTATTTATTTATTACTTTGTGTATGAAATTATTATAATAATAAAAAATATTGTCATATGTCTACTTTTTTTTAAAGTGACACTTATCTTTTGAATTATAAAATAATATAAATCTTATGTATCATCAAATATCTATATAAAATATATAACATTACCTTATAATACATACAAAAACATATATTTAAATGATTGATGAAGAATATCATAAGATAAGATGGATTTTAAAGTTATTAAAATTTGATTAAAATCTTTTGGCATTTAAATTAAATTACATAAACTAACTTATATAAATAAATCAATAATTTAAATACAAACTCAAATTAATATAATATTATATTAAAAATATAGAGAATATTTAATAAAGACAAAAACCATATTATCTTGTATATATGTTATTATTCTATGAAAAATATTTAAATAAGAAGTATATAAGTATCAAATAAAAATATTAATGAATCCTTATCTTAGTTAACAAAGCTATTTTTTTATCTAAAATGTAATCTTTTTATATTGTTACAGATATAGATCTACGATCAGATGTCAAACACCTTTACGGTGTAAAATGAGAACGAGTGGGAGCCGTTAGATCTAGAAAATCTAGGGTCAGGATTAGACGTGTGTCCTTAGCCAATTTAATAACTAGAGGGTATTTTTGTCTTTTTGCAATCCTCCCACCATTCTCCTCCTGCATGGTGTTTTGCCCGATCTGAATTGCGCCCCTCCTCCTCCATCACCTCTTTCTTCATTGTTCTTCAAGGCTACTCCTTCAATTCTCTCTCAATGATGGATTTAGGTGCGTTTTTTTAGATTTTACATCGACATTGTGTTCTACAGCTTGCAATTGTGTTCGAATTCCCCCATGTTTATTCGATTTTTCACCCTCATATGAATCTAGAAGGTTGTATGTAAAATTTGTGTTCTTGGGCTTGTTTATCTGGTGAAGAGAATCATAGACTTGATTAAGAAAAAAGAAAAAAATTGTAAAACAAAGATTGATTATGTCTGTTACATTACAATTGGACAATTTCGATTGAATAGAGAGGTTGAAAGTGTATGCTTGTCTGGATGACCACCATGTGTTCGACAAAATGCCTCAACACATTTACCTTAATTTACATGAACCGCTTTGTGGTTTTCAGTTAACTTTACCTTGAAAATTAATGAACCATAATGACATTCTTTGTGAACCAAAAGAAGAATCGTATTTGTACATTTGTAGTACTCATTATGTGTTTCATGTTGCTTCAAACATAGCTTTAATTTATGTTTTTTTGTAGGTTGTTCATCAATTCGGGTCATCCTAACATGTCTCATTCAGATGGTGATGCTAGTGTTGATGGAGTTTCATTGAAGGATCTTCATAATGATACGAGTACTACTGGTGGAGCCTCATTAGATGATGATGATGAGAACGATAGTGATGCCTACATTATTCACTTATTACAAGATTGTTCTTATTTCATTCCTACTTGCTCGGATGAGTATAAACCTCAGACAGTGTTTTGCTATGTGTGTGTTTGAGGATTAAGTTTTCTTCTATGTAGTTTTACATTAAATGAACTATATAATTAAACGATATGGACCTACAACTGGAACACAATGAACTAGTTCTTTTCTTTTATAGAATTTATGCATTATGTCATATATGAACCAAGTGAATCAAAGTTATGAGCCATCATGTTGAGTCCAATGAGCCAAATAATTGAACTTTATGAACTTAAAACAATGAAACCAATACTTTTCTTTTATACAGTTTACGCATCTTGTCATATATGAACCAAGTGATTCAGACTCGTGAACCATCACGTTGAAGACAATGAACCAAATAATTAAACTTCATGAACCTACAAACAATGAGCTCAATACTTTCTTTTGCACAATGAACCTTACAAGGGGAACACAATGAACCTATAAGTGGTACACAATCAACCTGCACATTTGATGTCCGCTTTTTAGGTAGATTTTTAGGGTCTAGATAGGTTAGTTTGAGTTGTGTTTCGTAGTTGAGTCTTGTATTTTTGAGTCTTTTTGCATGAGTTTTCGTATTTCCTTGAGATTCGGAGACTACGCGCTTTTGTGTCATTTTGTAGGTGTTTTCGAGGCTTGAAGACGAGTTTGGAGTGAAGCTAGGAGAGGATGGATGAGCTAGGAGGAAGATTTAAGTGGAAGAGCCAAGAAGAAAAGCTAAAGAAGAGCAAAATCAAGAAGAGAAGTGAAGACATCGACCCCAAGATCGAGCCCAAGGAGGTCGACCTCGAGCCACTTGACCAAACTTGGAACGCAAGGAAATCAGCGTTCAGGATCGACCCTGAAGGGGTCGATATCGACCCTAGGTAGGGTCGAACGCGCGTGACCGAATTCCTTATTCCGGATATCTTGTGCAAGTTTCCTAGTTTGTATTTAAGGAAGGTGTTTTCTTTGTGTTTTCTAGTTAGATTAGGACTCCTTTTTGTCTATAAAAGGAGGCTGAACCTATAGTTTTGAGAGGCTTTGGGGGGGGGGGGATAATTCATCCCTTGGTGGGAATACATTCAATTAATCAAGACTTGGAGAGTTAGGGAGAAGACTTGGAGAGCAAGTTTAAGGTTTGTAAGATTAACCTTCGGTTTTTAGTTGAATTCTAGTTTGGTTTTGATCATGTCTTCTTCCTCTTCTTCTTCCTTCTTTCTCTTTGCTATGTGTGAGTAGTTTTCTTAAGTTCTAGGGTTGGGCAAAAGCCCAACACAATCATGCATGTTTAAAACTTGAATTCATGACTTGAATGCTTAAGGATCATATCTAACCTATCTTGTGCTTAATCCTTGGTGAAAATTGAGGCATGTCTTGTAATTAACCCTAGCGAAAGTGAAAAGTTAGTTGCTTGATTATATCTAATAGGATTATTTACGAAAGTTGATATTCCTAGGTTGAAGGATAGGTAGAAAGGTGTTTAATTTGCGAAAGTTGATTGAATAACTTGAATTGTTTGCGAAAGTTAAACTTTTCTATGATTTAGATGGTATGATAGTTGTGAATTCTTGTTGAAAGCCTGTATGGTTGTTGTTGTGGTAGCCCTAGCCCTAGGATTTGCCCTTTTATATTGATTGAAAATCGTATCTTTTGCCTTGATCTCGACTCCCTCCGTCGTGTTCAAGTTAGTTGCTTGTGATTTGTGTGTGTTCGTTTGTTATCGCTCTCAGGATCGACCCCCCTAGGGTCGAGATCGACCCTCTTTTGGTCGAGCCTGAGGTTGTTCTGCCCTTTGTTTTCTTTGCTCTTTTCGTAGTTATCGATTAAACTTAGCACTATTCTCACTCCCGAGGACGATCCTGACTTCGCTATACTCAGCGGGGTCTTGACTACAAATTTATTTGTTCAAGAAACCCTTCAACAAATTGGCGCCGTTGCCGGGGAGTGTGCAATAGTGCCTAGTTTAGTTGATATTTGGGTGAGGGACTAGCCCAAACCCTTTGTGTGTTTTTGATTTGTTTTGTTTTTGTTTTTGTTCTTAGGTTAATGTAGCCATGGAGACCTTTGAGGACCTTGAAAGAAAGTTGGCCGATCTTGAACTTCAAGTTCTAGCCCTCCAAAGAGAAAGAGAAGCCGAGGCTTATGCACGCCAAAGAGAATGGGAAGGCCAAGCCTACCCCAATTGGGGTTATTATGAACCACACCATACTTATTCAAGTCCATTTGAAGAGGCCAATTATACTTGGGATCCTTATTGGAGGAGTGATGATTATCCCAACTGGGGTAACTATGAACCTCCTAGCTATGAAGAACAACCACCGGCTTGGGCACAAGGTTTCCTTGAAAAATTCAACAACATGATTGATGGAACCCACAACAAGGTTAATGATCTTCATGCAAGCTTCGGAGGGTTTGAATCATGGAACGACAACTCCCAACATGGTGATCTAGCGGCTCAAATCCCACAACCCCAAGGGCAATTATCGGGCCACCCCGAGGAGAGTCCGAGAGGCCACATTGTCGCAGTTCACCCAAGGAGCGGAGAGAAGTTGCCGGAGTAAGATGTGAGTAAGAAGACGGCGGATGAAGAAGACCGACCCAGCCCAGGGGAGGTCGTGTCCGACCCCCACATGGTCGACACCAACCCCCTCCCCACTACGGAAGAGGTCATCACCGACCATCATCAGGTCGTGGCCGACCCTCTTCCTGGAGTCCCGAAGTCCGTTCCTTCTTCTTCGACAACAAAGGCGCTTCCTTCCCTATCCAAGATGGCTAAGGAACCTTCCATTGTGCATATTGAGCCTTTATCCGAGTCAAGTCCTCCACTCATTCTAAGCCAATCATTCCTCATCACGACCGGAGCTATCATAGATGTTAAGAAGGGACTCATATCATATGATAGTGGTGAAGAGAAAGTAGAGATCCGCTTCGACAATGCTTTGGAAGAGGACCGTGAAGAGGAGAATTTGGAGGATGATCCGGAAGTGAATTTCTTGCTAGATGAGGCCGAGAAAAACAAAGTCGAGACCCAAGTGGAGAATGAGAGTCTCTTGCTAGGAGAAGGCGAAATGGAGGAGGTTAATGCCCAAGAGGATGAAGTATGGACGGGGTCTTTGCTACCAATGTTGAAACCAAACCCACTTATGGAGGAATGTGAAGAAAATGTGATCGGGTTTGGACATTCATTGACCCCGGATGCTAGCAAAGAGTGGGCCAATCATGAAGAGATGAAGATCGTCACCGTGGGTCCTTTCGACTTTCCTAAGTCGATCATGGTCCCTAGGCTTGAAGGTGCTTACAAATTCTATCATTTTCCTTTCAAGCTAGGACGCAAGGAGCTATGGACCTACAAGGACCCCTTTGCTAAGTATTGTGAGGCGCCACCACATCCACCAAATTGGTTCTATTCTAACCCTTCTCATGAAAATTATTCTTGCGCTTTTGATAAGTTGAAACGTTCTTTGAAAACTATATCATTTGTTTTCAATTTATCAATATGCTACTTATGCTTTCATGAGGTGTCTTCACAAGACTTTGACAGGTTACTTAGAGCCTTGACGATGTCCGATCATAGGGATTGAGATAAGGAACTTCTCGTCAAGCTCATGACGTTAAAAAAGCGCTTACGGGAGGCAACCCGGTCTTTAGATTAGATTTTGTTTTATTTTGCTTTTGATTTTTAGATTTGATTTTTCTAACCTTCCTTAGATTAGACTAGGATAGAATTCATTTGTTTGGATAGGATCTTTGTGGGATTTTTGCAGGGTGCTAAGCTTCAAATGCGGGCTCAAAAAGGACAGGAAAAGACGACTTCACACGAGGTACATTAGCCCTCAGGACCGACCCTCCCGGTCTCGACCTCCTCTTGCTTTGTCTCTCCCTCGACCACCTCTCAGGAACGACCCTATGAGGGTCGTTATCGACCCCCCTCAGGGTCGTGCCAACACACATGCCTTCTTTGCTCCTCCTCCATGAGGAACTCCATCTCCAATTCAAGCTTCCAATAGTCCATTGTGAGTCTTCTTCTTCTTTTCTCTTTACTTTGTCATATGTTTTCATGCATGGGGACATTGCATGATTTAAGTATGGGGTGGGGAAGAAGAAATCTCACATATTGTACATAATGGAGTCTTTGCTTGCTTTGTGTTGTTTGAGTAGTTTGATAGTTTGTTTGAGAAGAGAAAAATCTTGAAAAAATCCAAAAAAATTAAAAAATGTCCAAAATCCAAAAAAAATTGAAAAATGTCGAAAAAACAAAAAAAATATATTTGCTTCCTTGTTTGTTTTAGGATAGAAAAGCATTCCATCTTAGATGTCCTATGATGAAAGCTAATTTTCATGTTTGTCATGTAATTCCTTTGGCATAATTGGATAGTGTAGCCCATGTTTTTGAGAAATAGCTTTTGATTGTGAATATGACTTGTGATGAAATTGAGCATATGTGTTTTGAGTGAAAGTAATTACAATCCAACAAGTTTTTACCTAGTGAGAATTTTTGCCTTATAGGGAGAACATCATTGATTCCCTCTTCTTTGTTTGTGTGATTTGCTCTCTTTATGCATATGTCTCTTGTTATTGATATGGTTATCTATTTCTCGAAACCGTTATGAGATTGTTCATGCATGTTGATTGTGATTAAGAACTTATATTTTTAGCCCATATTCTTCCATGACTACCTTGAATTGTCTTTGCTTGAAACCCCGTTCTAGCCTTAGCCTTTTGTTTGAAGCTCCGCAAAAATTATCCCTAGCCTATATTAGCTTGACCCTCTTCCGGGAATTGAACTTAGATTGTGTTGGGAATAAGTTTTGTTGAGTGATATTTATGTTGGTTTGAAGGAGGTGACATTGTTAAAGGGTAGAAAACAACTTGTTGAAGTGTAGCGTAATAGGATTCTTGGCTTGGATTGCACATTCTTGAAAAAATTGAAGAAGAGAAGTAAAGAAGCTCGACCAAAAGCCCTCAGGATCGACCCCCTAATAGGTCGATCTCGACCCTTAACAAAAAATGTGGTCTCAGTTTCGACCCCCCCAGGGGTCGACCTCGACCCTCTCTAGGCTCGAGCAGAAAAAAAAACGAAAGAAAAGAAAAGAGAAAAAATGTTTAAGTGCAAAGCCAAAAATTCCTAGTGTTTATAAGTTGTAGTATGGGAGTTTGGGTTAGAAATTGATGGGTATGAGTTTCATTGATGAAGTGTTTGGTTATGAGTTGAAAAGAGAAGAAGTGAGTTGTTTTGGTTTGTAGTGTTGTATTTAGGAGTTTGATTCCCGGATTTAGCACCACATGGCCAAATAACTCCCTCCCTTATGTTATTACCGAGCCCCATTACAACCCGGCCGAATGGAGTCTTCTATGAAGATTTCATTGAGCCTAAGTTCTTATGAATATTGATGTGTTTTGACTTCTCTAGGTAGAGAGATTGGTGATATAAGTCTCAATGATAAAGTAGATGTTGCATAAAGATTGAGATGAGAGTTGATTTAAAAGCCTAAACACATGAGAGTTGAGAGAAACACATTATTATCCCTTGTGAGGTTGGATTGTGATTGCCTAGCTTGAGACTTATACATATGTGATGACGTTAAAATTACTTGTCTTCTTTTTCACTTGTGTTTAAAATGTTTTGACAAAGGCTATGCTTGAAGGTTGTGTTATTGGTCTTGGTTTGCATGATTATTGCTTGAGGACAAGCAAGTCTAAGTATGGGGTGTTTTGATGTCCGCTTTTTAGGTAGATTTTTAGGGTCTAGATAGGTTAGTTTGAGTTGTGTTTCGTAGTTGAGTCTTGTGTTTTTGAGTCTTTTTGCATGAGTTTTCGTATTTCCTTGAGATTCGGAGACTACGCGCTTTTGTGTCATTTTGTAGGTGTTTTCGAGGCTTGAAGACGAGTTTGGAGTGAAGCTAGGAGAGGATGGATGAGCTAGGAGGAAGATTTAAGTGGAAGAGCCAAGAAGAAAAGCTAAAGAAGAGCAAAATCAAGAAGAGAAGTGAAGACATCGACCCCAAGATCGAGCCCAAGGAGGTCGACCTCGAGCCACTTGACCAAACTTGGAACGCAAGGAAATCAGCGTCCAGGATCGACCCTAGGTAGGGTCGAACGCGCGTGACCGAATTCCTTATTCCGGATATCTTGTGCAAGTTTCCTAGTTTGTATTTAAGGAAGGTGTTTTCTTTGTGTTTCCTAGTTAGATTAGGACTCCTTTTTGTCTATAAAAGGAGGTTGAACCTATAGTTTTGAGAGGCTTTGGGGGGGGGGGGATAATTCATCCCTTGGTGGGAATACATTCAATTAATCAAGACTTGGAGAGTTAAGGAGAAGACTAGGAGAGCAAGTTTAAGGTTTGTAAGATTGACCTTCGGTTTTTAGTTGAATTCTAGTTTGGTTTTGATCATGTCTTCTTCCTCTTCTTCTTCCTTCTTTCTCTTTGCTATGTGTGAGTAGTTTTCTTAAGTTCTAGGGTTGCGCAAAAGCCCAACACAATCATGCATGTTTAAAACTTGAATTCATGACTTGAATGCTTAAGGATCATATCTAACCTATCTTGTGCTTAATCCTTGGTGAAAATTGAGGCATGTCTTGTAATTAACCCTAGCGAAAGTGAAAAGTTAGTTGCTTGATTATATCTAATAGGATTATTTGCGAAAGTTGATATTCCTAGGTTGAAGGATAGGTAGAAAGTTGTTTAATTTGCGAAAGTTGATTGAATAACTTGAATTGTTTGCGAAAGTTAAACTTTTCTATGATTTAGATGGTATGATAGTTGTGAATTCTTGTTGAAAGCCTGTATGGTTGTTGTTGTGGTAGCCCTAGCCCTAGGATTTGCCCTTTTATATTGATTGAAAATCGTATCTTTTGCCTTGATCTCGACTCCCTCCGTCGTGTTCAAGTTAGTTGCTTGTGATTTGTGTGTGTTCGTTTGTTATCGCTCTCAGGATCGACCCCCCTAGGGTCGAGATCGACCCTCTTTTGGTCGAGCCTGAGGTTGTTCTGCCCTTTGTTTTCTTTGCTCTTTTCGTAGTTATCGATTAAACTTAGCACTATTCTCACTCCCGAGGACGATCCTGACTTCGCTATACTCAGCGGGGTCTTGACTACAAATTTATTTGTTCAAGAAACCCTTCAACAACATTCAACAGAATGAACCATATTCAACAAGGATTCAAAGATCAATTCTTTACATTGCTTGAAGTGTCTAATCTTTTTTAAACCGTATTGGAATCAACTCAACAACTTCAAACAAATCTATTATTGCATGAGCTAAGTTCATCTTCACTCAACGAACGTTTGAATTCACTCTTGCATCAACATCAATAAGATCAAACTTATGAACAGTATTATACTATTATTGTATACAATGATCCGTTAAATTGAATAGCATGCACGATACTATTGTATAGCCAAAGAACCAAAAATCAAATAGTATATATGTACCAAAAGACATGTACCATAAGTAGAATTAACTTACGTGGGATTTGAACTCACATCTACGTGCATATCTCTCCCATTTGAGCTAGTAGGCTTACCAAGCACATTTCGTTTACACAATTTTTGCATGTTGTCATATATGAACCGAGTGATTCAAATTCATGAACCTTCACGTGGAAGATGGTGAACCGAAAAATTAAACTTCACGAACCCTACATTTGAACCTACAAGCTTATATCATTTACACAATGACAAGTGATTATGCATAACAAGATTTACGCATTTTATAAGGTTTTCTTTCATCAAATAATAGAGTTGAGTCATGAACCATATCATGAAAAGTTATAAACTTAATAAAATAAGCGCATCAAGTGCATTATATTCAAAAGAATTGAGACTAATAAGTATGACTTCATTAACCTTTTGTTGTGGGAGATTGAATTTGCCTTTGTCTAGCATCTTGTGCATTTTTATTTCACATTTCCCTCCTTTGAGAATCGTCACCAATAATGGCTTCTTGTAATGTATCTAACCAAACAATCATAAAAAACCAACCACAACAAACAATTTGAAGAGGCAAAAAAATCAACAAACATTTTTAAACAAAAGAAAGTAATTGTAAAGCTCCATTTTCAAAATGAGAGTTTCTACGTAAGGTGCATTTAAACAACATTCAGATCCTAAATGACACTTGTTTCAAAGTGATAAGATCTAAGACAACTAATTAAAGGGCTGCGATGAAATGACAAGACAATTCTAACAAAAAAACTCAAAAGGATTGAAAATATTCTTTTACATGTGGGTTGCAAGTAGTTTTTGGTTGGGCATGACATGCCGAACCTCTACGTACGGGTGCACTTGGGTGGTGACCCGTGGTTCCTTAAGGAAGCAGCTTACATGCCCACATCGGTTTAGTAGTGTCTCTCATCCATCTGCCTTGTCCACCGTACCCTCTCATTTAATCATGCATGGTGATTCAGAGATTTAGACTTATCGACTTTTTTTTTTTACACTTCTGACGCATTTTACGACACTTGACTTCCTCTTCTATGCGCGCACATCACTACTAATGCAACTGGTGGCGGAGCGAGAGAAATCTCAATGGAGGGTCACATTATCCAATTACGGAAAAAAGACAAATCAGACGACCAATAGATTATTATTATTATTATTATGAGAAAGAGTCATGTAGGAAGGATTGTTGTGGTGAGAAATAGGAATGAATCCCGTCCCTTGGATTATATGTGTTTGAACGGTCCAGATCATCTCTCAAAAACAAATAAAAAAAATGACAAAAGGCGTTGTTAGCCGGTCATTCCTCTTCCGTCATTTTTCGCTCCGTCCCCGACCTCCCCCATCGCCTCTCCTGCCCGTCCGCCTCCCCCGTCGCCGCCCCAACCCTGTCGTCGTCGACTCCGGCCGCTTCTCGTCCCGCTCCGCTTCGCCGACTCCCGACAAAGGAGACTGAGATCGACAGCCGTCCGCTCGACCTCCGCCTCCGAATCCGACGATTTCGGATCGCAATTCTCCGCCTCCGCCTCCTCTTCGGCCCCGTCCGCTTCCGAACGGGCTCCACCGGCAACACTCGCCGGTTCTCCATCCCTTCCTCCTCCTCTTCTCCTCCGGCCAACTGGTGGAGCCCGATCTTCGGCTGGTCGTCCGATCCAGACTACATCCACACTAGTACCAACCAGATCGGCGAGATCCAAGGCGAATCGGTGGCGAAACCGGACGAGATCGAGTCCAAGCCGGCCAGATCTAGGATCTCCGGGGGGAGTTTGACCAAGGAGAAGGCGACTCCGGATGTTGACGACCGGAACGGAGACTTCCACGACGTGATGAACCGATCGACTTCCAACTGTTGTTGCGTCATCATCTGTAGCGATAGATCGTCGTTGAGATACCGGCCGGAGACCTCCTCGCTCGGAACGGAGATGAGCGAGCAGTTATATACTGAATCCGGAACATGGATTGAGGATTGCTGTGATATTAAACGAGTTCGGGGAGGAGATTGGGGTTGAGAGAGCCATGATTAATGGCTGTGTTTGTTGCACTGTCAAACATAGCTTAGTTCAAGCCCTAGAAGAGCTCGTTCAGATGAAGCAAAGGTAGCAACTCTGAATTTGTCTGTCAAAACAGTCTAATTGCTTATTATTAAGAAGTGCTGATGAATGCATTATTCAATTTTTTCTCGGTCATTAGGCTTGATCATACATTGCTGGAGACTACGGGATTGGCGAATCCGGCTCCTCTTGCCTCGGTTTTATGGCTGGATGACCAGCTTGAATCGTCTGTCAAACTCGATTCAATCGTGACCGTAAGTTCACTTCCAGGCTCTTATTGACATCATCTTAACATAGTCTGTGCTTTGTTTGCCTTGTTGATTGAGATGTTTCTCATTGTTTGGGCAGGTTGTTGATGCTAAAAACCTCCATCACCAATTGAAAAGCCAAATATGTATTGAGATAACATTTGAGAATAAATGCAGGACATGTTGAGTTATTTGTTGCTTCAATTTCACAATCTTGCAATGGAACCATATGTGTATTGAGATAAGGATGTTTGTCTATTTCTTTATGGAGCCTTTAACCTTGCTATATGGCATGTTGTAGATGTCTATTTGATTTTTCTGATTCCACTATCATCAATTTCTCCACTGGATTTGGTCGGAAGGTCTTCCCGGTTGTTGCCTCTAGATTTGCACAATCGACGATCGTGATTGCACAATCGACGATCGTGATTGCACAATCGACGATCGTGATTGCACAATCGACGATCGTGATTGCACAATCGACGATCGTGATTGCACAATCGACGATCGTGATTGCACAATCCTCGATCGTGATTGCACAATCCTCGATCGTGATTGCACAATCCTCGATCGTAATTGCACAAATATTGACGAACAAATTGTACCATTGATTGCACAAATAACTAATTTGTTAGTCGTTATGGCTAGAAATTTATCTATTGAAACCATCCAGCTATGCAAACTTTTCACATGGATGTTGCTCCACGCAAACAAATTGACCATAGAGTTGCACAAACTTGACCATTACGTTGCACAAATTTGACCATTGAGTTGCACAAATATTGACGAACAAATTGACCATAGAATTCAACACATTGGCAATAGAGTTGACCAAACATGAATGAACAAATTGACCATTGAGTTGCACAAACTTGACCATTGAGTTGCACAAACGTGACCATTGAGTTGCACAGATAGAATTCAACACATTGGCAATAGAGTTGAAGAACAAATTGTACCATTGAGTTGCACAAACGTGACCATTGAGTTGCACAAACGTGACCATTGAGTTGCACAGATAGAATTTAACACATTGGCAATAGAGTTGAAGAACAAATTGTACCATTGAGTTGCACAAACGTGACCATTGAGTTGCACAAACGTGACCATTGAGTTGCACAAACGTGACCATTGAGTTGCACAGATAGAATTCAACACATTGACAATAGAGTTGAAGAACAAATTGAACCATTGAGTTGCACAAACGTGACCATTAAGTTGCACAAACGTGACCATTGAGTTGCACAAACATGACCATTGAGTTGCACAACACATTGACAATAGAGTTGAAGAACAAATTGACCACTGAGTTGCACAAACGTGACCATTGAGTTGCACAAACGTGACCATTGAGTTGCACAAATGAAAAAAAATCAAAAAAAAATCAAAAAAAATCGGGAAAAGAACGAAAAAAAAGGAAAAAACGAAAACGGAAAAAAACACGTATAATTCGCGTATAATACGCGAATAATTCGCGTATTAAAAACGCGTATAAAACACGAATAATACGCGTATTATACGCGAATAATTCGCCCGTGTGGCGGATTGTGCTGTTTTCTATCTGCGTGATGGACGACCGAGATTCATTCCTATTTCCTACCATAATAATCATTCCTACCGGATCCGGACCCTATTATTATTATTATTATTATTATTATTATTATTATTATTATTATTATTATTATTATATGAGCCTACTAATGTAGATTATAAAACTATTTTTAAATTTCAAATCCTCTCACCAAATCTTATATATCTCATATTTTAAGTATAGACGAAGACGGATGAATTTCGAACAAGTAACCTCATGTATGTAGAGGGGGCACATTATCAACTAGGCAAAGTAGGCTTTATATACTTTATGTGATGGAATACAGAGAACCCTCCCAGCTCTCCCACTGACTGCAACCCTGTATTGGCAAACATCAAGCCCAACCAAAAAACAACCATTGCCATACGGCTCGGTGAAGGAAGTAACACGATCGAGAAAAAATACAACACAAACTATATAAAACATTTGTGTAATCTCTTAGAATAAGAAGTGGCTCCAACCCTTAACTACGTATCCCGAACTCATTATGGGCTTAAAGGTATGGGCCGTATGGTCCATGTTCTGCTTCACGTACTGTATTATATAATGTGGTGAGATAAGACACATCACAAATATTAAAGCTGTGCTCCGAAATTAACGGATCTAATAATCATCAAGACTCGTATTTATGAGCCCATGTGCAATCATACAAGTATCAACTTAACATTCATATGCATAAATTATACAGGTAGTTCTCATTTGTATATAGTGCAGGGCAAGAAAGAAACTAGATCATATTGTTGCCGGTTTGTCTGATTTGACAAATGTCGGCAGGCCATTCCAACAAAAGCCCAGACTGCAATTTGCAACTCGATGCTACTACAGTAGTAGTATAAATTCAGTGGTAATCAAAGAAGAGACTCTCGTGAGTTGTGACCTGGAAAAAAGAATTTTGAGCTGTAATTCATCAACAACCTGTAGTTCTGACCAAAAAAAAATCAACAACCTGTAGTTAGGGACCACAATATACACCCACCGAAAGGGGTGTGTGAATGCAAAAAATAATAATTTAATAAAAATACATTATTGGGAAAAAAAAAAGAATGCTACGAGTCGTTTCTCCGTCGGAAAACGACCTCGGTGTCCAACCCGAACCCGTCAATTTTACGGACCCGAACCAGATCGGACTTGCCGAACATCTTGACCAAGGGCTTGACGCTGTAGAGCTCATTCGCGGAGTACTTATCGGTGGGCTTAGTGAGCGCCACGTGTAGGACGCAGATCCCGCCGGGCCTGAGCGTGCGCTGGATCTCCCCGACGAACTTGTCCGGGTAGAGGGCGTGGTCGAAGACGTTGGAGAACTCGAAGTCGAAGGAGGCGGCGTCGAAGGGCTGGTGGTGGAAGTCGCCCTTGATGACGAGCGGCGGGGACGGGACGAGGTCGATGCCCACGGAGTCGTTGACGCCCACGCGCTTCAGGGCCTCCACCTCCTGGCCGACGCGGGCGCCGATGCAGAGGGACCTCGAGGAGTTGGCGAGCAGGCCCGAGTCCTTGAGGCCCGTGAAGAAGCGGGCGAAGACCTGGATCTTGCGGTCCCAGTCGCGGGTACGCCAGATCTGGCGGAGTTTTGGATTTAGGGTTTTGTTGAGCTGGCGATTGATGTAGGCCTCGTAGGAGGTGTAGCCGGGTCGGATCCGGAGCTCCGGGTCCGGGAGGGAGGGTTTCCGGGATGGGAGGGAGATCAGGGCGATTGGGATGATGAGGACGAAGGAGAAGAGGAAGCACTTGAGGATAATGGCTGTTCGATTCCCCGGTTTCATCATCGCTGCATTGCGGTTTTATTAATTTGGTTGTGGATCTGAGGAATTGAAGGTTGGAAGAGAGCGATCGATCGATCGATTGAGATTTCTTGTGGTTTCTGGTTCTTGATTCGGTGGATTGGCGATGGAGGATTACTGGTTAGGGGTCGTTTTGGGGGTTGTAGTTGCACAAGGGGGAAGAAAGGGGAAAGAAGTAGATTTGGATTTGGGAGGAAGGCGACCAGGAGGCCAGGTATTGGCGCGTGACAACTGTGCAAAGTGTGTTCACGCCGATCCGGAGCCCATTTCACTAGTATCTTCTCTTCATTGTAAAAGTCAAAACATTTTTGTTTTTGTTAAGATTCAAGATCATTTCACTAGAAAGCTTATGAGAGTCTCTATAAGGCACTAGACGATAAAGGTGGAGAAAGAATTCTATATAGGCTTGCGAGAGAGAGGGATAGGATGAGCTCAGATTTGGACAGGGTTCGATGTGTCAAAGATGAAAATGGAAACGTGCTAGTGAATGATTTGGAAATCAAACAACGTTGGGAGAGGTACTTTTGCGGTCTTCTGAATGAAGGGTGCGAGTCGACAGGGGGTCACCAGAGCCAAGTGGGTCAAGGGAGTTGCCTACTCAAGAGTTTTTCTACAGCAGAGGTCAATGAGGTGATCCGCAGAATGGGCAGTAAAAGAGCAGTCGGTCCGGACGAGATTCCAGTTGAGATTTGGAAGTGTTTGGGTGTGAGAGGCGTGGAGTGGCTAACATCGCTTTTCAATGCGATCCTCAAGTCGGACAAGATGCCGGAAGAGTGGAGACTTAGTAAATTAATACCGTTATACAAGAACAAAGGCGATATCCAGCAGTGCAGTAACTACAGAGGTATTAAACTGCTGAGCCACACAATGAAATTGTGGGAGAAAGCAATTGAGTTGAGGTTGAGGCGTTTAGTGCAAGTGTCAGAAAACCAGT
Source organism: Polygonum maritimum (assembly GCA_963924305.1). Taxonomy (NCBI): domain Eukaryota; kingdom Viridiplantae; phylum Streptophyta; class Magnoliopsida; order Caryophyllales; family Polygonaceae; genus Polygonum; species Polygonum maritimum. Next base: position 12,005,064 of record OZ002728.1, read on the forward strand.
TTGGGTTTATGCCAGGGAAGTCGTCCATAGAGGCTATTCACCTTCTGAGGAGGCTAACAGAAGGATACATAGAGAGAAAGAGGAATCTATATATGGTGTTTGTGGACCTGGAGAAGGCTTATGACAAGGTACCTAGAGAGTTGATTTGGGAATGTCTAGAAGCCAAAGAGGTGCCGCACTCGTTTATCAAGATTATTCGAGACATGTACGAGCGGTCGAGGACGAGTGTCTGTACACAAGGAGGGGACACATAGTTTTTCGAAGTAGGTATTGGGTTTCATCAAGGTTCAGCACTGAGCCCTTTTCTGGTCACGATAGTGATGGACGAGCTGACGATGGATATTCAAAGTGAGGTTCCTGGGTGTTTGTTGTTTGCAGATGACATCGTTTTGGTGGAAGATTCTAGAGCTGAAGTTAGTCGCAAATTGGAAGTGTGGAGGGAGAGACTTGAATCTAAGGGGTTCAAGTTGAGTAGGACTAAGACGGAATATATGGAGTTCTTGTTCGGCCAAGAGGATGAGTCTAGGAGTGAGGTGCGATTAGGGGATGAGGTCCTTGCTAAGAAGGAGCACTTCAAGTATCTGGGTTCTGTCTTGCAAAGCGACGGGTGTATTGATGAGGATGTTAGATCTAGAATCCAGAGAGGTTGGCAGAAATGGAAGGCAGCTTCAGGGGTTCTGTGCGACAGAAAGGTTCCGCTCAAGCTCAAAGAAAAGTTCTACAGATCGGTTATAAGGCCTGCGATCCTCTATGGTGCAGAGTGTTGGCCGACGACAAAGGCGCAAGAGTAGAAATTGGCAGTCGCTGAGATGAGGATGCTTAGATGGATGTGTGGACACACGAGAATGGACAGGATCAGAAATGAAGAGATCAGAAGCAAGTTGGGGGTAGCCAACATTGGAGACAAACTAAGAGAGGCGAGACTTCGTTGGTTTGGGCATGTCCAGAGACGGAGTCCAGACGCTACAGTTATGAGGTGTGAGCGTTTGGATTCAGGGGTCTTCAAGAGAGATAGAGGTAGGCCGAAGAAAAGATGGATGGACAGTATAAAACAGGATACCGGCTTGTTAGGGATTTCTGTGGATTTGGCGCAGTGCAGAGAGGGTTGGAGGCAGAGGATCAGGGTACCAAACAGCTGACCAGCCAGTTGGTGGAGCCAGTACGCGTGTGTTTCCTGCTAGTTTCTTTTAGTTGCTTTTAGACCCGGCTTCCTTGTCTTTTAGATCTAGTTTTAGTGTAGTTTGCCTCGTCGCATTTTTTGGAGCTTGTCTTTTTAGTTTTTTTGAGTAGTTTAGTTTCGTTTTTGCTTGGGTTTTATTGGGCACATTCTATCTAGGTTTGGAATGCCCCCATCCCGACCCCCCAGATCCTGCTGGTGCAGGATTTCCCTGGGTTAATGTTGTTGTTGTTGTTGTTAAGATTCAAGATCAGATTTCTTTAAAATGAATATGATAATATAAATTTAAAATGGAGCTTATATTTTGATACTACTTTTTTTTTATTGAGGAGCAACTAGCTCGAACAAGCCAAAATAAGGCCACCTATCTGTTACAAGGATAGCCTAAATCATCACGACGGATGATCTTTAAAAAATCTAACAGCAAGGGTTGTTGACTCAACAAACACCTCGACTGAGTTACAAATAAATTAGAAGCGGGAAAGGAAGAAGATGACAGGTGGATAGCCGCATTAAGACTTTGAAGGTTGACTGGTCTTTTGGCAAGGAAATCAGCAGCAGCTTTAGATTCCCTGAAACAATGATAAAATAAAACACACGGGATACTCGAAATGATATTCCTAATATCAGTTATAATTGAATGTATTTCCCAAGGGACTTTCCATTGGCGTTTTAATGAATTAATTACAATTAAGTTATCACCTTCAATGATTAAATTATTTAAATGTGAGCAGTTCAAATTTCTAAGGGCGTATAAAAGGGCAGAAGCTTCAGCCTGGACTATTGACATAGACAGTAGCAGGCTGCGACCAATCGACTCAATAACCCCAGAATAATTACGAAGGATGAACCCAGCATGGGTGACACCATTGTTTAATTTTGATGCATCAAAATTTAGCTTGGACTAGTGGGTAGGTGGTTTTCTCCAAACCGCATTATTTTTCCTTTTGGGTCGAGCATTATAAACCTTTTTAACAAGGTTGTTGATACTCTCCCATTCAAGCACACCCGAAAAGGCGAGATGAAACGGTAGCCTTTTTGGGTTGATCCTTCTAGGGTCAAATATTTTCGCATTCCTATGAGCCTAGATGAACCACCAAAGGAAGCAGAGTTGGGTATTGAACTTTTTATTTACTATCGTATTTTAAATATTATGTTCAAACGTGTTACCCGTAGATAAGGTGAAATCATGATTTAGGAGTTTCCCAAATTCGCAATCAATCGCTTTTGTAAATGGGCACTCAAAGAATAGATGGTTAAGATTTTAATTTTGGAGTTCACAAAGAGAGCAAAGATCTGGAACTGAGTTATGGAATCTATTAATCCGGTCTGTGGTAGGAAGACAATCCGCAGATGCCTTCCAAAGGAAGTTTTTAATTTTCGGGTATAGTTTAGTTTTCAAAATCCACGAACACTCGTCAAAATTGGAAGACATGGGAGAGGTTATTATTGATGTTGCTGATTGGACCGAGAACTCCCCGTCCGTAGACGGAAGCCAGATGAGACGATCCACCTGATTAGTAGTTGGAATTCTAATTGCGGAAATGATGTTGACAATCTGAATCGGCAGCAATTGCTGAAGGAACACAATATCCCAAGAGCGATTAGGTAATATAAAGTTTGATACCCGGAGAAGGGGATCTGTTGTATCAAGAAATGGCAACAAGTCAATGTCAGGGACCCAAGGGTCCTTCCAGAAGTTAATAGCGTAACCGTCTCCAACTAGCCACCTAAGGCCTTTGGAAAAGGTATCTCTGATGTTGAGAAGGCGACCAAACTGCCAAGAGCAGTCTTTTTTATGGTAATCAAGGATGGAGTCCGTACGAAGGTACTTTTCCGTAATAACTTGAACCCATACATTAGACGGTTGAGTGACTTGTTTCCAGAGAAGTTTCATTTGTAGTGATAAGTTGATGTTCTCAGCCGAACGAAGACCTAAACCGCCTTCATGCTTTGGAGAGCAAATCTTATCCCAACTGATAAGTGGATGGTGATTCGGGACAAATTTATTCCAAAAGAAGGCTTTACTAACATTGTCAATCTGTTTAAGGATACCTTGTGGTAACATGAAGCTCTGCATTAGGTAGTTAACTTTACTTAATAGACAGGACTGGATAAGGACTACCCTTCCTGCCTGTGATATGGAGTTTGCTTTCCAACGGGATAATTGTTTTTTGAGGTTAGAGATAGTATCATTAAACATAGAATTTTGTACCCTTTCTTTAAGAATAGGGATTCCAAGGTATTTTTCCATAGAAGTTGTAACTTGAATATTAATGATACTAGCCAAAGAAGCCGATGTAGATTGAGAAATATTAGTCGAAGTCTGAATTGAATTTTTGTGGTAGTTAATTGCCAATCCCGAGAGTGATGTGAATTTATTAAGTACGTTCCTGATGTATTCCATATTCTGGACAGTTGCGTTAGCAAAAATTATATATAGTGTCATCCGCAAAACTAAGAAAAGGTAGTTTCGTACCGTTCTTAGTTAATTGAATGCCAACATGATTAGCAGTAGATAAAGATTCAGCTTGAAGAGTTCTTGAAAGATATTCCGTGCACAAGACAAAAATAAATGGTGCCATTAGGTCCCCCTGACGAATACCACACCGGGGAAGGAATTCAGTCCCAGACTCATTATTGACGAGGACAGAAGAAGAAGAGGTCGTAATACAGGTCATTACCAACTGGATCCACTTAGAGTGGAATCCAAATTTGTGTAGAATGAGGCGAATAAACTCCCAACTAATTTTATCGTATGCTTTTTCAAGATCTAGTTTGATAGCCATCCAACCTAGGCGACCTTTTTTCTTTTTATGGAAAGAATGGAAGATTTCATGAGCAATAAGGATATTATCTTGGATGAGGCGACCCTTTACAAATGCACTTTGTAAGGGATGAATTATTGATGGAAGTATATGTTGAATTTTATTCGCTAGTAGTTTCGTTATAACTTTATATATAGTATTACAAAGACAAATAGGACGGAAATGGTTAATTGATACTGGGGCATCCGTTTTAGGGATTAAAGTGATGAACGTTTTATTAGCAGCAGTTAGCATTGAACCAGAGTGAAAAAAGGCAGTGACTGCACGAATAACTAATTGACCAACTGTAGGCCAGTAATGTTGGAAGAACTCAGCAGTAAATCCGTCAGGACCTGGAGTTTTGTTTAAGGCGAGATCAAAAACCATTAATTTTATTTCTGATGGAGTAGGCGCTTTTGCCAGGGAAAGGTTATCAATTGGGCTAATAAGTGCAGGGCTAATTGCTAAATCATCATTAAGGATGACGGAAGAAGTGCTACTTTGAAATCTGGACCATCATGGGTTTGAAAGGAAGCGATGTTTTGCTTGAACCGTCTAATTTTAGAGATTGTTTGAAAGTACTTCGTGTTTTTGTCAACGTTAATGAGATGGTTGGTTTTTGCACGTTGCTGCCAAAATTTATGGTGGAAATCTATCAAGGCATTATATTTATTCAGGTGTTGTTGTAACTTAGTAATAATAATTATATTTTGAGGTGTTAACAAGAGTTCATTTTGAAGACGAAGTAATTGTTTTTCTGCAATTTTCAACTGTTCAAAATTATTATTTATGTGTTGCTTAGCCCATGATTTAGAATATTTCTTTAGCAGTTGCATTTTCATAGATATTTTAAACATGAAAGAGCCTGTAAGTTTATATTTCCACACTTTGTCAACCAATTTAGTATAGGCAGGATTAGCGGTCCAAGCATTCTCAAATCTAAAAGGGTATTTTATAAATTTCTTTTTGACATTTAAGTTAAAAGAGATTAAACAATGATCTGAGGTGGTGAATGGGTGATGGTGTACTTCCAATGAGGGGAACATTGTAGTTAAATCTTGATGAATGAGGACCCGGTCAAGACGTTCGAAGGTGTTATCAGTAGACGTCGAACTTTTTCGCCAGGTAAAGGGGAAACCCGAGAATCTAGTATTAATAGCCCCTTGATTATTTTGAAATGTTCGAAGACGATTAAATCTATTAGGTAGCGGGGAGGAACCCCCAAATTTATCCGCGGTGCAATCAATCTCATTTAGGTCTCCAATTAAGAGGAACGGTAGTTGATAAGACGCTATTGTTTGTTCAAGCCAACTCCAGAAGAGAGATTTATTTTCCTCTCTAGCAGGAGCATATACAAAAATTAACAAGTATGGATGAAAGGGATCCTTAACTTTCATGATAATGACATTAGTTGTTTGAAGAGAAAGGTGACAAGATCGAGTAAACTCCGTTTGGTAAATAAAGAGAGCAATACCACCTTTAGAACCAATTGAAGGAGAGGAGATACATCGGTGGAAACCAATTTTCTTTATGATAGCATCCGAGGGATGAATCTCAGTTTTAGTCTCGGAAAGACATAGAAATTGTAATTTGTGTAATTTTCGTAGGAAGACAATTTCATCCCAGAAATTAGCCCTCCTGACACCCCGAACATTCCAATAAGAACAGGTCGTAATAACGTTTTTAAAAACGGACAGTCATATAAGTGTGTATATATAATTGGTAAGCTACAAACATACATCGAGAATGCAGATACTGTAACAAAGGCCAAGCAGGTTGTAAAAAAATGTAGTTTGAACTTAACAACCCTCTTACAAGAAGTAGTACTCATATAAGTATCAACACAAAAGATAATGGCAATCATATGAAGCGTATGAATGCCATGGTAAATAAATATAGCATGAGGAGACCCTGAAGTACAAGCTAGAGGCATACACATAGTTTTTATAATTTGAGTGCTCACCAAAATTGGATTTCCCCCCCATAGAATACAGCAGAAATACTGAACGTTATAGTCATATAAACTATGATCCACGTGAACGTTAAAGAACCTGTTAAGGTGTTGTGAGTATTCATACAAGAAGATAGTATAGGTAAAATGATAATAAAATGAACCAGAAGTGTATGTAGGTCCATGCATAGAGGTTGAGAAACTGGAAGGGCAATTCTGTGACGCAGTTGGAAGAGAAAGAATACACAGGTTGGTAGTTCTCAGTCGAAAAATGGTAGAGTTGTAAGCAACTACAACAGCTGCAAAAGCACAAGTCATAGCTAAAGTACAAGTGATAAGATTACAATCATAGGAGATGGTAATGGTACAGCTCAATCTTGGCAAATAGAGTGTGTACAAAGCTGAACAAAACAAACAAAAATTCAGCATCAACACATACATTTCATACATAAATAGTGAGTCTAAGTTTCCACCGATAAAAATGGAAAAGTAAATACACCTAGGAAAAAGAGTTTGTCGAGAATGGGGAAGAAAATTGTGAGTGGGTAAAATTAATCGTTATAATTATTTTTTATTTTTCGTCATAAATGTATTTTTATATATTACACACTTTTTTATCTTTGGATATTTATTTATTGTTAACTTAAATGTGATAGTTATCCATTATGATTGAAAGTTCTACTTAGTTAAAAAGATAGAATTTTCGACTGGAATAGGTAATAAGATATCGCTTGCTTAAGGATAAAATTTTCGATCTCAACCCTCTCTCATCCATCATAAATATATGTCATCGTCATGTAGAATGCTCCATTTCTTAATACCTTGTGTAAGCTTATATTCGCTCAATGCTCTAGCAATTCTTGTCCTTTTGTGTTCTTTACCTCAACGCTCGATCGATGATTGCTCTTCTAACGTAGGCATCGGAGGTGGATTGAGGGGTCCCACCCCCTTTGTCCACTGTTTTACATGTTTTATGTTAAGGAAACCGTTAAAACGGAAGGCCAAGAAGGGAGTAATGAATTGATGTATTAAAGACGAATTTTTGTGCACTACAATTGGTGCCGTATGTGGGGAATTAGTACTCGATCCATGCAATTATGGTGCTGGAATCGATCCCGAAAAATCATGAAGCGGTTTTTAAAGATCATGGGGCATTTGTGACGAGCACTTTTATGTCGTAGTAAAAGCATTGTCAAAGAAAATTCCTAACTTCCAAAAACAAGTATAGTGGAAGTAAGGGTCGTACCACAGAGACATGGATTTCTCGTATTTATATAGTATTACTAAAGGTAAAGGAGGATTTTTAAGAAAGTTTTCTAAAATCTAACTATACTAAGAAACAAAGCAAGAAAATTTGTTGTAGAATCAAGTATAGAAAACCATCCAATTAACTTGTTTCCATTATTAAATTGATCATTGATCATTGATTATCATCGTTCTCTTTCACCTTGACTAATCTATTGTGGTATTTTAAGACTCAATTGCATGAAATCTTAAACAAAACTTCGAACCTAGTCTAGTCAATAAAACCAATTGGTGTTACCAACTCTTATCACTAAACGTTCTAAAAGATCTCCTAGGCTCAATTTAGCAATAGCAAAGAGCATCAAATATCAATAGAAACAAAGCATACAAAGCAATCAGATATTCATATGAATTGTAGTTCAATTTCTTCTATAATTCAATTAGTTGAATCGACTCTAAAAGAATTAAAGTTTCTTATTTATGATCAAGATAATTTCAATAGGGTAATTAAAAAGATCTAAGAATAACTCAACTTAGAAGTTCAATTAGATGGTCGATCAATCGAGCAAAACCTTAGGTTAAATTTGATTCAATTGAGCACAAGAAAAACAACTTAATCAAGGTTCAATGGGAAATATCAAATCTCATAATGATTCAATTCAACAACTTCACCGAATTAAATGAATTAAGGAAAATTAGCTAGAACAATCCATGAGAAAATTTACAAAGGGTATTCAGGGTTTTCTCCCTTGAAGATAATAATCAAAACATGCTTCTAACCTAAGAAATATCAATGTATTTATAAGACAAAACATCCCAATATAAGGAAACAAATCTATCCTAAAAAACATCCAATTCCAAGTCAAAAGCGGCCTAATACTTCTCGCCACACGGAGCCCAAGCACGACATGAGCTAGGTGAGGCGTGACCACTCCTTGGACACACTACCATGACCTTCGCCTCTTGAAACATATTGTCACGGCGCGGCCACTTATAGCAAAGGCGACCGCCTTGTGTTTGTAGCCCATGCCTACTTCATGCACTTCCTTAGTCCTTCTTAATCGAGACATTGTCCTTCTTCAAGTCCACCAACTCCATTCATCACCACTTCTATGCTCTAGGCTCATCATCAACCTACAAATCATCACAAAAAGAGAGTAGATATCGAACAACGAGGAGGAACTAAACTACACTATAACACAAAGACAAATCTACCTAAGATGCATTCAAAACCAAATAAAACATACTTTAAAACCTATGTCCTATATGAACTATCAATCCGCACGAAGAAAAATCGAGCACGAAACCCGTAGCGGGCAGAATAGCGAGCGCGGTTCATCCAACCACAAGCTCGGCATAGCCACCTGTAAGCACGGGTCCACCTACCGCGACCGCAAACTCTGATATTCACTCGGAGGATTGAATCCTTACGCGTATTCATCCCGATCTTCGTTTAGAAGATCAGATCTTGGCACGATCCGAGCAAGGTGACTCGAATTGTGACCCGGTCTCTCTCGCAAGCATGACTGTTCATTGCACATGCCGTCAGGGACCCGAGTCAAGCGATGAAATCGACAATCCTAATACCATGCGGTCTTAATATACTGGAATTGATTGAGTTTAGGATTCGGCGATGCGTAACGCTAAGTCTGAGAACAAGGATTATCGATCCATAAAATTTCTCGTTTCAAGAATTATTTTGGATTGTCGATCAAATAAAATTCCTACGAATGAGGCATAACAAATCACGTATGTACATGTGTGTATGTATAATTGGATCAAAAGGTGCAACTTGTGCATTTACTCAATCAATGTCACTATTGCTGCGCAAATTCAACTTTGATAAAGTGTACGTGATGATCCAATTTTGTTGCATTACTCAATCGATGTCACTATTATTGCGCAAATTCAACTTTGATATTGTGTACGTGATGATCCAATTTTTCTTAAATACCAATCGCATTTCCAAGTTAGCGCTTCTTCTCTCGACAACAATTTCCATTCTAGTAACAAACTAGCAATATTCAAGTATTTAATCCCCATAATTGATATTATGCATCATCGATCTTGTGTATTGATCTCTACAAATCCAACTCCTCATATTTGTTCACCCATTTCACTATAAAAAGTGTTTTACGAGAGCATCTTGAATAAATAGGAAGTGATTTTAAGATCATTTTGAACAATATGGAGTGGTCTTAAGTACGGGTGGCAAATTGTGATCCGATCCGAACTAACCGATCGAAATCCAAGAAAAAAATTATAAAATGAAATTGGAAACTGACTCAATCCGACCGAATCTAACCCGGAGGTATAAACAACCCGATTAAGAATGGCCCAAACCCGATTACATCCGAAAAGCTCATCCGGTGTCAAACCGAAATTCGAATAAACCGAACCGAATATAACCGAACCGAGTTACATCCGAAACCCGAAACAGTATCCAAACCCGGTTATACCCGATATCCGAAATAACCGGAACCCGATCATATCCGAGAATTATATATGATTTCCGAAACTATTGAACATAATATAAAATAGATATACACCATGAATTATTTGTTGATTCATTAAATTAGTTTTACATCATGATTTATCTTTAATGTGGATGAGTGGTACAACAATTAATAAGGATCAAAATAGATATATACACATAAATAACATATGACACTTTAAGAATGTATATGATTTGAAAAATTTATAAGAGCTAGATATACTAATATCATTATATTGATATATGCTTACTGATCTTGTATTCATAAGATATGGAAAAAAAATACATTATGTAAAATATAGTTAAATCAAAATTAGATTGATCCACTATTCGACGATCAAAATCTAATTTATTAAGACCCAATTCAATCAAAATTTGATTTAATATAAACCGATACAACCGAAACCGATTCACCCGAAACCGATTCAACCGAAAACTGATTCAACCAAAAACTGATTCAATCGAATCCGATTCAATCGAAAATTGAAAAAACCGACTCAACCCGAAACCGATTCAACCGAAACCCGAATTAAATTAACCGACTTTAACTAGACCCGGTAGAAAGTGATCCGGACCCGAAACCTGAAACCCGAACCGAACTGACCCGACCCGAACCCGAAATTTGACCCGGACAACGAAAAATGAACCATCCGAACATGACCCACACCCGAACCGAACCGAAATGACCCGAACCGACATGACCCGAATAAAATGTAACCCAAACTGACCCGAACCCAAACTGACCCGAACTAAACTTGATCCGAAATAACCCGATCCGAAATGACCCGAAATAAACACATGTACAATATTCTTATAAAAAGAATATGGCCCATATGGGTAGTAAACCCTAAACCCTACCCCAAACCCTAAACCCTAAACCCGAATTCATGGGCGGGACGTGGACAATGGTCCTAACCCGAATAACCCGAATATCTCGCCCGAATACCCGAATTATTTTTTAATAAAATTAAATTTTATGTATATATAGATATATATATCTATAAAATATTAGAAATTTAGTTTAGAACAATTATCTCTAAATTATTCTTGGGTAGTGGCCGTGATGAATGAGATCTCATTTATTGTCAACCGGCCCATAATCTTTATCCGTCTATCTCCTTAGTCCAATAGAGTACTTGAATTAAATAAATTAGGGTTGGAATAGAACATCTATCAATTTTCTTAATGTATGAAAATGAGTTTAATTATTTTATGTCATTAAGTGGGCTCAAGGTTTGGAATTGTCTCGGCCCAAGATTATGTCATTAAGTGGGCACAAAGGTCCACGGCGTTGAATTATTTTATGTATGTATGAATGACTGAATGTGCCCGCAAGTATATAATAAAAATAGTAATTAATATTTTTTAATTAACTAAGTAGAAATTACATCTAAATCTTTGTCAATAATATGTAGTAACTATGTTTTATTACAAGACACATTAAAGTGCCCAAACTTTCTACGTTAAAAACTCACCGTTGCCGGTGGTCTTATAATTAAAAATAAATTGAATCCAAATAACATCCGAATCCGAATTGACCCGATCCGAAATGATCCGATTCGAAGCAATCCGAAAAGGACCCGAACCGAACTAGATCCGAACCGAACAACATCTGATCTGAAATGACCCGAACCCGAACTAACCCGAAATATTACGACCCAAAATGACCCGAACCCGAACACGACCCGAACCCGAACCGAACAAGACCCGAAATGATTGTTTGACCCGAACTGACCCGACCCGAACGATCCGATCCGAATTGACCCGAACAACCCGAATTGCCAGGTCTAACTTTAACCCGATAATCCGAGTTATCCGACAATTTGAATATCCGACCCGATCCAAACCTACCCGAATGTAACCGATTATCCGTTCATATCCGTCACTGTTCACATCCGAATGACCCGAAACCGAATTATCCGACCGATTATTCGAATTGCCACCCCCAATCTTAAGCACTTTTTCCTAAAAAACGAACTTGGATAGATTGGGCCAAAATTGATCCGGTGTGAAAGACACTAGGATGAACGCATAAAGCCCATATGATACTCTGCCTTACTTTTGGGCCCATGGCCGTTGTTCACAATCTTATCAATTACTTTGGAGCTCCGACCAAAAAAAAAATCAATTACTTTGGAACATTAACATTTTTCATTTCGTATATATATGTTGTTGTTGATTTAAAAAACAGAACAATTCGCATTATTATTTTAACTAGTTTTAGACCCGTACCCTGTACGGGTTTTTGACCGTTTATGTATTATTGTGTGTTTCCAGGAACTCTACGAACGACTGTTTACACATCTTTTACTCATCCAATATGGTATCAGAGCGGGCGGTATGGGCCCGTTTCTTCAAGTGTCAACTGGGACGGTCCAGTTGCACTTGAGGGAGCGTGTTGGGATATAAAACAATCCCACATTGAAAGTTGGGCAACAAAACTGCCTAGTATATAAGACGGTGGGCTACTCCTCCTATTGCCAATTGGTTTTAGGATGGAACCCCACTGGCCTTGTATCGGGCCACCCACACGTCTAATATGGTATCAGTCGCTTGAATCGATCCTCCTCTCACACACAAAATTTCTTTACCATGGCTGGATCCTCATTCACCTTACCGAACCCCTACGAAGCCAATAAGCCATTCACCCTAGTCGACTTGAAAAACACCATCAAGCTGGCTAGCATGAACCATTTGGCTTGGAAGACTCAAACACAAATAACCCTCACTGGCTTTGGGCTGTTCGAACTTGTGGATGGCTCAACACCAGCACCACCACACACCATCCCGGGTGACAACAATACGACAAGGCCGAATCCAGCGTACCAAACATGGCAGCGCCAAGACCAAATCATCCATGGTGCCCTTCTTGGCACACTCTCCGACCAAATCCTCAATCTGGTCACACAAGCAAAGAGCTCCAAAGGTGTTTGGGACCTCCTAAACCAAACCTTTGCTACTGCTTCCAGGGGGCACAAGAAACAACTGAAGTCCAAGCTTCAGTCCATGAAGAAAGGGGCCTCCTCGGTGTCCGACTACATGCAAAACGTCAAGATCTCGGCTGACCAATTGGCGTCTCTTGGGGCTCCGGTCAATCAAGAGGACTTAACCGAGTATGTCCTAAAAGGCCTCGACTCTTCCTTTCAATCCGTCATTGAGAGAGTCAACAACCGGGAGAATCCTATAAGTTTCCAGGAACTCTACGAACGACTGTTTACACATCTTTTACTCATCCAATATTGTGTAGACGAACGTATGTTAATGAATTATTTTTTTTGTTGAATATGTTATTCAATCATTTATATATTAGAAGATTTACATTTGGAATTGTTTTTGATACGAAACCCTTCTCAACCTTGATATAATTCTTATATTTTTAAAAAAGTTAAACTTTTGTGTTTTTCAGGCTCATTCTACTAACTTTATGTTTTACACTTGATAAAAAAAAAACTTTACGCTTTACATACTGTAAACCCTCATTCAATCTTCTTCCTTTCTCGTACTTAATTTCATTTTTCTGGCTTCCGTCTTAGTAGGCTTGAACTGGGTTTCACAAAGAAGGGTGTTTGGTGGTAACTATAAATATTTGGGAGAATACTTAAGGTACTTAGCAAACTCATCTCATCGACAAAGTCAAACGTGACAATTTTCGATTTTGGACACTTAACAAAAGGGTGTTTGGTGCTAAAGGATTATTCAACAACCGATACTGGACACGATCTGAAAACATATTACTGTAAACTTAATAAAAGCATTCGTATTATATGGATATAGTTAGGGTACTATATGGAAGATCATAGATTTGGTTTTGAGCCGTTCATATAGTTAGGATACGTGTAATACTTTTGATATAGATATAATTCTGATATGTCAATATATGGTAAATAGATAGATACATATGAGAATAGATAATTGATCTATAATGAATTAACATGTGGTGGAGCCACAATTAACGTGAAGGCTCGAAATTCTCCGGCTTTAATATATAGTATAGATAGATTTGTTTGGTACTCACACAAACACTACTAAAATAACAATGCCCATTCATAATTTTTTAATAAAATAAAGTAAGCCATCTTCGTGTAACCGTTGGTGTGTCCGCGCACGAGGGTTACGTCTAACGCAATAACTTCTGAAAAAAATAAAAAGAAAACAGATACATCTAAAAATGATCCTCACTCAACACAATAGGCTAACACACAAAAGACCCAAATCGCTGGTAGTGTGTTACATCATATACTCTATTTTTCAGAGCGATCTGTAGGTTTTGTGAAGGCTTTTCACTGATCATCTTATTTGTATTTTTGTGATTTATAAAGTTTTTATTTTCAATGCATACCCATATGCATCCAAGTTGTCGGTGGAGTTAAATGGGTCTCATCTCTCAAAGAAACTATTTCAGTTAATTTTTTTCACTTTTCTAATACAACAATGTATAATATTGTGACAAATTTGCAAGAAAAAAGGGCTAACTATATACTCGTCGGTCCATTTAAAAGCACTTTTTTAGTGTCATTACTCTCACAATGGATGCACAACTACTTTCGTTTGCATGGACTTTACATCAAAGATGATTGATAGTTAAAGAACACCCCCAAAAATACTTTATGAATATACATGTTAAACTTTTCCTGCTCTCCGTTAAAATGCAACTCAATTTCAATCTAAAAAGTACTAAATTTCGTTTATCATTTCAATTTCTTAATCTTTGCTCTATATATACTCAAAATACATGTACTTTTCTTAAAATCATTGAAAGAACTCGTTACATTATATACTACACGAACTCAAACTACTAAATGTGAAGTCCGCACGTACATTGACAAGTCCAACAACTAATTGAATATGTGGATTGGAAATTTAATACAAGAAGATCGAGAAGTAAAAAACAGACCTAAAAAAAATAATTTTGAAGACTTCTTGTCCTTGTCATCAATAATTTTGTATGAACGCTCTCAAAAAAATAATTTTGTATGAACAATAGTAGTAGTACAAAATTATACTCCAATACAGGTTTTTTCCCCCTCTCATCCTTAATTTGTACACATCACACTCTTCACAATCGCGGGTGGCCCATGACTATTTATGCTGTTCTACATGTGAAGCTATACTTATTTCGTCGTCTTCAACTTCCGAAATCCAAGCACTTGGTGTTGTACCAATTTAGGGTAATTCATTGCACCAAATTCATTTTTATTGGGTGATTTGGAAAACAATAAACAAGGTTAGAATACGTGAACATGAAACTTATGATGAAAGTGGTGGACTGTTCTCCACCGATCAATATATACGTCCGTGCATTTTTATAAAATCATTAATTACTTTTACTTTTACTTTTATTTCTCGGTGAGGAGGAATTCATTTTTGACGAGACACGTGACAAGGACTATGAATCGAGTAAACCGACTCCAGCCAATGGTAATAGGAATAATAGGACTTGGTTTTTCAGAAGCGAAGACAATTAGGGGTAGGGGTGAGTAAATGGATTATTCGATATGATTCGAAATAACGAATATTCGAAAATTTTTGGGTCAAAATTAGTGATCCGTATCCTATCTGAAATTAGCCGGATATCAAGAAATATCCGTTTGGATAGGATATCCGAGACCGGATATTTTGGATATCCAAGAATATCTAAGTTATGTGTTTTAGCATTCTTTTTCAAATTATATCATAAAAAATAAGAAAATTAGTTATGAATAAAAAAAGATATAATTGTATTGTAAGAAATGAACTCAATTCAAAATAGTTAAATCTTGGAAAAACACATCTTTTAATACATATCATGATCTTTTACTTAAATATTTTACCATTTTACCAAAATTTACATATATATATATAATACTGGATATATCGGATATCCGTTCACTCAAACCCCCGATCCGTATCCGATCCGATTATCCGAAAAAATCCCCAGATCGGATACGCATAATAATTTGAGCTATCATTTGGGTACGGGTTTGATCGGATCGGATCGGCGGATCGGATCGACAGATCGAATATTTTTGCTCACCCCTAAAGACAATAATCGAGAACTTGATACTTCCCAACATCCCCTAATACCCCTTACCTAGAGTTGTCAACATTTGACCCAACCAAAAAACTTATTCGATACCGCCCTTAAAATTAGTGGGTTGAATCCATAAAAATGAAGCGATGTTATAACCACCCTAAGTAGTGAGTTAGGAAAGAAAAAATTGAAGTTTGATAATGTTAGAGATTTGATCATCGTCGAAGACGTTTGTAGCAAGGAGTCACATTCTACATCTGAACCAACCATAAATGCACAAGACAAGGGGAGATCAAATTTAAAGTAGAAATCAAACAGAGCTAGATCGAAGTCGGGAAATGAGAAATTTACCAAGGATAAGAGCAAGATAAAGTGTTGAAATTGTGATGAGCTTGGCCATTACAAGAGTGAGTGTTGGACGCTAATTAAAGTGGTCAACGAATGTAGCAACTGAAGATGTTGAAGATGCTTTGATTTTAAGCATTAGGAGTTAGTTGGATTCATGGGTGTTGGATTCTGGAGCCTGGTTTCATACCTTCAGCAACGATGAAAAACTACTCTGCATGTAATCTCAAAAAGGTCTATCTTGTTGATGATGAAGCCTTAGAGATTATAGGGAAAGGTGAGGTTGATGTGAGAATACTGAAAGGCTCGATACTGAAGTTGCATGACGTGAGGCACATTCTAGGCTTGAAAAGGAATTTCATTTAGTAGGCCTAGTGACTGATGAAGGTTACGAGGTGACCTTTGGATGCTGTAATTGGAAAATCACCAAGGGAGCCATGATCTTGGCTCGGGGGAAGAAGGACAAGACGTTTTACACTACTCAAAGGCTTGTGACCACATTGTCGTAGCTAAAGGATTTCTTGCATTGCTATCTTACTCACATGAGTGAGGAGGGGATGGAGACTAGTGAGGTCCCTAGGTGGATCCTCATATTGATGGTTGCATAAGAAATGTATGATTTTGTTTTTTAAAGCATTGGTATGATGCCTTTAATTCGATTGCTTTAAGAAGAAAGCCCAAGTGGAAACTAAAGTCGGTCTTAAGGCTAAAAGCTTGAGGTCTGATACTGGTGGAGAATATGAGCTCCGAGAATTCAAAGAGTATTGTGCTGAGAATAGAATCAAGACAAAGGGGAGTCTAAAACGGAATCTTCAACAGAATGGGGTTACATAACATATGAATAAAACCTTGAATGAATGTGCGAGAAGCATGAGGATGAAATGTGGGCTACCGAAGATGTTTTGAGCTGAGACATTGAATTCAACAACTTTGTTGATCAACATGGAGGCCATAACTCATTTGGAGAATGGAATTCCCGAAGAGACTTGGAGCAGTAAAAAGGTAAATATGTCCTTTCTACGGGTCTTTCAATATGTTTCAAATGTGCACATTGCGGATGTTGAGAGGAGCAAATTGGATGCTAAGTCTCTTAAGTGATACAAGCAAGGCTAGGTCACGCCCCGTGATAGTGGGTCATGACTCTTGATGGATGGGTCACGACTTGTGACACGCCATCGTTTGCTCTCAGTTGATTGTCTCGAGTCATGACGCTTCTGCCACGACTCCTGACACACACTGAACTCCATTTATGTGTTTCGCCCGTTTTTATTTTAAAACTTATTTTAACCTCCTGCTGTTTAAGCATTGTTTTAATTTGGGATATTTTAATAATAAGGATATTTCTCCTATTTAAGTTAATGAAGAAATCCAACATGGGAAGATTATTTCTATGCAAGAATACGAACACTTGTGTTCTTGAAAGCGAAAAAGGCTTTCAACTAAGGATCGCGAGAAACAACGTTGATTGATTCTAGATCGTAGGATTCAGTTTAGGGTTGATTGAAAACATGGATTGCAGGTATAGTTGTGAGACTCAATTTGATAAGATTTCCTTCCGGTCAAGTTGAAGTTCGTGAGATCGAGTTGCAAGGAGATTGAACCAATTACTCCAACCAGGACCGATCAGAACAACCTTAAGATTCTTGAATTTTTCATCATTAATTGCACATCCGTTGGATATGGTGGTGATGACTTTGCATACCGCTTAGGATGAGTAAGCCAAGAAGGTGATTCATAGTTAGGATGTTGTGTTCAATGAGAAGGTGGTGTACAAGGATAGAAGTATGCGTCTAAGGTTGAGAATTCAGTTCATGATGTTATTGAACTTGATGAAGATGATATTCCAACATAGGTGGAAAATCCGAGGCTTGACGAGAGAGCACCGAGGAGAAACCGACATGTGCTATCGTCGAATAGTGACTTTGAGATTGTAGATGATGAGTCAAGTTCTCTTGTAGTTTAGTTGTGCGGCTCAGTAGAATCGATCACCAGATAGATACTCGCCTTTTAATTTCTATATATTAATGCCTCATAACAATGAACCGGAAAGGTATGTTGAGGATTCCAATAGCTAGTAGAGATGTGAGGAAGTGGAAAATTCTCATGGATGATGAGATGAACTCATTGATTATAAATGGAATGTGGGATCTCATCAAGCTTCCATGGAGTAAGAAAGCTTTGCATAATAAATGACTTTATAGGGTAAAGGAGGAGGCAGATGGGAGCAAATGTTACAAGGTAAGGTTGGTTGTGAACAAATCGATTTCTACAAAAGTATTGAATAGACTACACTGATGTCTTTACTCTTGCTGTAAAGATGACTACAATACGATTAGTCTCAAGTATGATGACTCTAGAGAATCTACAATAGCAACAGATGGATGTGAAAACAACTTTTTCTATATGTTGATCTAGAAGAAGATATCTTCATGATCCAACCGGAGGGTTACATGTCAAAAGGTAATGAGCATCTAGCATGCAAGTTGAAAAAGAGCTTGTATGGGATGAAGCAAGCTCCTAGACAGTTGTACAAGAAGTTTGATACCTTTATGCATGAGATCAAGTATGTAAGGTGTGAAGTTGATCACTACTACTACTTCAAGAAGTTTGGACATGACTACATCATCTTGTTGCTATATTTTGATGATCTAACGTTGATAGTTGGAAACTTAGAATAAGTGCTCGAGAGGTGAGCAAGATGAAGAGACAATTGTCTGAACAATTTTCTATGAAAGACTTGGATGATCCTAAGTAGATTTTGGGAATTCGTATCGAGAAAGACATGTTGGTAGTAAAGTTGCTTCTTTCATAGGCTGATTATGTTAAGGTCTTATAAAGATTCACTATGGAAAATGTAAAGCCTGCCAATGTTCCTTTAGGCAGTCAATTTCAGTTATCTAAAAAGGATAACCCAAAGAGTCAAGAAGAACGCGTCTATATGTACAAGACTCCTTCTGCTTCAACAATTGACAACTTGATGTACGTGATAGTGTGTAGAAGGTTGGATGTTGCACACATGGTAGGAGTTGTGAGTAGGTTTATGAGAAATCTGAGGAACAAGTATTGGGAAGTAGTGAAGTGGATATATGTTGAGATATACTTGAGAATTGAACACTATTAATAAAGCTTTATGCTTTCAGGGTAAGAAATTTGAGTTAGTAGGATATGTTGATGCGGATTTTGCTCCGAGTGATCTTGCTATGAGAAGAAGTACTACAAACTATGTGTTTGGACTTGGTGGCACAACAATTTCTTGGGCATCAGTATTGCAAAAAGTCGTTGCTTTATCTACCACAATAGTTGAGTACATTTGTGTGACTAAGGCAAGCAAGGAGTTGGTATGATTGTAAAATTTATTGTGTGAATTGTGGAAAGAGAATGACAATAGTTTACTCTACAATGATAATTAGAGTGTCGTTCACTTGGCTAAGAACTCGATGTTTCACTTGAGAATGAAGCATGTAGAGATGAACTTCACTTCATATGACATCTCTTTGAAAGAAAGGTCCTATAGCTAGAGAAGATTCTAGGAGCTGAGAACTTGCAGACATGTTGACCAAGGTGGTAACCTTTGAGAAATTGAAGCTTTGCATCGCTTCAATTGATCTTATACATATTTAAGTTGAAGGCTCGACACTACCACTACAAAAAGGGAGAAAAGAGAACAATGCGGTTGCAACTAGAATCATATATTATCCATGTGAGAGACTGTTGAGTATGAAGCCTGATTTGATATTAGGTAAGTTGAAGACCGAAATGACATGGGCCGCTCGAGATAGTTTCCGCATCTTGGGAGAAGTGGCCACGTCACGGTGGCTCATGCCCGCGTGTTCTTGGTAGGGAGCTCTGGATGAAGACACGGGCTGTCGTGACCGCATCTTCGGCACCTCTACCCGCATCTTGGAGCGCGACGTCCATCAGTGTTGGCATGACTTGTGCCACGAGGTATCGTTCATATCCTAATCTTCATTGGCATTGGTTATTGTAATTGTATCTCTAGCCTTAGCTATAAAGACAAACTCAATGAACAAATTCTTGTGTTGTTTTGCTTTTTGATTTCTTTCTTTCCGTCTTACTATTGAGTGATTATTTCTCAACATATCTAACCCTTAAGCGTCCAAATTAGAAACCTTCACGGGTATAATTTTTACCGTGGAACTAGCATATCTACTTGAACGTCCACATCGATTCCAAACTGCTATTTAATCAAGATTGAGAAATAATGAAGTTAAACACTGATACCAGGTGCTACCTATATATATATATAGGTGGGGCTCAAAATATATATAGACACCTGAACTTGTCCATTTTGGTCATTTGCACCCCAACTTGTCAAACAGACCTATTGAGCACCCCAACTTGTCAAAGGCTACCTATTAAACACCTTGTCCCTAGTGTCGCATTGCACGTGATATGTATACTTTATTTGAGAGTGTTTTCATTAAAAGTCAGATGTTTTTAAGCTTACGTGTATAACGAAATTTGCTTGCCATTGTAGTATAATGATAGGTTTAGGTCACAATTAATCAAACTTGGAGGCCTCATTTAAATGAATAATAAATTTAACAATAAAATGAAATAGTTATAGGTTAATAATAAAATATAAGAATATATCTAAAAGAAGTTTTTATATTTTGTGAAATAGAATAAATCAAGTCGACAACGGGTTTCGAGTTTCAACCCAACGGATCAAGTGTATTGAATTTTTTTTATAATTATTCTATATAAATATCAAAATTTAACAATAAAATAGTATTTTTATATTTAATAAAAAATTATAATATAATTTTCAAAATAAAATTTGTATATTGTGAAATATAATAAATTGAGTCAACCAACGAGTTACGGATCCAATATGATCGGGTGCAAAATGAGTTTTGAGTTTAATTATCGGGTTTCAATCCGAAAATTTCCGGACAGATCAAGTTACATTGAGGAATTTGGTCAGCTTTGGACAAGTCTAAGTAACTTCGTAAAACAAAACCAAATTTGTATAAAAAAAATTAAAATAATGGATGATTTTAACTCTAAATCACTTGTTTTGTTTATTTATAGAGAACCTTAGTAAATTAACATTAAAAATTATTGTAATATATATTATTTGTGAAACTAATTTATTGGCTGAGAAATCTAACCTCTTCGTAAAACTGTTGCTATATATAGCATTATCTTATATAGAGAGAATCTATAGAAACAATAGATGATGAGTGAGACACAGACTACTTGCAATTTGCAAAGTTGCAATTATCACAAAGCACATGGGTACTAATAATTGATCAATATTTTTCAAAGGGTATATCTTATTTATAAATCCTTATGCAGATTGCAGACAATTTGTACAAAATCGCCCTTAAATGCATTTTTGTCAACAAATAGCCATCCGGGTTTAAAATCCGTTGGCTCCTCCACGAAGTAAATAAGACATCCGATTCAATAATTAAGAGCAACCACCATTTTACACATACATATGATAGATATTTTCATAATATAATAAGAAATATTAATATCAATTCCAAATTCTAATCAATGTACACCATTCTAAGTTTCTAACAACGGTTGATGTACTTCAATATAAGAAAAGTAATAAAATTAGAATGGCAGTTCACATAATGGCCAAATATTCACGTAGTGGCCTACACTTAACCAACTCTAATTCACACTCAGTTTCTCCGCTCATCTTTCTAATAACTTGTGTTTATATATACATGCCCTCATTCTCTCAATGCATCGCACAAACCAATTCTTCTACTAGGCCTACAGCTAGCTTAACACAATGCCAAATCTCCCTAAACTCCCTCTTCTTTGGTCCTTGACACTCCTACTCCTACCAACCACCATTTACTCTTCCCATTTTGAAGATCCGGAACTCATAGTACAAGAAGTAAATGAGTAAGCACATTATTCCAATCCGATTCCTGATCCCATATAACTCGATATATTACTATTCATCAATTATATATTTGTGTTCCTCCTTCTCATTGCAGGAAAATCCACAATGCTTCTACTAGGAGGAGCCTAGGGTTCCTCTCATGCGGAACGGGCAACCCGATCGACGACTGCTGGCGATGCGACCCGAACTGGCAAACCAACCGGCAGCGCCTTGCGGACTGCGCCATCGGGTTCGGGAAACACGCCACTGGCGGCAGGGACGGCAAGATCTACACGGTCACGGACCCGAGCGACGACCCGGTGAACCCGAAGCCCGGAACCCTCCGGTTCGGGTCCATCCAGGACGAGCCATTGTGGATCGTTTTCGCCCGTGACATGGTGATCAAGCTCAAAGAAGAGCTCATGATGAACTCGTTCAAGACCCTGGACGGGCGAGGAGCGAGCGTGCACATCGCCGGTGGGCCCTGCATAACTATACAGTACGTGAGTAACATTATAATACACGGGTTGAACATACATGATTGCAAGAGCGGAGGGAATGCCTATGTGAGGGACTCCCCCTCGCATTTCGGGTGGAGGACGGTTTCGGATGGCGACGGGGTGTCGATTTTCGGGGGGACCCACATCTGGGTGGACCATTGTAGCCTCTCGAGCTGCACCGACGGGCTGGTGGACGCCATCAGAGGCTCCACGGCCATCACCATCTCGAATAACTACATGACCCACCATAACAAGGTTATGCTTTTGGGGCATAGTGATACCTACACAATGGACAAGAATATGCAAGTTACTATAGCCTTTAATCACTTTGGAGAAGGACTTATTCAGAGGATGCCACGGTTAGTTAGTGCCGAAAGTTGAAATTTGCTTTACACATTTTCTTGTTTGTTTGCTAACTGCTTTGGGTCTTTAGGACGCACCCCTTCTGCTTTTAGTCAGGGGAATCGCACTCGGTTTTATATTTGTTGTTGTTTGCTGACTGCTTTGGGTTATGCTGATGATGTTTTGGGTTGTGGGTTTTTTGCAGATGTAGACATGGGTATTTCCATGTGGTGAACAACGACTACACTCACTGGGAAATGTATGCAATAGGAGGGAGTGCAGAGCCAACTATCAACAGCCAAGGAAACAGATTTCTCGCCCCTAACGACGCCAACAGCAAGGAGGTTACAAAGCGGGAGGAAGCACCACAGAACCAATGGAAGAATTGGAATTGGAGATCACAGGGGGATTTGCTGCTGAATGGAGCTTACTTTACGCAGTCTGGAGCCGAGGCCTCTATGAGCTATGCAAGAGCGTCGAGTCTGAGTGCCCGTCCGTCTTCCTTTGTGGGTTCAATCACCATGGCAGCAGGTGCACTCAGCTGTAGAAACGGGAAAAAGTGTTGATAACATAAGGGTTGGGTTATAGATTTTTACTCCTTAAGTTTATATACGGTTTTAAAAATATATACTAGTTTTTTTGTTTGTTTGGCATCTGGTTTGGTGATCAAGTGACCTCTGCATAAGTACGAGCAGATGGGTTGGTAGATTTGGTAATGTTCAGGATTCATGTGAGCCCAAATCAAGATTTCCAACCCCCCAAAAAGACAGGCTCTGTGTCTGTCAGTTTAAATGTACAATCCCATGATGATATATTCAAGAATATATGCTTCTGATAAATCTGGGAATGGAGTTACTCGTGCAGTTTGACTGTACTTTATTCAATTGTATTTGAATTGTCCTGATCTTAACTATACAAACCCAAATCGGTCAGAGTATTTGAGTTGTCCTGAGCACTAGGGTGGGGTGTCCTGAGTTACTCTTTAGTTCTTTATACCAGCAGTTTGCAATGTGGGGAAGTTCAGCAAATGGGTAAATGTCACTTATTACAAAATTCCTGCCTAGCATTCCCATTTTTTGTACATTAATCTCATATGTAAGCACACATCTTACAAACCCATGTCACATATATGTAAGCACACATTAATCTCATATGATCAGCTAGCTACTTTGTCATGGCGAAAACAAACACTTGGTTGCATAGCAAAGGTTGTTGTACTACTCAAGAAACAATGCTTCAAACAAAGTCTTAGGGGCTCTCAGAATCGTCATCATCATCATAAGATCGAAGAACGAACGAGATCGGTAATGGACCACGTACTAGTATCAATCGAATCGGGAATGCGATTGAACACCAGTACGTACGTAATGCTATGACCCCAGCATATATCATATATGGGACAATCCTCACATGGGTGGGGAAGACTTGAACGTGCTCACCTCTAACATGTTGGCAGTTGAGCAATTGCAAAACAAGTGATATCCATGTACCACTTCTAGTTTTCAATGAGTTGCCAATAAAGTCCACATCATTTAACAGGAAAACAGGGGAATTCAGATAAGGATTGGCTTTTATTGTAAAGCTAGTAGCTCCTCCTCTTTCAACTCTGACAGCCTTAAATTTGGGATGTGAATTCTATTTTATGTATCATCCATGTTCCCTATAAATTCAGTTAAAGGGGTGCTTTTTTAATTATTTATATTGTTGGCACAAAAAAATTTAGGATTATTCATACTGTGTATAAAAGTTATAAGATGTACATATAAGGTGCTCACCATGTATCTGAATGGCTATGGTCTTAAGTCGTGTACTCTGGGATGTGAATTCTATTTAATTTATGTATCATCTATGTTCCTTCTAAATTCACTTAAAGAGTGCTTTTGTCTATTTAAACTTGTTGGCACAAAAAGTTCTAAGGATTATTCACGCTATTGTGTATAATTATTAACATGTACAAATAAAGTTTTCGTCTGAATGATTAAGGTCTAAGTCATGTTGTATGCTATTGCTAGCCTTCGTATATAATTTTGAGCACAATTTTGATTTAACAAAAAAAATATTTATATTTTGAATAAATTTATCTAAAAATAGTAAATAGATATAAAACCTTGTATTATTTTATTTTATTTATTTTGTTAAGAAATTATAGATAAAGTTTTAATGATACATTCTTTCATATTTTATATACACGTGGGGTCTACAATCAAATTTTAACCAATTAAATTATTTTAGTAAAAATTGGTGATGTGACTCATCCTAAATTGTCATGTGTGATTGTAATTATGATTTTAATCTCTATTCTAGTATATAGTTATGATAATTATGTTATACTAGAGTCTGACAATGCCCGTTCGACGCACTTGTCTGAAAATATTTTTATATGTTAAATTAAATATTTATAATTTAATAAGTTAATAATTTTAATTATTATATCAGGTCGAGAAAATCTAAACATGAATAAAAACACTAAATTGTTGATCAAAGGGAAGATAACTATAAATTTTATATACTACTAAAAATGATCAATTCAATCGATTTAAACGATATGAAAAAAGGACTTTTCAATATTGTTTTGTAACTATAAATTCATAATATTTGTATATTTTGTAAGCTTCAAATAAATGATTGCATTTTTCTACCAAAAACAATTTAAGTAATTGCATTTTTTTAATGAGTTCTACACTTCTACTTATATATCAACTAATGAAAGTATATATAACATCAGAAATGGTACAAAGGATTTGGATTGTTAAAGTTGTAGAGACAAATATTGTTGGATCTACGTGTCTTAGTATACAAACGTTGATTTTTTGAGGGATCAATGTGAATATGAATCAAACAAACAAGTAATAACTTCAAATCAAATTTTCTCTTCTTATTAAACAAATATGAACCTCCAAACGCAAATCTCGGTTCTAGGTATACACAACTTCTAAATAGCCTGACCTCGATCCTTCAATGTCGAACACTCTTGCTAAGTTGACTAGAACAAACCCGACCTACACCTTTAATCTAGTACACAACTATGTCAAAGTACTTTGTGTGTCTCTCTTCTTTCGATCGCACAAAGCTCTCGAATATACAATAAGCTCGATGGTTTTTCCTTATAGCCTAATCTCTATTTATACTATAAGATGAGGGTGAAAATCGTATCCTTAGAATATAAAAACAAATTGCATAGATATTATGTTATCTAAAATATAAATTATATCCTAAAATAAAATATATCTTTAACTTGAAGATATCTTAAATTCCTAAGATAATCTTCTTTCCAAAATCATTCCAACAAGCGCGTCTTGCTTTATAAAAAAAGGTCCTTCCTGGCGCGTGCGTGCATTTGTTCTAGCCTTCCTAGAATAGCTTCAAGCCTTTGTATTAATCCCATGGTGATACTATTAGGAATCAACGAGCGCATCACTATAGCTTTTGTTCCATAAGCTATATCAGCGATTATTCCTACTATTGCTCCTAAAACACTTATGCTTTGGAAAGCATTCCATAATATGCTATGCAGATGACACATAAATGATGAGGTGGAGAAGACAACAAGGGGATTTATCTGGGGGTCTACCGACGAGAAGAGAAGAGAAGAGAAGAAGAAAATCCATCACTTGCTAAGTTGGGAGGTCAAAGAACCGAAGGATTTGGGAAGATTATGACAAAAAATGAGTGAGCGAATGCTGAAAGAGCCTGAGTCTCTTTGGTAGGGAGTTTATTATTGGAACAAGTAATGCAACGGACGACGTGATCAAGATATGCTTCAACCAAAGCAAGGGGCTTCCAATCTCTGGCAAGGAGTTGTCAAAGCAAAGCATGTCTTGATGAAGGTTGGATGAAAATCGCGATTGGAAATGAGCGCAGCACCCTATCCTGGTCCCATTTATGGGCAAAGACTGTAATGGGAAATGGTAACAGGATTTCTGGTTCTAGAAGGGGAGGTTAACCACAAATTCTATTGCAAGGAGTCAAGGACTTGGGGGGCTTCTGCTGAGGAGGGCTAATGAAGGTTTTCAAGGCTGAAGCCCCAAGAAGGGGGTTAGGCTTTTTCTATGGACTGCTTTGCCATGATTGTATTTTGTCAAATTCCCAGTGGGCAAGGACTAACAGCCCATCTTGTGGAGCTTGTGGTGTAATTGCAGAGACTGCACTGCATGTAGGTCCAAGCTGAGTTGCACGCTTGGCTGAATTGGTTGGAATCTTTAGCCATCAGGAGACTCCCCAATGCCCGTTGCTACTTGTATGATGGCGGTTGTGCAAGTACTTTTGCTGATGCCAACTGAATTCCTGCTTGAGTTTGCGCTTGAAAAAGCAGAAGAAGATTACAAGCAAGCAAAGGATGTTGATGAAATTAAGGAGGGATCACCATGCATCCAAATATACATAATCAAACTATCTGCCTCTACTGATGAAACATCAAAAACTTTCGACCAAATGAAACATCGAAAACTGTCATTGGAGACTCAGAATTAAATCCGTATTCTTTCAACGAACGCTACTCGACACTTGATCCGTGTTTGAGAAGAAAATAGCGGATCACTCTTTTCCTCCTCCAAACATCCCCATCATGTCTTTGGGGCTCCCCATTTGCTTCATCAGTGACTGCAATCCGCTCATCCCACCGATCTGCTTGAGCATCTGCGGAGGGAGCACTTTGCCCATGTGTTGGGCGTTCATGTTTCGGGATAAGGCGCTCATTTCCCCGCTCTTCGGGATCTTAAGCCCCTTCATCTTGCTCCATATCTTTGCAAGACGCTTGTACTCCTCCAGCATTGCCATTACTTCCAAAATCGGACGCCCTGCCCCACGAGCGACCCTTATCAGCCTTGATTCATTGAATAGCTTCAGGTTTGAACTGTCCAACTCTTCATTTAACAAAACAACACAACAGACAGCAAGCAAACGGTTATTATTATACCAACAAAATTAACATTGACATACAAACTGCTGCAGAGAATGAACATTATGGAACAACCACAAACCTTCATTGGTCATGGAGTCCATCATGGTCATGTAGCGCTTTATTTTAGCCTGGCTTTCTTTTTCTTGACCTGCTGGCATTAATTCCTTGCTAAATCCAGGCAGCATTGAGAAGATCTGTAAACAATTTCACTCAAATGAGAGTAATAAAAGTTTCACGAAGCAGTAAAGACAGAAACAAGAATGCAAGTTCGTACTTACAAACAGCATTCAAATGAACATGCTACAACTATTAGGTATATAATTCTGGGAAAAAAAGGCATTCATAGACCGCACATCTGATGTTTAACAGCCATTTGCATCAAAATATATAAATAAATACACATAAAAAGCCAAAAAAGAAAGCATTAAACATGTTATGGCTCACTGATGCTTCTATGTTCATTTAAAATACGAAAAAGACATCAAACCTGGCCAATAGGACCCATTTTGAGGATATTCTGGAATTGCTCATACATAATTCTGAGAGTAAAATGTCCTTCAGAAAGCTTCTGCAGAAGCTCAGGTTGTTGATCCATTGGAACGACTTCCTGAATTTTATCCATGAAACCAGACCAGTCACCCATGCCTAGTTAACCCAGGAAACTTAACGTCATTATTCTAAAAATGCACAAAAGGTTTGCAAAAAGAGAAGCAACTTTTATCTAAATCAGGTGAAGGAAGGTTACCTAAAAGACGGCTCACAAACGGCTTCACATCAAAAACTTCAAATTCATCCATGTGCTCTCCAGTTCCAATGAATATCACTGGACTCTTTGTTGCTGCCACACTGTATATACAAGCAGTTCATCAAAGAGATTACCTTGATTAAGTATCAACTCACCTCTAATAAAAGACCAGGGTTACAATTTTGTAAACATGAAAAATTACAAATTATTACTTCTTTGCGTCATTTTCTTATTTAACAGGAACTTAAACAACTATAAAGCAATCCTTCCTCAACAGCTATCTAGGAGATCATACATCACTAGAAAACACCCAATTTAGTCTAGGATGACAAACACAATTTCAACCTCCCACCTTCCATATGTTGGAAAAAATTTTAAAAACAACATTTCCACTAATTCAAAACTAATTCCATCCACCTTTCCATATGTTGGAAAAAATTTTAAAAACAACATTCGCACTAATTCAGAACTAATTCGATCATAATCTTGATCACTCTCAACATAGTCATCCATTTGCCTTGAGCCACAAAAAATCCATATTTCTAATATCAAAGCATTATTTCAATGTAGAGGGCATGATCATTACAAAAAATAGCAAAAGCAGAAATTTTTTAAGTTTCGAGTACTTACGCACTAAGAGCACCACCACCCTTAGCATGGCCATCCATTTTAGTTATTATTACAGCCCCAACAGCAACGCTTTGTTTAAAAGCTTGGGCTTGATCAAACGCGGCTTGTCCAATGCTACTATCCATGACAAATATAACGAGATCTGGTTTCTGAAACAGATTAAAGAGCATCGAACTGATTAAAACACAAAAATAAAAGACTCAGAGCAAAATTTATTGCATTACGCTATTAATAATTACCATCGCCTCTGAAACTTGTCGCATTTCTTCAAATAAAGCTGCTTCTTGTTTGTGACGACCACTGGTATCAACTATTATAAGGTCACAGTTTTCCTTCTTGAACCTCTCTACACCTTCCTCTGCAATCTTGACAGGGTCCGACTCTGTGTAGCTGTTGAATACATGCAGTATCAGTTTGGCCCATATGGAGTTTCATTATGCCATGCAATGCTTCCAGCTCTAATATAATCTAATGACTATTGAGCATATACACCAAAATGGATAAAGATGCAGGCCAACCGAAAAAAACTAACTTAATCTGGTATATAACTACATGCAAGGCTGCTTTACCAACTCAAAAGTACCATTACTATATTTTTGGGTTAGCAGAGAAGCTAACACCAAGCTAAATAAACTGCTTCAACCAAACTTTGTAATCCAACCCCAGAAATAAATCTAAGCAACACACTTATTCAAAACCTAGAGAAACAGCTAGTTAGCCTGCAGCTAAAAGGTTTGACGAGATTTTGCAAAATTTGGTCATTAAAATGGTGCTATGACTAGGAGCTCAAAGGAAAAAGCAGATACTATGCCTTCACCCTTTGCAACCTCCCTTTTTTTAATAATGGAAGCTACTTTACACTAATCACACAGGAACATCGAAAAATTGCGAAACAAAATAGGCACTATAAAGGTGTTAGCTACACACAACAGATACAAGCGGGATTATTTGACGCGTATAAGGAATCAAAAAAGCCCCTAAATATGTATAAGGCCACCGCATCAAATGAACCAAGCAATTAGTGATTTACTTACCTTTTACACTAGACTCCATTGAACTAATAAATGAGAGAAAACAAGGCAGAGACTGAACATATGGACAATAAATGGCAGCAAAGCAGTTGGCTGGACTTTAATAGTTTTAGTAACATTGCTCAGAGTTCATCCATACAGTAAACCAAAACCAAAAGAAGCTACACCAGTGCTTCGAGAAATCAACAGAAACAAAGAAGTAAACTGAAATTTGTACCTTCCGTAGAATGGAATCTTTGCTTTTGTTGCATTCTGCTTCAACTGATCAAAAGCACCAGCTCTAAATGTATCTGCACACACCAAAGCCGGCCGCCAACCCTTCTTTTGATAGTGATAAGCATACTTTGTGCAAGTTGTGGTTTTTCCAGAACCTATTAGCATGCCAGATATCGTTACTTACTTTCTTTCCACAGGTAATGCTCCAACCATCCCCCAAATAAACAACGAAAGAAACAAAAAATTTATGCAGCCAGTGGCATTAAATGAAAACAAGTGAACCACATCTTAGAGAGTCAAGTAACTTCAGTAGACACATACCTTGTAGACCAACAAACATGACTACACTTGGTTTCCCCTTTTTAGGGGCAAAAGACGGCTTCCCAGCATCCAGAATTTTGCAAAGCTCGTTAAATACAGCCTACATGAAAGAAGAAATCATGGTTTCAGTTATCTACAAGGCAATATAACCTTTAGTATGGGTGGGTTAACTGAACCTAAAAAGGGTCAATACTGATAAACATATAATCATATTAACCCTAATTTGCTTCATCTCCATAAAATCAAACAGTGTGTTCTTATCAGACTTCCTGCCAACCACTTAAATCAGAATTTATATGATGCCTTAATCTAATCAAACAAATCATATTTTACATATGCATAATATCTCTAAATTAGAAGTCACAACCAAGCATAAGAAGAACAACATGCTTGTACGGAAAAGCCAAATATATATACATGCTTAAAAGGATCCCCAATACTTCCAAACAAACAGTGAAACTGAACAATAAAGGAAAGATAAAATCCGGATTTACAATGATCAATATGTACTCACCCATACATTAACAAGTCCTCAATAATTTTGATTAGAAAGGATCCACAAACCTGTTGAATAATTTTACGCTTATTGTGACCGGCTGCAAGGTCGTCAAGATTCACAATCTTCTTGATATTCTTTTGCATATCACGTACAAGATTGAATTGGACATCGGATTGCAATAGCGCCCGAGTGATCTCGTTAAGACATTCATTGAGCACTTTCTCATCGATAATTGTAGCATTGCTCATCTGCTGGAGAGCACGGGTAATGCTCCCACCCAATTGTGCCAACACCATCTTTGAAACTATGGATTGAAAACCCTAGGAATTCATGTTCAATGCAAAATTAAAGAGAATTTCGTGGGAAAAGAGTTCTATTGATTGAGGTTCAATTAGGTTTTCTTCACTAGCATTGTATATTAGGAAATTTCCTTGAGGGAAATAAAAGGAGCACTAAGGAAGAGGGCGGTCGACATCATAGAACACGCTTGCTTGATATATCAAAGTACCAAGAGCTGAACACTGATGGTCTCTCATAACAAGATCACTTTTGCTATGCTTTCCAGTAGTGAAAGTAAACCTATTACTAATGACTATGGTTTGAGGTTTCAGATAAATCAACTGACATTAAAATTGAGAAATAAGAAGCCTGTCAGTAGAGCGTACAGCAATGCCTAATTTACCAGACAAGCTCATTGTATTGGCACAGTGAAGAATTACATGTAACAGAGCAAAAAAACGAGGAAGACCACTTAAGCTCAAGAAAGGTAGCTTCAGCAACAGTTTCACCAATCTCATCAAATTATCTATACATGAAATTGAAGCATGGATTGATATTTGATTTCACCAATCTCTACTAATTTTTCCTGATCCCCAATTTATAACCTCAAATTATAAAAAAAAAAAAATCAAAATTAAAACCCTAATACGTAGAAATTGGGAAGGGTATTGCAATTGAACTTACAAATTACGAATTGGGGCGGAAATTGTGTTGTGGAAGCCTCTTGAGTCGTCTTGTTCGTCGCCTCGCCCGATTGGTCCGGTCGCCGTCGTTCTTCGCTCGCCTGAGTCGTACGTCTTCGTCGCTGGTGGCCTGCTACTTGTCACCGTCGTTCTTCACCGTCGCCGCCGTGGATGCACCAACGATGTCGACCGCTCCTCTTCCTTCGATCTTCTTTTATTTTTTTTGTCGCCGTGGATGCAGACGTACGTGTTTAGGCTTTTTTTGGTTCTTTTATTTTTATTGTCTTAATTGTTAGGGAAAATTGCGTTTAATCCCCTTTATATTACACTTTTACATGAAATAAAATCTCTACTAATTTTTTTTTTGTTTTAATTGTTATATACATTTTAAACAGGAATTGAGTTGTTTTTTCTGACAAGGTCAGA
This sequence comes from Polygonum maritimum, assembly GCA_963924305.1. NCBI lineage: Eukaryota > Viridiplantae > Streptophyta > Magnoliopsida > Caryophyllales > Polygonaceae > Polygonum > Polygonum maritimum. The sequence continues at coordinate 12,037,534 of OZ002728.1, forward strand.
ATTCGAAGTACTGGACAGGTCCGGTAAATCGAGAGACCGGAAACAAGCTCGGTGTCGAAAAAACTGACTAAACAGACAAAAAAACAAAAACGAAACAAACAAAACGAGAAAAGAAAAAGACAACAAACCAGCAACAAGGACCTAACAAAAAAGCTGAGGGACAGAATAAGAGAAAGGCAATTCCACGGGTTAGATGAGAATCTAACACGGGCGTGTAGAGCCGCCGGAGAGCAAGACAACAAGAAGCCGACTTGAGGAGGTGTGACAAGACACCTGAAAAGGAAACACACCACCCGGACAACCTCCGAAACATGATCTCAAAATCTAACAAAAAACTCAAGCGACGGATGTCATCTTAACCAAAAACCCAAAGTCGGAACACAGTCGGAACTGGGTCGGAAAAACCCAAAGTCGGTATTAGAGACCAAAACCAAACGGGAAAAAAGAGAAAAAACAGGAAATGGAAAGAAAAACGGGGAAACCTACCAGAGAAAGATGGAGGAGAGGAAGGAAGGCGAAAGAGGGAGGACATCAAGAGAGGGGGGAGAGTGAAGAGGGTGAGGAGAGTGCAGAAGACTCAGAAGAAGGGTGAGGTATATAGAGAGAGAGAGAGAGGGGGGCACATTGTCTCATTCACGTAGCTAATTGAGCTAATTAAAAATAGGTGATTTTGTTTTGAACAAAAAAAATAGGTGATTTTCGTTTCTGTGTGCACACAAAGACAAAAAATAGGTGATTTTGTTTAAACAAGGAGAGTGAGGAGAGTGCAGAGGGGTGAGGTGATTTATACAGGCCGTTGCTTCCCACTTTTTCCCATCATGGATCATCGATCACATCTAGTGGTTTAGCTAGTTTGGACAATTAGTCAAATGATTAACTAGCATAGATAAATTTGAGAATCTGATCTTGGAAAGGATTTATTTTCACCAAGAAATGTAAGGCTTGCTAAAATTCTATAATGTACATTAAACAATCAACTTTAATCACTTGACCTTAGATTAGGGCACTCCAGGTAGGGCTGAGCAAAATTATCCGATCCGCTGATCCGATCCGAAATATCCGCCGATCCGATCCGATAAGATCCGTATCCAATGGATAACTTATATTTATTATCCGTATCCGATCCGATCCGCTAATATTTTCGGATATTTGGATCGGATACGGATAGGGGTTTTGAGTAAAACGGATATCCGAAAATATCCGATATTATATATCTATATATATTTTTAGAAAAAGAATATATGCTCCACATCTCATATTTGATTAAACAGACCTTTATAGATTAATATATGTACATATGAACATATGAAATGAATCTCTTCTTTAACTTTCTTTTATTAACCATATTTTCTTATTTCCACCACGCCGTTTCGACGCTTTTAAGCTTCATAATTTGCTCTCAATTCCTAGCTAACTAGTAACAACTTGGTAAGTCACTTACAACTTTACATATAATTTTTTTATAATGTTTTGTAGCTTAATATTTGGACATAAATTTTATTTAAATTGGACTTAACTACATTTTTTTCTTGAAAATGGATAGTTTGGATATCCGAGATATCCGGGACCGGATATCCGATCCAAACGGATAATTTTACCGGATATCCGGGCCGGATACGGATCGGATACGGATCAAGATTTTTGTCAAAATAATTTTCGGATATCCGGGTTTTCGGATCGGATCGGATCGGATTATCCGAATGCTCACCCCTAACTCCAGGTGGATGTCATCTCGACGGGGCCTTCTTTGACGGGTTTCCTCTCAATGGAAGCCTAGTTGAGCCGGAAACCCATCGGTTGCGGAAAACCATGAGGTGGGGTTGCGGCGGATTTGGCGCTTGGCACCGGTCAAGTCGGCACCCAGACCAAGTTTGGCAGATGGTCGGGTCGGAAACCCACTGGCGCCGGCGGGCCATGGGGTGGGACTGCTTCGTTGGGGGCGTTTTTCATTGGGAGCGTGGGGGGCAGAATTCTTTTTCATTGGGAGCGTTTTCCTTACAACCTACGAAGTATTAAACGGGAATTGAGTTGTTTTCGACGGATATTGGGTTTGTACTTTGTAGACAAGTGGTATAGTTCCCGGACATGTGTTGATTTTTGATTTTTGTCAGAAATTTTATTTCATGTTTAAATCAAAAATATATCTTTTTATATATTAGTTTAATACATGTACATGCATGTAGATATGTTGAAAATATAAAGTAACTTAACATATATATATACACACTTATATTGCTCTAATATTGAAGATGTACATGATATAATTATCACTATAAATTAAACATAATTTCAACCAAGTAAAATAAAAATTAAATATAAGAAATAACTTACTTTTAAACAAATCGACTTAACGTGGTCAAATATATGGTCGAAAAAAAATTCTCCCTTTGAGGATCAAACTGATATATTTGAGGGTAAAATAAATTATTTCGGAAATATTTTTAATTATATGTGTTTGTATAATTAGGATTATTATAAATATCTATTTTATCATAAAAATATTTTTTATGTAAATTTCTTTATGATAAAGTACATTACTACATTGATTATTACGATAGAGGTTCTTAGAAAAAATACATCATAATGAAGATGGTGAGGATATGAATTAAGTGCTCGTTTGGTTCAACGTATGAATTAAAATTCACGGGAAGATAAATCACATGAAGTTAATTCCCATATATTGAATTTCACGTGATTTCGACAAAAAGTGTTTGGTTATACTTAATTATGCAGTAATTGATCGAATCCCTACAATTTGTTTGGTGGGAAGTGGAAAATCATGGGAATTTTTTTGAAACTACCATAACAACCTTTATCCATTAAACATAATAATGTAAAGTAAGGATAAAAAATAAATTTGTAATTTAAAAATAAACATATATTTTAAATAGGCTTAAAACATATGTAGCCCCCCGAACTTACGCAAATTTGCCACTTAGACACCCCACCTTTGATTTGGACCTATTGAACACCTGAACTTATATTTTTTGACCTATTAAGCACATATCTGCTAACTTGTGCGAAAAATTTGCCACATGGCGCCATGTTATACACATGTGTATACCACCTCATTGTTTTTAATTTAAAAAAACAATAAAAACAAATTAATTCACATAAAAACAATTAAAAATACAAGGACAACCATCCTCCAAGCGATGTCGCCTCCGAACCCGAGCACGAGATCGATCCCGACTCCGCTGCCAAACTCAAATCGGATCTGACCAAGAAGAGCGGCTCATCAGCATCTGAAATCAACCACACGAGATCCAATTTGAGGCTTCCCGTTCATTCCGAGGCAATAGCCGCCAGCTCCACCACCACACAGCCACCAATTCCGCCATTATCCTCAAAAAAAAAATTCAAACCCACCACACCCACTGCTGCCCACGGATTTGTCCACCACCACACTGCCGCTTGCCACTCCTCGCCGGCAGAACTTCCCAGAGGCCAGATTTGCGAACCCACCCAAAGAAGCCAGCGCGACCACAGCGGAGCACAAACCTGTTCTCCGATTCCACACCACACGTACAAAAGCAAGCATTCAATTCCACGATTCCGAGCGAAATCAGACGAGACTCGGAGGAATGAGGATGACGTACCTGAAGGCGTAGAAATCGAGCCAGCGGAGGGGCTCGTCGGAGACGGAGCGGGAGTTGGTGAGCATGAAGACGGAGGAGGAGAGCGAGAAGATGAAGGTGGCGACGCGGAAGACGAGGACGACGACGCCTTTGTTCGACGAAGTCGCAGATCCGTCGCTGCCAACTCAATCCGCCACCATCGCGCGTCTTCGGCAGCCCAGATCGGCCAAGACGAACTGGCGTTTCCCGACAACCATCTCCGCAGATCCGTCCGTGAAACCGCCGGATCTCTCCACCGCCACCGCCCTTCGCGAATTCCGCCGTCAGAGCCACGAAACCCTAGATCTGGGTCGACATAGATCCAGCCGCAAGCCACCACCTGCACTCTCGTCGCTCGTGGCCGCTCCGCCCTTCGCCGATCCGACGGCCCACTCTTCTTGGCCAGATCCGATTTGAGTTTGCCGGCAGAGTCGTGCTTGAGCTCGGGGGCGGCGGTCGCTGGGAGGTTGCCCTTGTATGTTTAATTATGTGAATTAATTTATTTTTAATTGTTTTAATTTTCTTTCTTTTTTTTTAAATTAAAATGAATGAGGTGGCATATACATGTGTATACATGGCGCCATGTGGCAAACTTTTTTGCACAAGTCAGCAAATAGGTGTTCAATAGGTCAAAAAATATAAGTTCAAGTGTCCAATAGGTCCAAATGAAAGGTGAGGTGTCTAAGTGACAAATTTGCGTAAGTTCGGGGGGGCTACATATGTTTTAAGCCCATCTAAATATATGGGGGAAGTACAACTTACCCACCCCTTCCATGGTAATTGCAATTCCCCCATTTTGGAGGAAGTGCAATTCCTAGGAATTTGAAATCCACGGATTTTTGTGTGAAATAATTGTAACCAAACACATGTATTTATAGTCACTTCCTGGGATTTTTAAATTCACATGATTTAAAATGTTAAATAAACAAGCACTAAAAATCTAGAACTTTTAATTATCTTTCAATAAATTTAATAAATTTCGAATAGATTGGATAAATATGTTTTAAATAACCAAAACTAAGTATAATTAAAAATATGGTTAAGATTCTCAGCCTACAAAAAATATTGTTAAGAGTTGTTATCTGAACATTTGTAAGTTAATAGAGATTTTAATTCATTTGTAAAATCAAATATATGTTAAAAATAGTGCCTATATCTTTTGAGAAAATCAATTCAAATAACCCAAGCTTTTGATGAGTGTTAAATGAATAACACAAAATATTGATAGTAAACAAAAAAACCATGTCAATGTAGCATGTAGTAAGATACATTACTACATTGACATGGCGCTCTTCGGAGCAAACTTTAGCTCCGGATACCAATTCACCGACGGTGGAAACGACTTCTCTTACCATAACCTCTTCGACTTGCTCGTCGACTCGTTCTACGCCGCTATGGAGAAGGCGGGCGGCGCCGACGTCGGGCTTGTGGTCTCCGCGAGTGGCTGGTCGTCTCAAGGGACGGACGCGGCCACGTACTACAAGAATTTGAATTGACACGTGGCTGGTGGGACCCCCAAGAAGTAAGGGCAACCCCTGAAAATGCATTTTTGAGATGTACGATGAGAGTCAGAAATGGGGCGACGGGGCGGAGAGACATTTTGATGTCAAGTCATCGATAATGGCCGAAGAGTGCCATGTCATTACTATTTCAGTTGTCATGTCATTTATCTGGTGTCAAGTCATCAATAATGACTGAAAAATTTACCTCATAGATATTTTTTTAATACATCTTACATGTTTGGATTATTTTGCTTACTATCAATATTTTGGGTTATTCATTTAACACCTATAACAAATTTGGGTCATTTAAACTAATTTTCCTATATCTTTTTGATTAATTTTTCTAACAAAATTTGTCCATAACAAACTTATAGTTTATCTTGTTTTTTTTTAAATTGTATTTTAGGAAATCATAATAAGTACTTATTATTTTGAGAATTGAGAAGACTAATACAAATCATGTACCATGTACGGATAATGTAAATATAAATCCAACATATTGTGTATGTCTGAAAGAAGCAAGGATTGTATGTTTGTTGTTGTGGACCAATCATCCAAGGTGGCTCACTTCATTACTTGTAAGAGCACGAATGATGCTACAAAAGTGGTTTGTTTTCTCTTTAGAAACGTGATGAAGTATCATGGTGTGCCGAGAACTATACTAAGTAATTGAGACACAAAATTCATGGGACGGTTTTTGAGAACTTTGTGGGGAAATTTATGCGCACAACTCCTATATTATAGACATGACACGTGGTAAAAAAAAAACTTTTAAAGACGTTGACTCCGCTTTATACTATAGTAGGATAGACATAAGGTTTAAAGTGGAAAAAATGTGTTCAAATATGTTAAAGAACAAATTTTTGTGAAAACGGTTGTGATTGTAATAGATTACTATAACCGTTTGTTTAAAGGAAATAAGGAATCAAGGTAAGGGGTTGAGGAATGTCAATCCGATTTCACATGTTTGGTTGAGTGTTTTTTTGGTTTCAAACTCATACTACTATTAGACGTGTGAGTGGCCCAGATACAAGCCCGGTGGGGTTCCATCCTAAAACCAATTGGCGATAGGAGGAGTAACCCACCGTCTTATATACTAGGCAATTTTGTTGCCCAAGTTCAGATGTGGGATAGTTTTGTTTCCCAACAAGAGCAATCCCTCCTTCTTCCTCTCTCTCCCTTTGTAAAGTGCCGATTTCAATCTTCAATTATGTCAATTGAGAAAATTAGAACTCAGAACTGTGGAGTAAAAAGAAGAATTGAATAGAAAAGTAATATATTTTTCAAAACCAAGAGAAAGAAGATATGTAGACAAGTTGTAGGAAGAATGAGTTATAGAGGGGTTAATTTTGCTTTGATTAGTGAATAAGCAACTCAATTTGTTCAATTTGGGGAGATGAAGATAATCTCTATTTTGATTCCCAAAATTTAACCAAACGCTTGATACGGAGTATCAAATCCCAACCCCTACCACCTCCAATTCTCATACCCAATTTTATACCAGAGACCCTTAAATGAATGGAGTATTCATGAACTACATATTGTGCATTCTAACTTGAATCTGACAAATTCCCTTCTTGTTAAAGGCTCACTGAAACTTAATGACTTTGAAGTTGTGAAAGCTATAACAAGTGACCTTATGAAGACTCACGGACTCCCTTTTCAGATTACAAGACTTCTTGGGCCAGGTTCAAAGCCATTACAGATCCCAACCACAAGTTCACACCTTGCCTGGAACAGAAACAAAAGGTGGACAATCCCTCATCTTCTCCAACATCAGTTTCTTGTTCTACCGGCACCTAGCTATACCCCTTCCAAGCAAGATCACAGCTGCAAATCCAAGGCAGTTCACTTGATAGTTGAATCCCATGCTAAATGCAAGCAAGGTCTTGGTTCTCCACTCTCAGCTACAACGGCTCCTAGGTGGAATTCCAGAATCAAAAGACAAGCAATATAGATTACTCTGAAACTTATACATTGACTCTCAACTCCGAGAGCAAATCAAAATATAGTCGACATGTTTGAAGGTAGGACCCAGTTTGAAGACATGAAACTAGGATATCCAATCTTTGCCTTGCTGAAATGTCGTCTGTGGGCAATTTTTGGAGATGTGGTATGAGATGCAATTATTTGTTCATGATATGTAACATCTAACTTGAGTTCGAGCTTTCATTGCTAAGCAAAACATAACATTCCTCTTGGGCAATGAATGACGAGTCTACATTTTGGTTACTGGCATCTGGCATCTGGCATCTGTCATCTGTCATCTGTCATTCCTTCAAGGGCATAAACATGGGTTTGGTTGAATGAACTAAAGCGTTCTTTGGATTTCAGGAATACAATTAAGCCCTTACTAATGTCAGATAGTAAGATCATGTAAATGTAGATACTCTAAAGTGCTCCCAAGATAATTTTTTACCTACGAAGTTTCAAACCTCATATTCCTCAGCATTACACCTGTAAGATACTAAGATGCTTCAGCATGTGCCTCCTCTAGCCTCGCTCGTAGCTCCTTTGTGAAGGGCGTGTTTTTTCCATGTGTGTTCTGCAGTATATCCAATGCCATAGTGTATGATATAATGGCACTCCGAGTATCACCAAGCAGCCTGTAAAAGTGGAATTAACGTTGCCCATCTTCAATATAGCAAGCGGATAGGGACAATGTTTTGGTAAGAAAAGGTACAGGTTCTGTTCCTACCTAAAACACCTCCCAAAACTAAAATTAAAAAAAAAAGAAAGAAACTCTTTCCCCATTGGTGTTATAAAAGAGTTTTGCTGAGCTGGTTGGGATTAGCTATGCTGGTTTCAAAGGATGGACTGCTTATGCTGGCACATCATGAGGTTGGTCAGAGTAAGGGAATATGTTATAAGGATTGCTCAGAGTGTTTTTTAAGAGGTTTGGTTATCAGCAGGGACTGGTGAAAACAAACAAGCAAAATAGAAGATGCGATTCAACCAACAAAGACACCTGTTGATTTTTATGTCCCCAGATAAACCAGTGATTTTGAAAAATACTTTCTTACCATTCAAGTTTTCCACGAGTATAATATTGCAATCCCCGCATTGGATGGCATCCTGGGTATGCTTCTGCGTGTAACAGGGGGGTTATAAACTCAAAGCCAATGATTCAGTTTGTTACATTAGAAAAACTGAAGAGTTTAACTATGTAGTCATGATCATACTACAAAATGTAGGAGGCTTTGTGTAACATACTTTCATATACTGGGATTGTCAACCTGCAATACAATAGAGCTTCTTTCCATTCCTTTAACTCCATGAATATCTGCAGAAAATCAATGGCTAAAATTCATAACTTTCAGATATGGACTTAGTTCTCTGCTCAATGTAACATAAACAAGTTCAGAAAAATGATTATATTTCTTTTACTTCTGTGGTGTTCACTATGAATTATGTCAAACAGTCACAACAATTCTAAAAGTACCTTCAGTAGGTTGTCTCGCGTCCGCATCAAATTTAATGAAAGAGGATGACACAACTTTACTTGCTGTTCCTCGAGTTTCTTGAACAACAAACGAGCTTTATTATAGTCTAATATGGGTCAAAGATAAACTTAATACAATGAACAGAGCCTATGATATTCCAACACATAGGAAAAATATGCTACCACAAGCAATTAATGAGGATACTCTTTAACTCCAGAGAAGTGGAAGCCTTGTCCAACATGAATTTTACTTCCTGAGCAATCTTTTGAACTTCTTCCTTGTTTCTTACCTGGCCACACTGCTGACATATAAATCCATTTTTTCCTGCACATAAAAAATCACAATGAATACAACTACTTAGGTCATTTTCCCATTTGTATAATGAGAACAATTTGTATTTTTATATACAGTAAATTTGCTACCCAAAAGATTCTATGACATACCTGAATCTCGAAGCAGAAAGCCATCACATTTATCATTCTTGCATCTGTAACCTTCCAGAACAGCACTTTCTTCAATATCCTCAATTTCACCCTTAAATAGCAGCAACGTTAAATACATCAGAAATGGGAAAAATTCAGTGATTGAAAACAAATCATCTGCCTTCAACTATACAAACCAGCTTTATACAGCGAGGGCAAGTGCAAGTGAAAAAGTACTGCTCCTTCAGAGCCTTTTGACGCGTCATGGTGCTCCCAGCGGTTTCTATATAGCTGATCAGCACCTACAAGGACATAAAGCAAGAATAGTATTAAGAACGTTTCATTTCTCCACCTTAATCTAAAATCTAAAGGCTATCTGAAAAGAAGCCATTCATCTTATATGTCGCATGTGTATGGTATCAACCAATACTACAAGGATTCTTTCTTGATCTAAATAATGATTTCTTACTGTTTACTCTTTTATCAACGAAAGCTGATAGATCAAGAGAAAGTTCTGAAGATTGATCAAATTTACACTATGTGCATTGTTATCAGAATACAAATGAAATATTCAAATAAAAAATATTGAACACTGAAAAAGTATAATCAGGAGGCAGTCTAACACTGAAAATATTCACATGACTAGAAAGAAACGAAAGAAAAAGAGGAATTTTAGTTAAAATTTAGTACCTCAGTACCTTTAGGTACATGTTGCACTGCACGAACGACAGCTTCCCTTCCCTCAAACACCAAAACAGAGTTCGGCAAGCAGCTGGCATGATAAAAACCAATAGGATTACTAATCGATGGAGAGATGGAGCTCAATATACCATGGAAAATGAAGTACCTATGGTTGATGAGGGAAATCACAGGATACAGCCCGGTGCCTAGGGGTCTCAGTTCAAAGTCACAAATGCTGTGCGCATTGCATGCAAGCTGGCACGATGAAAATAAAATAAATCATATGTAGCCATTCTCAAGATCCCCTAAGCAGAGTTCTGGGGACTCCTTGGTGGTTCCAAAGACTATGCTCAAACACCAGCCAAAAAGTATAATCAGGAATACAGATTGTTGTTCTGTACATTCAGAACCTTATGTTTTCATGATATTAAAATAATTTCTAGAGAGTATATCATACCTTGGAAAAGTTTTCTGCAATGTCTTTAATGTTCAAGTCAGGCCATTGAAGTATAACACTAACTAGATTGGCCATCTGTGCATATAAAATTAGTTGCTTTTCATCGATCTCAGACATGTCTGCGTGTTAGGATTGTTAAATAGAGAGCATAATAAATTCAACAGTGAAAATAAGCAGATATACAGAACATGTGCGCGATAAGACTGCAAGGATACGAGACACCATAGCCCCCAGCAGGTGATAGTTGTCTGTCACAGTTGCAGGAAGAACCTGCCATCAAGAAAGGTTAATTAGGGCTTGTTAGAAGTCTACACACAACGTAGACTCATTCAAAATGATGCTGTTCCTAACAGTTTGAAAAGTTGATTATAAATTTATAAGTCAGCTAATAGCAAGAATGAACAATTTGATGAAAGCCAAAGCAGCAAGTCTCATAATCTACCTTCTTAATTTGCAATCTTCTTTTCAAGTAGAGTTTCACTATCAGCCGTATAGAAGGTGTAAGAGCGTGTTTCTTCTCCTCTTCAAGCTTAGCTAGGGCCTGGCATTCCACTCTATGCAATCTCCAGTCAGATTTCTGAATGCACAATAGTAGCACATAACATACAAAATGATTCAACAATCCCACAATCAATGATTACATTTGGTTCATATAACAAGAAATACTTGAAAATAGAGCTGCCTAATTGTAGAAATGATCACAAATAGTTCAATACAGAACTGCCTAGACACAACAACAACAACAAAACAGTGTTTACCTGGCATGCACTCCCACAATACCACACAACACGGCAAGCCGAGCACTTCTTCAGACTAGCACACGCAAAACAGACTTCACACCTTGTGCTAGCCATAGTGTTGCTCGGAACAGACACATAGGGCTCTTGGCTAGTGATTATATCACCTATAAACAAAAAAAAAAAAAAGATCTTGCATTAGCAGTATATATGAGAAGATCATACTAACACAAATTACAAAAGCAACACGCCAAAAAAGCCACTTCAACTTGAAGACCACTTTGACAAGGTCACAATAGGAATGCACAATCCTAAACATAGTTGAGGCTTACAGTTCAACCAGGGGCAAAACATTACCACTAACCTAACCAAGCACAATCAACCTGCGCATTTAGCGTGTAGAACTGAAAATCTGCTGTAAACCTGATGGATATACAGGCATAATCGAACAAAGCACTAATCTAATTTATCAATTAAGCAGCAAAATTTCCACAAATATCTTCCCCAACAATCCGCCTTAGGACTTGAGAGAGAGAGCGAACCAGGATAGAAGTCTCTGTTGGCAAGAAGGCAGCGGCCTTTCTCAGGAGAATTCGAAACGGCTAATCCGCGGTCCATTAGAGCTCTCTGCAACTCCTCCATCCTTCCTTCCGCTCACTTCAAGCTCGCCCTCTCTCCCTCTCTCTCCAACTCCAAGGAGTCAAGGACCTGGGAATTAAAAACCGCAGCGTCTTGTAATTTATTTTCTTGGGTCTGGTGCTCAGCCTAGGTCTTCTAACCCCTTTTGTAGGCTTCGAGTCGCGCTAAGCGCCTCCTTCTCCTCTCTTCTGCGTTAAACGCTTATAGTCCTTTGGGCCCTTTTATAATTAGGCTCTGTTTGAGCCGTTTTTGGTATATAATATATCGTCTGCTTACCTTTTTCAAAAAAAAAAAACCGCAGCGTCTGATAAATTGGCGTTTGATTCAAGTTGTATGTGAATCCGCTTTCGATGGCCAATTTTGGGCGTTTGGCTGGTTTGAGTGGTTTCCCATCCGGTCCACGCACGACGTCGTATCGCAATGAGAATCGTGAAAATTTCGCGTATTGGTTAAAAAGTTGTTGCTTAATATGTTGGCCTTCTTTCCATCTCCACTATTCGATTGCAGGAGGAAGTTTTGGGGAGCTTCCAAATTGGCTCGGTCTGTGTTGTGTTGCTGATGTTCAGATACATGGAAGAGGTATGATCTTTATGGTTTGCTGTTCAGACCCAGTAAGCATCTTGATTCTTGTATGGCAATTTCTCTCTGGCAACATACCAGATTAGATTATATATAAAATGACAGCATCACATGCTTTGCATCCTTATAAGAATCTTGTCTAAACAAAAGACTTGCTCAAGACATGAAACAACGAAAGCAACTAAATGCTCCAGAAAATGAAGGTAACTTTTTGTACATGCATACTGAAATTTGTATAAAGGTGTAGACTAAGGGGCTTGGTATGGACACCATTTTCACATCTTAAAGCTAAGTTATTGGTTCAAAACTAAATGCAGCACTGTGTCATTCCCTAAGCCAATCCCACATCCAAGAAAATTTGTCTTTGCTCATCTTCCTACTAGCATTCGTTCGCGCTTCGGCTTGAGCTGGGGTCTCTTCTTCAACGTCTTCGTCTCCTATAACACAATAGCAAATGAAGTTTTTTTTGTTAATTCTTACTATCTTCCTGGTTGTCACAAACATGATTTACTTAGAAATTCCATTACCTTTCGGGTGCTCAGAATCACGAGCCAGTTGCTTCTTAAAGTCTTTGGCTGCTACGAACACATTTGCCGGCCTTTCCCAGCCTTGTCCAAAGACACCGTATCCTTTCTTCGGTTGAGGCTTGATCAGGAACTCCAGGACCGCCAAGTCTTCCCTTTCGACCCAGTGGATACAGTTTACAGGGCAAGATTCAACAGCAACCTGTTAACCAGCAAATCAGTCAATCCATCATTTCGTAGAAGGTTGTGTGTATGTGGAAAGAAGCGTGTGTATATCTCACTTGAATCATTTCTATGTCGTCTCCGTATTGAACTTTGACTCGAGCAGACCCTACGGCTTCGTCCATCATGAATGTCCTACAGGCATGGTGCGCGCATTCTCTACACCCTGCAAAGAAACATCCGTAGATGCATACATAAACCATTGCATTCATGTATGCAGAGATTTAATCAAGTGCTTGATTGGACCTATGCAAGCATTCTCGTCAACAAATAGAGCTTCTGGCCTCAAAGGTCCGTTCCAAGAGCTGTAGGCCATGTCCTTCTGGACAAATCCCAGCCTCACTTGGCCAATGGAAGCATCATACTTTTGTCTCGACTTCTCTGACATCAGCACTCCATAGGCTTCGTTCAGCATCATCACATATTCATGAGCCTGATAGATATTATACAATCAAGTCATTGCAAAGCTCCAAACTTGATCAGTCACAATTGATCATAATAATAAATATTGTATAATCAGTCAATCAATCAATCCCTAGGCAATGAATAACCTCTTTGCCTGCGATATCAGGATGGTGCTTCTTCTGAAGCTTCCGGTAAGCGGCCTTGATCACTTGAGGCTCGGAATCCGTGGAAACCCCGAGCAGCTCGTAGTAATTCCGCTTATCTGGAGACTCATCATCCGCGGTCGACGATCTTCTCTGACAACATCGAATCGTGTAGTCCCCTGACCTTTTACTGCTCCATCTAAAGCTCCGAACAAACAAGTAATGATCTCAGGGAAACTTGTACCACTTTACCGAGTATGTGTAGGCAGAAAGATGTGATGATGAGTAGTTTACCTTGGAAGGAGCTTGGTTGTGGGAGCAGAGACTGGCAGCAGGGGATGAAGGAGCCATGCCATTGTTTTTAGCGACTCTAAGTGTACAGGGAGGGGAACGAAAGGTCTTCAGCATCAACAGATATTTTTGTTTCCCCGCCGCCTCTCCCTTTCAAACACTTGGGATGTTTTTGGCCCCAACCCTCCCCAACAGATATTTTTGGATCCTTGATTGACATTCACTTGGAGAATAATACACATCTTTAAAGTAACTATGCAATTGTGTTCTTATGTCTTTTTGTTCTCGTCTAATCCCGCCTTATCATTATGAAATCAAATCTCCACTGTCGTAAACTAAAACATGTATACACGATTAACCTGTCATCTCTAGCTTATGAGTAAACTAAAACAGTACGAACACAATTCACCTATCGTCTCTAGCTGCATTTACGTTATCTCTAGCTGCATTTATGTTATAGTTTATACAAGCAATGCCTTGTTCACTATTTTCTCTTTAGGGTTCAATTTCTTTGTTTGATATGATTGTAACACGTCCTTAAACCACACAATAGAAATATTTTCAAGGTTTTAAGGGGAAGGAAATTAAGGACGAAGTAAAGGGAAAACAAATCTTACCAAAAAGGTGAAATTTGATTGGAAAACTAGATTGAATAAAAATAAAAATGCTAAACCAAATGTAACAATTATTTCCTTTCATCTATACACCTTTGTCAAACAAGCTTTAGGAAGCAAATAGCAGGGAAGGAATCTATACATGGCGGCATCATTAGCTGATGAGCACACGGAAATTTAACCATAACCTCAGCATGATCAAGCAACTCAAACATGGTATTTGCGACTGAAAAGGAGTGCAGAAGAATTGATGAAAGAATAAAAACTAGAGCACATGCAAAAGCTGTGCCATTTCAGCACCATGTAGGGACTTTAAATGCAATGAAAAGAATCCTAAAGATCAACTTCTGGGTTCAGTGTTGAATGCCAGAAAACCACACCCTTGTATTGCAACATAATACAGAAAAATGCTGCTCAGTGAAAAAGGTATTTGTTATTATTCTGCCAAAGATCTTCACGGAAAACCAAGAAAAAAAATGCGAACCCCTTTCTCATTCAGTGATGAAACTGAAAGGTTCCTGCTATGGCACCAGATTTATTAATGATGAGCTTCTTCTTCTTCGCCCTCATCCCCATGACCATATGGATCCCCACCTTGACCGACTACTTCCAACTGCAAACAAGACATCACAAAGCAAAATCATTGCCTGAATGAGAGTTTGGCAGTAGCACAAGTTCATTCTGGAGTCTGGAATATTGGATTACACTCAATAGTGGAACAAATGCGGCAAGCCCTTTACAGATTCTTTTTTAAACTCTTTCACTGTCCAGGTGTTTTAAAGGGGCAGAAATTCATTTCCAAAGTAATAGTTAGCAGATGCATCATTAAGTCAGTAGCTCACACTAGGAGAGTCAACACGAACCTATATTCATCTTAAATACACTATTTCTTTTTAGATTAAGCATCATTTGCCACTTACCTTAAAGTACTGAGAGCACACAGGACATTCATGAGGCTTATTTTTCTCCAGCCAGAACCAAACAACATCATGCTCATCCTCTGCAAATTAAAGGATCGAGAATCATGAGCTCTAGTTCCCAGTGAAGAAATAAAAAGATATATCAAACAAGTGAAAAAAGCAACAACAATAAATTTCAACACACCTCCTTCACCACCAGGGCATCCAACAATTCTTCTATCGTACACAGATTTTACAATAGCGGGTTCTTCCTGCAGGAATGCCAAAGAAGGAATTGCATGAAAAATAAACAATTTGCAGTGCCACTACTATCCTATTAAGTAAATTTCGTACAAGGTGATTTCACAGAAGCAGTTTGCCATCTCATATTCATGAAAATAATGACACAAGCACTACTATCGGAATTGGTAGGTAATCATCATATGAACAATAAACAGTAAAAAATGACTGATTTAGAAATCAATCTCTGCTAGGGAAAGACTACAAAAAAGGTCTCCTTGTGAAGTCTTTCAAAGTGTGTAACAAGAGCTTAGAAAATATAGCAGGAAAGATTTGAGTTTAATGAACCCAAGGACTGTAACTAAAAGATACATCCACTTCATTCATCAATACTCGTGATAAATCCAGGATATTGAAATAGAAAAAGAAGAAAATATCATCAATTACGCATAATCTATACCTTTGTACTCTGGCATTGAACACAAATAAATAAGAAAATAAACAAATAGACCATTATAGCATTTAAAATGACTCTTGGCATCATCAAGCTGCCCTTTTACAGCATAATGTGCTTTGGGCTGGGTAACAAAAGATTTACAAAGCCGCAATCATAAAATACAGTCCATGCCTCTCCTCGGACGGTTACCAAAAGATTTACTAAGCCACAATAGATCTCATTCTTTACAACTTCTTCCTTATCAAGCACAACTGCAGACGAATCTTGTCAATAATTTGATTCGACAACTCTATTCACTAAAGACTGCACTTATGGGTATAAATCAAGGAAACTGTATAAGTAATTATCACATTTAAATGTGATAAATTAGTTCTGCTAGATGTGAGCTTTAATTGAGACAATGACACAAACAGCTAAACAACCAGAAAAGTGTTCAAATACCTACTTTGTCCCAAAAAACACTATGTAAAAACTCAGGGCCCCTAATTAGCTGAAAAGAGAGGAAGGACCTGATTTATTAATACAAACAACCTCTATCCTTAGAATGGATGTCAACCAGATATAGATATAAGAAAACAGACACAAGTGCTGATAATAAATTTAACAGAAAAATAAAAGCTCCATTAATTTTATCTGTTTCCTAGATTAAATAACTCTTTCTTGTCCAGGTAAGAAGAAACACCAACAAGAAACTGCATTCCATGGAAGAAAATTAGAAAGACAATGGGCCCTCCCCAACAGGGGAAGACACAATAAAACAGCATGAGAATCTCACTAACAGAGCTTCTCTTTATGTACAAGTAAGGGGGGAAATGGACAGAAAAAAAGGTAGAGCACACAAGAGAACGGTTAATATTATAAATAAAATGATAACAAATCGTCCTAATGATCATAAGAACAATACACAGAGACAGATTGCCCCCATGTCCAAAAGTTATGCTGTTTTGCGAAACCAGAAAATATTTTCTTGAACATAATTAAATCCCTTGCTTAATTTGTATACAATTGCATAATGACAACTTCAAGGAAGCCTCCAAAGCTACTGATTTGAAAACAGGTTATCCCCCAACCTATATTTGAATACCATAAATAATAATTCTCCAGAATAGCCAGGTGTCCCACACTCTCACCTCAGCCAAATGGTAAATGACAAAAACCACAAGTACAACAAAACTTCACCCTCCCAGATCTTTGATAATCAATAACAGCTATTCGACTTCAAGCCTCCTAAACTTCACCCTCACAAGTACAGCCACAAGCCTCATGCTCTTATTTCTGTCATTAGGTTCATTAGGTGTCTTGTGATTGATGTTGCATCCTTGATACCAAGTAAATGAGATTTTCATGGGTGACTTTTTTACATATGTTTGGTGTGAGTAGGAACACTTGCACATTGTATAAAAAGTTTACTTTCAATTCTATTTGAGAGTGTTGTGGAGTGTTCCAGCAATTAATTAAGGAGCATTTTTGCATCGGATCAAAGCAAGTCCAGAAAAACTCTGTTGTATCTCTGGTGATAGAATAACCACAACCACCCAGATCTAATTGACATTACACAATTGCAAAGCTTAATAAGAGCTAACCTTTGTTCCGAAAGGGCCAACGGGATGGTTTATCTCCAAGATGTCCCTTCCCTAATCAGCAGAAATAGTCCATCAAACACAGGATGCCGATTCATAAATCAAAATCAAAATCAAAATCAAAAAAAAAGGAAAAACAGATCAGCATAAAACTCATTTTATAGATAGAGCGGAAACAAATTACCTCGAGCTCAGCTTGAAGCTCCTCCCGTTCATGACCGGTCGCGATCGGCAACACATCTTCGACCTTCAGGTCAGATTTCGAAACCGGATTCACTGCACCAAATCACGGCAAGAAATAATCAGGAATCCACTTCATTTCCCCTAGAGGAAAGCCGAATGTCAAATCAAGTAGAAATCACAATAGAGAGAAAGGATACCGGAACCTGATGAGAAACGGCGAGCGAGAATGAAGGTAGGCGCCGAGCGAGAGCGAGAATCGGGAATGGATCGTTGACCGGCGGCGAATCTGGAACCGGAGGTGGAAGAAGAACTTAGGGTATGGAGCCGAGAAGAAACGATTCTTCGCCACATGGTTGCGATTCGAGGTTAGTACTCAGCTTTCTCTTCGATGGGAATTGTGCGAAGGGGTCTGCGGGTGAAAGGGAAAAGTCTTTAAATACCTGCATTAGCCCTTAGACTTTCTAGGATCCGACACTTGGGCTTCTTCAGTTTTAGTTTGGCCTGAATACGAGTTTTTTGCATTAAAAGTGAATTTTGCTCGTTGTATCGTGTATTTTGAAATTTATTTTTGGTTATATTATAAATAGAGTATTAATGTGAAAATATACAATAAAAAATCGAATATAATTGTATTTCATCGAATATTGCAAGTATATAATTGTTCAATAAAATACATTATTATGCAAATTATATTTACTTATACTTTAGTATGCAAATCACTAACTTGATATAGCCAAATTAAACATGTAGTTGTTTTAATTATAATATTTAATGAATAATATTTTGCCTTTATAATCTATATATACTAGGAAATGACTCGTACATTGTATGGGATGTATTATTTATTTATTAATTTGTATATGAATTTATTATAATAATTGAAATTATTATCTTTTGAACTCGAAAATAACATAATTTATTTATTAATATGTATGGGATGTCTACTTTGTTCTAAAATTACATTTATCTTTTGAACTCTAAAATAACATAATTTAATATAACATCAAATATCGATATAAAAATATATTTTATATATGGGGGAAGTTCACGTGAGAATGACTCTTTAAGAGAGAGATAAAAATAAGGCGAATTTGTGGATATGTCCTTAAATAAGTTTGTAATATGAAATGTACCCCAAATTAGGTTAAATGGCAAGAGGGCGTTTTTTTAGGCGTTTCTACAATTAAAACTTTAGCTTTATTTATTCTTTCAAATTGGAAAATTTTAATAAATTAATATCCATAAAAATAATAATCCCTTTTTGGAATTTGTTATTTTTAGGGGTTTGAACAAAAAAAAAAGTAAAAAAAAAAATGAATGCAGTGGCGTAAAGGAGGACTAGGCACCTAATGTGTCGCCTCCTTTTCATTTTATTTTTAGGGCGACGACTTCCACCTGAACTTGATCAACCCGGACCTGGAATCGGAGGAACTCCGGCTGATGAGGCAGTAGGAGAAGGCGCCGCCGGTCTGCCCGCCGAGCTAACCAACGAGGGAGAGTGAGCCGCCGCCGAGGAGCCCGGTGGCGTCGATGAACATACCGCTGTTGGTGTGGCCGCAGCCAATGGCGACGTCACGGATACGGATGGACCCGATAGTGAGGGTCTCGAGGGCGAGGGTGCCCTTTGTGTAGGACTGTATAGGAGCCGCCGTTGTAGAAGATCTCGTAACGACAGTGACCCGAGTGACAGTCGGAGTTAATGAATTACTATCGATGAATGCTCGGCGATTGTTATAGAAACTACCGATTCCATTTTTAAGTTTGTAAAGTACAATAGGAACTCTGAAAAATTGAAAGATCAATGAATATTTACGTCATGCCACTTAAATTACAAACCATCAACAATTACACACAGTAGCAACGTACTCGAATTGCGAAACTAAAACTACTTACAAAGATTAGATTTACATTGTTAATTATTCACTCAAATCAATCGGCGGTTGTTATTCAATCGAGTTCCTGGGAGAGGCAATCAATGGGATTTAGCTTTTTAAAGAAAAATATGAAATCTACTTTAGTTTGTTTTGGGGATTTAGCGTTACAAAATCTACTTTAGTTTGTTTTTAAATCATTAAAGTTATTTTTTAAATGGGAAGTATTAAGTAGAATTATGAATTTAGCTTTTTATAGAATAATATGAAATTTAGGATTTAGGGTATTGATGCAATTTTTTTAAAAAGAAGGTATTTTTACCATAAGTAACTTATTTTGGGGCAGAGGCTACTATTAACACTAAAAATAAATCTCATTCACATGTTACATGTGTAGGATACACGCGGCATGCAAAAAAGTTTTTGTTTGTTTGCCTTCATAGTGCAAATTTCAAAACATGACCGTGTAGTCTCATACAAGTATACAACATGACTGTGTAGTCTCATATGATATGACTGTGTATACATTTTTACTAGTTGTGTATCATATTACACGTGAAAATAGTCATCCACAATTAGATATAAGTATGCACAGTCGTATTAAGTACGAACGTATAGTCATGTTAAGTAAAAGTATATCGTCATCTTATTTGTAAAAGGCACAGTCGTTTATCAATCACACGTTTATCTAAAACACACAATGAGATATAGAGCATGCACAGTCATGTTATTTAAAAAGGCACGGTCATGTGAAGTGAAAATACACATTCATCTTATTTGAAAAAAACAATCATTTGTCATGTACGTACTTATATGGACAAAATTACACAATGAGATATAAAGCATGCACAATCATATTATTTGAAAATGCACAATCATGTTAAGTAAAAGTATACAATCATCTTATTTGAAAAAAAAACCTAGTCATTTATCAATTACACATTTGTATGAAAAAAAATCACACACGATGAAATATAAAGCATGCACAATCATGCTATTTGAAAAGGCAATCATGTCAATTGAAAATACACAATCATGTCAAACAACTCAAACTAAAGAAAATCAAGATTGAAGGGGATAACCTAACAAGAATTAAGAGAGTTCAGAATAAAGGGCCGTGTTCGTGGGAAAATAGAAAGGTTGAGATTCGATATTATAGTCTAACTTTCGAATATATTAAGATTTCTCATGTGAGTAGGTGTAGTAATATTGTGACCGACCTTATTGCAAAAATGTATCATAGTCTCCCAAGCACTACCATCTCAACATTGTCAGAACTTCGTGTCCTCATCCGAAAGGATACCCTAGTATTGGAAGATATTATTATTATGTAAAGCATGTATATTATTTCCTTATGCATGTATAGTTATCTTTTTCCTCAAGATATCTTGTACTTGTATATATTGTGCCCTAGAGAGGCCATAATGGAATGAGAAGATCTTTCCCAATTTCTATCGTTTCATGGTATCGGAGCAGGAACTTCAACCATAGCGATTTTTCTGCCCACCCTCTTCTCGCTGGGCGCCGTCACCGGTGGTCGTCCCAGCCCCACTCTTCTCTCGTTCCAGTCGGTCTCGTGCACTTGCTTGCCATGTCTGACTCGGAGACTGAGACTGTCAATCCTACCGCTCAAATTGTGCAAACCAAACGGGCTGCCCTCGATCCTACGAGTCCGTTTTACTTGCACACTTCGGATCATCCGGGTTTCAAGATCTATCATGTCACCTTAAAAGGTGATAATTTCCAGGAATGGAGTACCGCCATGAAGAATGCTTTCCGAGCCAAGCGCAAGATGGGTTTTCTTGATGGTCGTATTCAAAAGCCACTCGACTCCTCCGCTGATATTGACGGTTGGTGGAATGTTAATGCTATGATGATTGGTTGGATCTTTTAGTCTATTGATTCGACCCTTCATTCTTCAATCACTGTCTTTGAAACCGTCGCTGAATTATGGAGCGAGCTTCATCAGCGGTTCCACATAGGTAATGGCCCTCGTATCCTTCAATTGCGTGTCGATATTGCCTCTTGTGCTCAGAAGGGCCAATCTGTCGTTACGTATTATGGTGTTCTCAAGCAACTGTAGGACGAACTCTCCCAATATGATCCCCCTCGTACGTGCACATGTGGCAAGTGCACTTGTGATCTCTCGGGTTATGTGACTGCTAAGAGAGAGGAAGACTGCATCCACCAATTCTTGATTGGTCTCGATGACTCGGTTTTCAGCACTTTCCGATCGAATATGATGGCCAAAGATCCGTTGCCTTCTCTCGATCGAGTGTATGCCCATGCTATTCAAGAAGAACGCTAGCACAATATTGTCAAAGATCGGGAGTCCAAGTCAGTCGACTCCCTTGCTCTTGCTGCTCAGCATCGACATCAAACCTCCGAGCCGAAGTCTGATCGTCCGACGTGCTCTCATTGCGGCATCGTGGGTCATGACATCTCCAAGTGCTACAAGCTCCGTGGCTATCCCGAGGGTTCTCTCTTCAAGAATGGTGACGTTATTCGTAACGGTGTTTGGGTGTCTACATCAACATCTTCTGGCGGCTCTGACGCGCTACCCCCTCGTGGTCATGGCAGAGGAAAACCGGCGGGGGCTGCCAATGTCGTCTCTCCTCCCGGTGTCCATTCTGCCCAAGGCCAGTCATTAAACTCTGACTATCGGGCCACCCTTGGTAAGGTCATCACTCCAGAGCAATGGATCACTGTGCTTTCGGTCTTTAATTCCATGAACACTACCTCGCCTTCATCCTCCTCCGGTAAGTGTTCTTGGATCTTGGATATTGGAGCTTCTTTTCATATGATCGGAGACAAGTCGTCACTTCAGCATCTCGTCTCTATTACTCCTATTTCTATTAAATTGCCTGATAATCGTCTCATTCATGCTGCGCTTGAGGGATTTGTTATTATGTCGCCTATGTTGACTTTGCGTCATGTGTTGTTTATTCCTTCTCTTGACTGTAACCTGATTTCTATTTGCTGTCTTGCTACGGATGCTGATTGTGTTATCACTCTGACTGAAAAGTTGTGTCTCATACAGGATCGCACTTCGAGGACAATGATTGGCCTGGGTGAGCAAAGGGGCGGGGTGTATTGGCTACGCAACTTTGGATCTGCTGCTGCATCAGTGTCTCGGCCTTCTGCTGTTTCGTCTCTCTGGCATACTCGTCTAGGTTATCCGTCTTCCGTTGTGTTGTCTAAGCTTTTAGTTTTTGATAGTAGCTCAATTTTGGATATGGGTTCTAGTCCTTGTGACACTTGTTTTCGAGCTAAACAAACTCGCAGTGTTTTTCCGTTAAGTTCTAATAAAGCGGTTGATTCTTTCAGTTTGATTCACTATGATATTTGGGGACCTTACAGCGTTCCTTCTATTACATGAGCTTCTTATTTCTTAACTGTTGTGGATGACTTCTCTAGGGCCACTTGGGTTTTTCTTCTAAAATCCAAATTTGAGGTTGCACCGTTAATCAGAAATTTTTTTGCGATGGCTTCTACTCAGTTTTGCAAAACAGTGCAACGCATTCGCTCGGACAATGGAGCCGAATTTATCTCTTTACAAGACTTCTTTTCGTCCAAGTGCATTCTATTCGAAACTTCATGTGTTTATACTCCTCAGCAGAATGGCCGTGTCGAACGGCATCATCGCCATATTCTCAATGTTGCTCGTGCCCTGCGTTTTCAGGCGAACTTGCCCATCAAGTTTTGGGGGGAGTGCGTTCTCACCGCTTGCTATCTTATTAACTGTACTCCTGCTGCCTTGCTTGAGTACAAGACTCCATATGAGCTCCTGCATGGTCATTGCCCTTCATATGCTCATATCAAGGTTTTCGGATGCCTTTGTTTTGCCTCTAGCATGCCGAAACCCAAGGACAAGTTTGCTTCTCGGAGTGTCAAGTGTCTCTTCCTCGGGTATCCACTAGGGAAACAAGGATGGTGGGTCTATGATTTAGAGACCGGTTGTATTTTCATCTCTCGGGACGTTGTCTTTCATGAGACTATATTCCCATTTTCGACCGCCTCTTCTTCAATGTCTTCTGACGCACCACTAGACTCGCCACGACATCCTGCAGTTTTTGATGATATTGCACCGGCTGTTGACGACAGGGGGAGTTTGCCGCCTCCTACTGGTGAGCTTGTCCTTCCACACTCGCCTCCTCCCGCTCAGGTTGTGCCGCCTGTCGTCGACCCTCCTGCTGATGCTCCACCGGCACCTCGACGAAGCTCAAGGCCTCGTCAAGCTTCGGTCCAGTTGAAAGACTTTGTATGCCATTCTGCCTGCAGTTCTAACACCCCCCCTTCTGCTTCATCATCACACACGGTCAACATGTCCTAAGGTTCGTTCTATCCCATAGCTTCTTACGTTTCTACGGCTAATTTTTCAGAAAAATATGCTCGGTTTCTAGGTTCCGTCACAGCTGGTCACGAGCCTGTCTCTTTTCGGGACGCTAGCACCGTGTCTCATTGGCGGGATGCTATGGCGTCTGAATTAGCCACTCTTGAACGTAATAAGACCTGGTAGATCACAGTTCTTCCTCCGGGAAAGAAACTCATTGGCTGCAAGTGGGTTTACAGAAACAAATACCGCTCTGATGGAGAAATTGAGCGTTATAAGGCTCGTCTGGTCATTTTGGGAAATCGTCAAGTCGAAGGCATCGACTTTCATGAGACATTTTCCCCAGTGGCTAAACTGGTCACTGTTCGGGTTTTTCTTTCAGTCGCGGTCATTCACAATTGGGAACTGCATCAAATGGATGTGCATAATGCTTTCTTGCATGGCGATTTGGATGAAGAAGTCTATATGCTTCCTCCTCCTGGCTTACAAGGTGTTCTTTCAGGCCAAGTCTGAAAGCTTCGAAAGTACCTATATGGCCTCCGCCAAGCTCCTCGACAGTGGTTCTCCAAACTGGCCGCAACACTTAGAGCTTTCGGGTTCTCTCAAAGCCGGGCTGACTACTCATTATTCTCCTTGGCTCGAAATGGAAATTTCTGCATGTCCTAGTGTATGTTGATGATCTGATCATAGCCGGTAACAATGCCTCTGCTATTGCATCCTTCAAAGCATATTTGAGTAGCTGCTTTCATATGAAAGATCTTGGTGCTCTGAAGTATTTTTTGGGTCTTGAGATAGCAAGAAGTTCCGACGGAGTCTTTCTTTCACAGCGGAAATATGCTCTTGAGATTCTCGCTGAGTCTGGCTTATTGGGGTCCAAGCCGTGTGATGCACCTATGGATCTGAATCATCGGTTGGCCGAAGCTTCTGGTGACGACTTTGATGATCCAAAACGCTATCATCGTCTCGTTGGTTGCCTTATCTATCTCACTATCACCAGGCCCGATCTATGCTACTATGTGCATGTTCTTTCTCAGTTTATGTCTCACCCGAAAGTAGATCATTGGCAGGTTGCGTTGCGGGTTCTTAGATATCTTAAAAGCCACCCTGGCCAAGGGTTGCGCTTTTCCACATGTAGCTCGTTGCAGCTCACGGCATGGTGTGACTCTAACTGGGCCGCTTGTCCTCTCACCCGTCGTTCTGTCTCTGGATATTTCATCATGCTTGGCGCTTCGCCTATTTCATGGAAGACCAAGAAACAACCTATAGTTTCCCGTTCCTCTGTTGAAGCAGAGTATAGATCCATGGCCTCGGTCTGTTGTGAGCTCGTATGCCTTAAAGCTTTGATACGCTCTTTGGGCGTCTCCCATGATTTTCCTATCCGGCTTTATTGTGACAGTCAAGCTGCACTACATATCTCTTCCAATCTGCTTTTCCATGAACGAACCAAGCATATTGAGATAGATTGCCATTTTGTTCGGGATCTTGTTCTTAATGGCACTATTTAGATGTCTCATATTTCCACCTCTCAGCAGCCCGCAAATGTCTTTACAAAGGCTTTAGCTCACACACAGTTTCAGTTCTTGTCATCCAAGTAGGGCATTGTTGATCCACATGCTCCAACTTGAGGGGGGAGTATTGGAAGATATTATTATTATGTAAAGCATGTATATTATTTCCTTATGTATACTTATCTTTTTCCTCAAGATATCTTGTACTTGTATATGTTGTGCCCTAGAAAGGCCATAATGGAATGAGAAAATCTTTCCCAATTTATATCGTTTCACCTAGGACGTCTTCCATAAAGGGTGACCTCGTAATGATTACCTTGTCAAAAAAAACTTTTCAGAATCTAACGTTCTCATTCGCCTAAATGCTCTATATTGACTCCCGTAAGAAAGTTTGTCCACATCTTACCCATTTAAAGAAAAACCTACGTGCCCTCAAGTTTGTAATTTGAGTCAACTTTCTCCAATTTCTCTCTCTCTTGGAAACCACGTAAAATTACTTTAATCTAAAGGTTACCGGATGAAATTTCCAAACAAATTAACTTCTTTCTCCAAAATTAGCTCATTGGCCTAATTAGGAGCACGATATATTAAACTTGACGTGGAAATTTCTAGACGCGGTTAGTAAATTAGTATACACATGCATTCTATCAGTATAGTTATAAGCTACGTAATGGGATTTATGTTTTATCTTGTAAGTAGATTGAGATAAATCATAACACAATAATGTCTCTTTTGTACTAATTAATACGAGTAAACAATATTTATTTGTCAAATAGTACAAACAATTGCAGCTCATTTACATTTTAATAAGAGCATTGTTAAGGATGGACCAATCTTTGATCATCAAAGAGGTGAATGTATAAAAAATAATAAATTAAGGGGAAAAGAGGGAAGAATGATTGATTAACGGTCATCATGATCACCAAACAAGGTTTTGGTCTTTCTTCTACCATCTGACAAGTGTAAATAGAGTGTTATTTTATTGGTTAAATGATTATGCTTTAAAGAATGAGAAAATGGAGAATGAATATAATATTTAGATGGCCAAAAAATTTGGGTAATGGGTAAATATACTCTGAGTACATATGCTAGAGTACGATAAGCACCGTATATCCAAAGCTTGTGGATCAGGAATTAACATAGGGTCGATTACGCCTTCATGTGGGCCTTCTTTTTCTTATACCAAGGTTCATCCCTTTCGAGTGGGATTCTCGCTTCAACTTTGAAGACGAAATATAATTCATCCTTTTAGCTTTCTGATGCATCTTGAACCATCTTGATTGGGCGACCGTAGCTTCCGAATGAGCTCTCGCAATACAATAGTGTGATGTTGTTGCGGGAATAAGACTGCTCAGTCTTGAAGTGCGATTTCAGATTAACTCAGTTATGTTTATGGTTTTGACATCAAAAGACAACTTATATATAGTTTCTTCAGCTTTTCAGCAATATGAAGTTTGTAACTTTCGACTTCTCTATCTCGTGAATGAAGGGATTGAAGTTAGCTTAAATGCTTTGCGTATTTTGCTTGCAACTACTTTCAAACTTCTTTTTAAACTTCTTTCAAGAGAGTTTTCGAGCTTCATGTCTAAGGTTGTCAAAACTTGACCCGACCTAAGAAACCCACCCGATCCGGCCAACTCCCAACCTGACCCGACTCCAAAAAAAGTGGGGAAAAAGGGTGTACCCGAGATTTTTCGACCCAAACTGGTTTGACCCGGACCTGAAAGTAATCCATAATCGATTATATCCGAATATACTAGCCCGATATTACCCAAGATCTAAAGTTACCCGACCTAAAATCATTCGAAAACCTGAAGCTATGTGACCTGGTATCAAAGTATCTACTAAAATCGAAGTCTCCCGGCTTAAGAGCACTTGATCCGACAATCCGATATAACTCGTAACCCTCAAAGTCAATTACCAAATTTTAATGAACTATCTCATATATACTTGTAGAAAAACACAATTTCATATAATAAAATAGTTTAGCTACATTAAATATGAATTTATAATCAATTAATATAATTTAAAAATAAATAATAATTATTTATTATTATAATTAGATTCTTGAATTTATACTCTACATTAAATATTTAGTGTTCAAAGGTAAGTATACTAGGATAAAAATCATCATTCAAAATATGCTAATAGAAATCCGACTAACCCGAGACCCAACTCAAACCAAAATCTAGTTGAGTTGAGAACCGAATAACCTGCTCCAATATATCCGGAATCCGGATTGACTCAAATCCGACCCGACCCACCCGATTGACACACTAATCTATACAATATATATAATATATAATAGATTAAAAAGTTGTGTACGAAGTGCATTTAATGCACAAATTCAATCTTATTCTTTTATTGTAAATAGATCTACAAATTTGGAGTGATAACATCATAGCGTAGTGGTTAAGGTCACCTACTTTGTCATGCAGATCCATGGTTTGAGCCCTATTGGGTGTGTTTTTTTTTTTATGAGATCAACTTGTCCATTTTATTCCATTTTAACATTGTCAAATTTGTCAAATCATTTATATATTAATAATACTTAACCTTTTATACGAACTAACCTAAAAACCTATTTCTAATGTATCCATACATACATATTTATAAAATGCAATCTATTCCATGCATACATATATATATTTTTAATATATCCATACAGGTTTTGGTTCAAGTGAGGACTACTCTTATGGTAAGAAGTGATCTCATTCATTAGATTTACCTCTTTATTATATAATGAACGGTCCAGATTTTTTTTTTTTAAATATTTTCAGGATAGAGTTTTTTTTTTTTACGAAAACGATATTTTTTTAACTATTAGTTCAATTTTTTGTTCTATGAGTTCAACTTTTATATCTTTTGAGTTCATTTTTTGTATAATTCGATTTTCACAAAAATAAATTTGTTTTAGTTTAACAATTTATTAATTCAAAAATATTTTTTCTGTAATACATAAATAAAAACTAAAAAAATAAAAAAATAAAAAAGTACCTTTCTTCACAAATACAATGATTATAACCCTGAAATGTGGTAGTTCAATTTTTACAACAAAAGTGTTCAATTTATTATGTTAAAAGTTCAATTACGTGTATTAGAAGTTCAATTTTGTAATTTGTAGTTTTGTACGGGTTCAATTTTTTGTACAATAAGTTCAATTTTTTCTTAATGTTAGTTCAATTTTTATTAAAGTAAGTTCAATTTTTATATTATTCGATTTTTTCGAAAATGAAAATTAATCAAAATTAATTAAAAAATTTAATTTTTTTTTTGATTTTTTAAAAAATACAAAAATTAAAATAATATGGACCATCCATTATAAGGTAAGGAGGTAAATCCAATGGATGAGGTTACTCCTTATCATAAGGGGTTGTCCTTACCATAAGAGTAGTCCTCACCGGAACCTAACTCTTATAGATAGAGCATAAAATTATTTTAATGAATTGTCTCTCACACCTAAACAAACATTAGCTCTCATGCCTCTATCTAATTCAAATAGTTTATATATAATGAGAGATTTTGTAGTAACTTAAATAATCTTCTATAAACCTATAAAGAAAGGTTCTATCTATATATCTATCTATCTATAATACTACAAACTTATAAGAATGTGTGTAATAAATGCTCAACATTCTATACAAATAATAATGTTTTTAATTATATTTTATATTATCATGCCCTGACTCATTTATGACCTATTCATAATTATTGCTATGTGGTAAATAAATGTATAAAAAATATATATTCTATTTAAGTAGGCCAATGATTCAACAATAATAATAAAAAACTACAAAACATATAAAGTCGTTTTCATCTTATATATTTATATTATAAATTATAAATTATTAACAACTGTAAAAGTAGTTGGGTCATTAGAAGAAAAAATGAATGCTCGTGTATTCAATAATAAAACTATGTTATATATCAAGAGAAATCAACCACCAAAAATTTAAGCATTCACCAAAAAAATAACAACTATCGGATATATGAACTTAAATGCAGAATTGAAGGCTATATTTGAGCCTTCAATTGGTAGATAAGAGACCAAACTACGTTACCTCAAATGTAATGGAACGTGCAACAAAATCGGAAGCAAATATAGTAACGGTAGGAGAGAGATGAATGTCCAATAAATGGCCATTAGATGTTGGTTTTATGCTGTATTTTAAACTGTAAAATTAAGGTTGTTTTTAATACCTTTGATAACATTGTGTAGTGAAGAGGTTTAATACAAATTGGAAGGAAAAAAAACGTGTGACTCTTTGTATTTCCACATTTTCATGGTTGATTATAAAACCAAGATGTCAGGATGTCTTCCATCCTTGAGCATCCACTATGCAGAAATTGTGGAGATTTCTTAACAAATTAAGAAAAAAGAAAACTATTTTTGTGTCAGAAAAATGATGGAAAAATTTCTTATTTTGCCGGGAGTATTTCTTGCAGGAGAGATTTCTCCTCAGAGTAGAGAAATATTCCTCTGTAAAACTCTGACAAAAGCTGAATTCTTTTTATTTTTCTTTTATTTATTTATGGGAAGAAATGTTCAACATTTCTCCATTGTGGTTGCTCTTACTCATCTTCACTTTCTCCAAACCCAACCAAAGAAAAGTCTCCAGAAAACTGAATATAGTTTATCACCAAAGACACACAGTCTAGAATTTCAAAAGCGTATCACATAAAGATCCAATGCAGAAGATGGGCCGGTGTTAAAAGCAACTACACCTCCCTCTCCTCCTCCCCACCGATCACGTTGGCGATTCCAATAGGTGGCATTTTGTCTTCATACTAAGAGCATCCACAATGGAGAAATGTTGAACATTTCTTCCCATAAATAAATAAAAGAAAAATAAAAAGAATTCAACTTTTATCAGAGTTTTACAGAGAAATATTTCTCTACTCTGAGGACAAATCTCTCCTGCAAGAAATACTCCCTGCAAAATAAGAAATTTTTCCATCATTTTTCTGACACAAAAATAGTTTTATTTTTTCTTAATTTGTTAAGAAATCTCCACAATTTCTGCACTGTGGATGCTCCAAGAAATTTTTTTAATGAAACGATACATTTTTTGACTATTGTTTAACGTGCATGTGTTACTTCATTTAAGTTTGAGCTGTTGTATTTGGATTTCACTGTCAAGTATAAAGCTTATCTCCCATGGTGAGTTAGCTAACACATTTTGAATATAATAAATGGTCAAATTTCCTCTTCTGATCTGGCATTTTAGAGAAGAATTTCATGCAAGGTACTTGTACGTATGCTTATATCAAGTAATTAACTTGTTAGGTGTTTATTTGGGTGCTCGACTGCTCATCGATCTTCCTGGGTTATTTTGCCATTAGTTGGTGGGATTTGTGTTCCTGCATTTCTGACCAAGTAAGTTGATATTACATGGAGAAATTCAATGACAATTTACTCAATTGGCTTACCATATTTTTGAGTAATTGTAGGGGTGGTGTCGATTTGACAGAATCAGAGTGAGGCGGATCGGGGCGAAGTGGGATGGTAATGGGACATGGTTAGCGAGCGAGCGGTGGGGCATTAGGGTGGACTACGAGACGATGGAAGAGTCGCCGACCGAGACGGAGTCGACAAAGGCGAGCTAGCGGGAGGCAGATTGGAGAAGAAGGGGTTTAATGACTTTTTTTTTGTTTTAAGTGGGCCATATTGAAACATCTGCTAAAACTTTGCTTCCCCTATTTTTGTACTGACCAAATTTACTCTTATTTAGAATATAAGAAATGTTAATTTGAAAAACAAGTTTTAGGTAGGTGATAATTTTTTGTTAATGATTATAAAGCAATAAACCTATATTCTATTAAATTTGTATTTTTGTTTATCATTTCAGTTCGTAATAAAGAGTTAAATATACAAGTGAGTAATGTACTATCTAAAAATTCTTAAAATTTATTATCATGGGGAAAAAATATGCACTAACCTTTTCATGATTAAATCCATTTCTCATTTGATTAAATATAATTATATTTTTTAATCTTAACAAAGTATCTAACCCTTTTTATAAAAAAAAAAAAGAAAAGAAGATTGATAGCATAAATTTACAACATACAAAAAAACATGAATTTACAAGGTGTATATGATAGCATGTTTTGAAGAGGTATATGAATTTACAACCTTTTAATTGTAATGATAGCATGTAACATTTTACCATCAAATTTATACCAATTTTTTAAAGACGATCTACAAAGAAAATATAATACACTTTAACGCGCATAAGAACAAAAAGGAACTCAACAAAAATACAAAGAACACGTATATAACTCATGTATCGCACGGGCCTGTTTTCCTAGTTTTTGTCTAAAGATGATTCATAGCTCATCTTGTAAGATTTCCATTAATACATGGATCACAACAAGATTTAGGGAATCCGCTCTCAAACAAGAGCTTCCATTCAACCGACACCTGCAGATTCACTATGAACAAGAAGGCGAAGCTGCCAAATAGTTGGTTGGAAGTTTACTATGCAAATCTTCAAGAAAAAATGCACAATAGTTTTTTGAGATGTGATTTCGATCTATTTGAGATTGGGATAGTGGAATGAGAAACGTAACACACCATATTTTCTTTCCAAGCTTTTTGAATCATCTTGTTTCGATAATTGTGAACCCCACATTTTAGCGACAAGTTATGAAGTCGTTTCTTTGGTCGCTATCCCACATCATGTTCTTTTCTTCCTTTCGATCATGTTCCTTCTTTTCCTTCAATCCCGACTTTTCTCTTGATGGAGAGGTGCTCCCTTTCCTGATGGAGGGGTTTTTCCTTGACTATCCATATGAGATTGCGAGTTTATTTAGGGTCGGTACAACCCATATTATCTTCGATAATATATTAAAAGGTGCTTTATTAAAAGAAGTCATTTTGGGAATATGTGAAAAGAGATAAGAATTAGAGAGATATATCTCATGAAAAAGCCGAACTCAACTTTTGCTTTTTAATGTACTATAATAGCTTATAATAAATAATATAGCAGTGCCGAACAAGCCCTTATACGTTAGGGTTTTCACTCAATTAAGGAATCCCGCCGTCATCCAAACTAGATTTACCGACAAATAATCAATCCTCACAAAACTTGATAATCATGTAATCGTCATCAATCACCGATCTTCAAGTCATCAACGTAATGGTGCATTAATTTGTACCTGATCTCGGATTTACCGTAGTCTAATCCTTATAGAACTTCCACTTCGTGGACGATTTCAATTTTTTTTTCAAGTTGCTTTTTAATTTTCTCAACTCCAGTCCACGTGAAAATCCCAGCAAGGCTTGATCGTGGACTTTGAAAACAATTGTGGCTAAAATGCGCTTCCAGTATGCCAAAGTTCAAACATTTATAGGTCGTGCAGAATTCTTCGGATTTTTTCCCATTCAATATGGGCCCCTAACCTTTCGACATTCAAAGACCTACACTGCACACGTTTTAGTTTCTTCCTGGGACGGGTGTACACACTTAACCTAATCCCTCCTCTTATCATTATGAAATCAAACCTTCTGAAGTGAGCTAAAACGTATGTACACACTTAACCTACCATTTCTAGCTGGAGTAAACCAAAACCGCACGTACACAATTAACCTATCATCTCTAGCAAACAAGCTTCCATACGTCTGCAAGCTCAAAGTACCAGCAAACAAGCTTGTAACTTGTGCACGTCTATTTATGAAGGCTAAATCACACAAACTGCTAGCACAGGTTCCATACGTCTTGTACGAACAATGTGCTTGGATTACGGTTGTTGAGGGGCTTTGAGGGGAAGGAAATTATGCAAGTGAAGTAAAATAAATCTCTGCAAAAAAGTGAAATTTGATTGGAAAACTAAACTGGATAAACCTAAAGAGTGCAAAACAAAATGTAAGAATAATTTCCTTTCATCAAAACACCCAAACACTATGCCATCTCACCCATTCTCCAATACCCTCTCCCTCCCCTTTCTCGATCCCCAATTGTCAAACATAGAAAACAAACAATAGGGAAGGAATCTATATAGGGCGGCATCATTAGCCTAAAAGAGCATGGGAATTTACCCATAACCTCAGCTTGATCAAGCAACTCAAACATGGTATATGCGATTGAAAAGCAGTTCAGAACAATTAACGTATGAATCAAAATTAAAGCATATGCAAAAGCTGTGCCAGTTCAGCACCCGAGAATTTTAAATGCAAGAAACCAAAAGTTCAACTTCTTGGTTAAGTGTTGAATGCCAAAAAAACCACACCCTTGAATTGCTACATACCTCACAGAAACATGCTGCTCGGTGAAAAAGGTATTATTACTTTCCCAAAGCTTTCACTGGAAATCAAACTCCCTTCTCATTCAGCGATGAAACTGAAAGGTTCCTGCTATGGCATCAGATATATTTCCAGCACTGCAAGTCATGAAGGCTTACAATTAATGACTTGCTTCTTCTTCGTCTTCATCCCCATGACCATATGGATCCCCACCTTGACCGACTACTTCCAACTGCAAACACAGCATACAAAGCAAAATCATTGCCTGAGTAAAAATTTGGTATAGTGCCAACTTAAACAGAAATCTTGGCAGTAGCACAAGTTAATTCTGCAGTCTGGAATATTGGATTACACTCAATAGCGGAACAAATGTGGCAAGCCCTTTTACAGATTCTTTTTAAGGCTCTTTCACTGCCCAGGTGTTTTAAAGGGGCAGAAATTCAATTTCAAAGCAATTCTTAGTGGTTGCATAATTCAGTAGCTCAAACTAGAAGAGTCAACACAAATCTCCAGCAAAGCTATATTCAATTTAAATATGCTATTCGTTAGATTATCAATTGCCACTTACCTTAAAGTACTGAGAGCACACAGGACATTCATGAGGTTTATTTTTCTCCAGCCAGAACCAAACAACATCATGCTCATCTTCTGCAAATTAAAGGATCAAGAATCATGAACTGTAGTTCCCAAGGGACGTGTGAAGAAATACAAGATATATCAAACAAGTGAAAAAAGCAACAACAATAAATTTCAACACACCTCCTTCACCACCAGGGCATCCAACAATTCTTCTGTCGAACACAGATTTTACAATAGCAGGTTCTTCCTGCAGGAATGCCAAAGAAGAAATTGCATGAAAAATAAACATTTTGCAGTGCCAGTACTATCCTTTTAAGTAAACTTCATACAAGGTGATTTCATAAAAGCAGTTTGCCACCTCATATTCATCAAAATAATGACACAATCACTGCAATCAGAATTGGTAGGTAATCTGCGTATACCCAACAAACAGTAAAAAAAGCTAATGATTTCAAAACCAATCTCTGCTCAGGATAGACTACAAAAAAGGGCTCCTTGTGAAGTCATTTTTATTTCTTGGGCGGTTACCATTATCTATATCTTTGCACTCTGGCATTGAACACAAATAACTTAGATAAAGATAAATAGATCATTATAGCACATTTTAAATGACTCTTGGCAACATCAAGCTGCACTTTTACAAGCACTAGGTGCTTTGGGCTGGGTAACAAAAGATTTATAAAGCCCCAATCATAAAATACAGTCCTTGATTCCTTGGGCACTTACCAAAAGATTAACTAAGATAAGGATAAATGGATCATTATAGCATTTTAAATGACTCTTGGCAACATCAAGGTGCAATTTTACAAGCACAAAATGCTTTGGGCTGGGTAACAAAAGATTTCTAAAGCCCTAATCATAAAATGCAGTCCTTGATTCCTTGCTCAGTTACCAAAAGATTTACTAAGCCCCAATAGATTTCATTCTTTACACCTTCTTCCTTGACAAGCAGAACCACAGACCAATATTGATAATAGTTTGATTAGACAACTGTGTTTGCTAAAGATTGCAATTTTGGGTATAAATAAAGGAAATTGTTTACGTAATTATCACATTTAAATGTGGTAAATATTTCAACTAGATGTGAGCTTTGATTGAGACAATGACACAAAAGGCTAAGCAAACTAGGACTCATTTTTATTCCAAACTAAAACAAGCCCTATGCACAAATTCCTGACCCCTAATTAGCTGAAAAGAGTATAAAGACCTGATTTATTGGTACACACAACCCCTATTCTTAAATGGATGTCAAGCGGATATAGATATATAAAACAGACTCAACTACACAAATGCTTATAATCAACTTTAAAGAAAAAACAGAAAAAGAATACATTCCTTTTCACTGTTTCCTGAATTATATAACTCTTTCTTGTCCAGGTCAAAATAATACCCAACAAGCTACTGCATGCCACAGAAGAAGATGGGAAAGACAATGAGCCCTCTCCAACAGGGGAAGACACAAGAAACTAAGGAAAACCTCACAATAAAAAAGCAGGAGAATCACACTAACCGAAATTCTCTTTATGTACGACAAAGGGGGAAAATGGATAGAAAAAGGTAGACGAGTACAGAAGATTACGATTAACATTATACATAAAATGATAACAAATCGTCCTAATGATCATAAAGACGATACACAGTGCCAGATTGCCACCATGTCCGCATCTCATGCTGCTTTGCTAACCCAGAAAAGATTTTCTGCCTTTAATTCCTATCTTAATTTGTATAAAAAATGCACAATGGCAGCTGCAAGGAACCCTGCTCATGAATTGACAAAAAGGTAACCTCCACCAAATTTGAACACAGTAAATATATTTTTAAAATTCCCAGGTGTCTCACACTCTCACTTGAGCCGAATGGGACATCACAACAACCACAAGTACAGCAAAGCTCCACCCTCCCAGATCTTTCCATTCATATCTAAGCACTCTCCTTGTAGATAGAGACAAAGAGGTAATAATGGAATCAGATGCAATGACATTGAATCAATGTCAGTAAAGTTGGTAGTCCTCCCTAATATAGTATAAGAAAGAAGCAAATAACATGGTAATAATCCTAAAGCTGGTTAATAACATTATTGATAAAATATCGTGGGAATTGGAAAATAAATAGGAAATTATTGATTAAATGTATATGTGTTCAAAATTAAGCAAAGCCTTTTTAAGAAAAAAAATGAACGCAAAACTATTTATTTCATAGCCATTTTCAAATACACAAAAGATAATCATAGTTTTTTCACTACAGTATATATGCATCGAGTCCAGGATGAATTCCATGCTTCATTCAATACATCAAATTGTAACCTTGTTTTTTTGCTTTAACAGATCCAATGGTCAAAATCAATAATCCAGTTAATTGGTGTACAAGTAACCATTACAATCCTCCCTTACTAGCCCTAAAGGAATTGTTTTTTCCATCGATTTGAATAAAGATCTTTCTACCAAAAATCTGTCCCAAGGTTTATTAGGTGTCTTGTATTTGATGTTGCATCATTGATCCCAAGTAAATAAGATTTTCATGGGTGACTTTTTTTTTTTTTTATAGATGTTAGGTATGAGTAGGAACACTTGCATATTGTAAAAGGTCTTTTTCAATTCTATTTGAGAGTATAGTAGAGTGTTTTAGCAATCAACAAACGAGCCATTTTTGCATCACATATGTTCAAAGCAAGTGCAGAAAAAATCTATTGGATCTTCGGTGATTGAATCCTCTCTCTTATGTGTGCCGGTGGGCTTTTTATTTAGTAATTCGCCGGAAAAACCATCATGAGTCAATTAACCCTCTTAGTCTTCAGTGATTCAAGAAGTCTTATTAATAGAAAGATAATCGGGAATAGTTTGGTAGGCAATACAGGAAGAACAGAAGAGCTTTATCAATCAAACCATAGACCCATTTCCATGAATTTATACGCAATTGAAAATATGAAATAATACATTATTGTTTCAATGGAAATACTCAGCAACCTTTCAGATTTTCGGTTAACTTTATCAATAGAAAGAAATGTATTCTGGTTTCACTTTATCTTCCAATGTATTAGGCACCTAATTTCACAGATTTTTTTTATAATAGCACATTCAAAGTTGATGATCCCAGCCCAATCAAAAGCTTAACAGATAAACAAAACAAAAGCACCATCTACAATTACATCTGATGTAGGAAGCCAAAAATATTGAATAACAACTAAACAAATATTCACCATACTGTCCAATCGAAAAGGTGCATTTTGTTCCACAAAAGACCAGAGGACAAAATAACCACAATCATCCACATGACCACATCTAATTGATGTTACACAATTGCAAAGCTTGATAAAAACTAACCTTTGTTCCGAAAGGGCCAACGGGATGGTTTATCTCCAAGATATCCCTTCCCTAATCAGCAGAAAAGTTCATCAAACAAAGGATGCTGATTCATAAATCAAAATCAAAGGAAGAAAAGATGGAAAAAGAAATTTTCAAAAAAAAGTAAAATAGATCAACATAAAACTCATTTTATAGATTAGAACGGAAATAAATTACCTCGAGCTCAGCTTGAAGCTCTTCCCGTTCATGACCGGTCGCAATCGGCAACACATCTTCGACCTTCAGGTCAGATTTCGAAGCCGGATTCACTGCACCAAATCACGGCAAGAAAAAATCAGGAGTCCACTTCATTTCCCCTACAGGAAAGCCGAATATCAAATCAAGTAGAAATTACAAAAGAGAGAAAGGATACCGGAACCTGATGAGAAACGGCGAGCGAGAATGAAGGTAGGCGCCGAGCGAGAGCGAGAATCGGGAATGGATCGTCGACCGACGGCGAGTCTGGAACCGGAGGTGGAAGAAGAATTGAGGGCATGAAGCCGAGAAGAAACGATTCTTCTCCACATGTTTGCGATTCGAGGTTAGTACTCAGCTTTCTCGTCGATGAGAATGAGAATTGTGCGAAGAGAGGTCTGCGGGCGAAAGGGAAAAGTCATTAAATACCTGCCTCGCCCTTGCCCGACCTGGGTCCGTCCTCAAACTGCCGGTTCAGATTCCGGAGCGGCGTGTTTCGGAACCCATCTTTCGCCGAAATTAACTTTTGGCCGGCCATTTATATCTATATCTATTTCTATATCTATATCTATATAATTTTGTGTACATGGAGGTATTTAATGCCCTCATGCCATATTAATGAGCATAAAAAGTAAATAAAATGATGATTACTTGAAAGAATATACAATTGTATTAAAAGTGTATAGCAATTACTATTTTGTTTAAGGGAAATTCCTCTTAGTACCCCTGAGGTTTCGACTTTTTTTTTTGGTGTCCCACGAACTTTTTCTTTCCTTTTGGTGCCCCCGAGGTTTACAAATAGTTCTTAACGTAACCAAAAGTTAACATTTATCACTTTTCCATCCAAAATTAAGAATTTCTGTTAAAAAAAAAAAGCTAAACTAAAATACATGTTAAAATACATTTATCACTCAAATAAAAAAAACGAAAATTATATGCGTTTTAGGGTAGTTTTTGAAATTTCAGGGTTATTTTTAAGATTTTAAAAAACGAAAAAATAAATTAAAAGCTTGTTCTATCGTCTCTCTCGTTCCAGACTTCAATTGCCTCTTCTCCAATCTCCACTTCTACAGATCTCAGGCCGGCGATCGCCTTTCCGACACCAGTCAACCAGCATACCTCCGGCCTCCGGTCCACCACCCACGGGCGACTCGTTCTCCACTCTGCTCTCCAGGTGAATCTCTGATTTGATTTCTCTGTTTCTTTTCTACATTGCTTTGAATTTTTAGGGTTTAGTCATCTAGCTCTATTTTGTATGATGGATTGCGAATGCCTTTGTTATTGTCTAGGGATTGTTTTGACTGTCACTATTATGTTGTCAATTTGTAGTCTGAGGGCTTCTCCAATTTGATTGGTACCTAATATCCAGATTTCACTACACGGATATGTGCTCATATTCTTGTCATTTAATTTAGCTTTTTTTTGTTTAACAAAAATTCTTATTTTTGGATGGAAAAGTGATAAATGTTAACTTTTGGTTACGGTGAGAACTATTTGTAAACCTCGGGGGCACCAAAAGGAAAAAAAAAAGTTCATTGGACACCAAGAAGAAAAGTCGAAACCTCGGGGGTACCAAGAGGAATTTCCCTTTGTTTAATATAGAAAAGTAAAAAGTAAATACAAACCGTGATTATTTGAAAACTATATTTTTTGTCAAAAAGTTATCATTTGAAGAGCACATTATTATACTAGAAATGTACAATAATTAAATTTTGTTTCACATAGAAAACTAAAAAGTGAATACAAAAAGTGATCATTTGAAAACAATATTGATATTGAAAACTATAAATTTTGTCTTAGAAAAAACTATTGTACTAGAAACGTATAACTCAGTGTTTCATGTCTCATATAAAATATAGAACTATATTTATAATTTTGTGTTAATAAGGGGATATTGAATGTCATCATGACACGTTGATGAGCATAAAGAGGTGATCGAATAAAAAAGGTAATTATTTTAAAAACAAACTATTGTATTAAAAAGGTATAAAATAGTATTTTATTTCCTATAGAAAACTAAAAAGTGATCATTTGAAAACTATATTTATGTATACTACATATATAAAGAAAACAGTTTTTACACGAGAACATAAAACGTAGAAAAATACTGAGAATTAAAAAGGTAATCAATATGATGTATTTGGTCACAAGTTTTTATATACACTTATAATTACAAATTATTTATATATTTGTGTATAACTTAATGGTTAAAAAGCTTCTAAATTAAGAACCTATCACATATGAGAATTATTTTTTCACCTTTTACTTATTTTATAGATAATTTAAAAAACTAGTACAATTAGGAAATTGTGTTTTATTTTATTTTTAAATAATAAATTTTGTTAAATTCGGGTATATTTGCCCTTTTTAGACATATAAATTTGCTTCTGTTATTATATGTATACGCTAGTATTAATCTCGTACCTTGAATACACAAATTTGATTTAACTAAAATCTTAGTTTAAACTAGTTGTACCCGTCGTGTCATGCATGATTCGTGTTTTGTAATTTTTTTGAATATATTATAAATATAATATTAGTGTGAAAATGTATAATAAAATTTTTGACATAATTTAGTTTCATGGAATATTAGAAGTCTTTAATTGTTCTATAATCAATTAAGAATATATTGTTATGAAAAATCACGTACTTATATTTTATTAGTCAAAAACTTACATTATTTTGCAAATTATATTTACTTATATTAAATATAATATGCAAATCACGAACTTGATATAAACAAATTAAACATGTAGTTGTTTTAATCATAATATTTAATAAGTAGATCATATAAAAAACAATGTACTATAAAAATAAGTAGATCAAAAACAATGTGAAGATCATATAAAAAATATAAAAAACGTACATGAATGCAAAGGGAAAAATTTAATACTTGAATGAATTTGACGTTGTACGTGACAAAGGAAAAATCAGTGCTTGTTATGAAAATCATGTGATTTATGCTTTGTACTTTCTCTTATTTGTCTATCTTTTATAGAAGAAAATTTTAAAGATAGGTAGTATTGTTTGAAAGATAGATATTAGATCAATAAGAAATAAGGTGAACAAATTGCCAAAGTGAAACAAATTATACAAACTTTGATTGGTATAAAATATGACATAGGTGCACAAATTGACCATAGAGTTGAACAAATGAGCAATAGAGTTGAACAAATATGGATGAACAAATTGACCATAGACACGCGCTATTTTCCTGGAAAAAAGCGCGAAAAAGCGAAAAAAAAATGAAAAAACGAAAAAAAAAACGAAAAAAACGGGAAAAAACGGAAAACGGAAAACACGCGAATAAAACACGTACAATACGCAAATAATACGCGTATAATACGCGAATAATTCGCACGCTAGTTTTTTGGGTTGTTTTTTCACGCGTGATCAATGGCTGAGATTTATTCCTATTTCCTACTCTAAGACGCATTCCTACGCGAATATATGTTGGAAAAATACGTACTCAAATTACGTGAATGTATCAATATTATAACACAACCATAGGTGGAGAATATTTGTATATATAGAGAATATTAGTTAAAGATAAAATTAAAATTAAACTATGACGAAGATAAAATTAAAATTAAAATTAAGATTAAAATTAAGATTAAAATTAAGATTAAAATTAAGATTAAAATTAAAATTAAAATTAAAATTATAATTAAAATTATAATTATAATTAAAATTATAATTAAAGTTATAATTAAAATTATAATTAAAATTAAAATTAAAGGAATATAAAATTAAAGATAGATAGTATGACTTTAAAGATAAAAATGACGATTAGATATCTAAGGAAAATAAAAGACATAGAGCTGTTATTATCTATTTAAGTTGGAAAAAAAAATCAAGCGGGGCCGAAATCAACGTGGTGGCTCGAAAACGGTCGCATTTTATAATATATATTGATTTTATATAAAGTTATTCAAAAGAATAGTTTGATATAAAATCTTGTATTAGTTTATTTAGTTAGCTTCTTATGGGATTTATTTTAATGATAT
Source organism: Polygonum maritimum (assembly GCA_963924305.1). Lineage (NCBI taxonomy): Eukaryota > Viridiplantae > Streptophyta > Magnoliopsida > Caryophyllales > Polygonaceae > Polygonum > Polygonum maritimum. The sequence continues at coordinate 12,079,245 of OZ002728.1, forward strand.
AGTATTTCTGCTATAATATATTCTTGTAATCGAATAAAAATTTGTAGAATTTTAATTTTAATTGGATAATATAATTGCTAATCAAATAACGAAAATTTTTAGTTGTTAGGATTATAATTTTAATCGTTTAAAGATTTATTTTCATTATGTAAACATTTTTTAAAAGATTGGATAGATTTATTATTTGTACAATTTAATGTGGGATCTACAATGAAATTTGAACTAATTAAACAAATTAAATTGTTTTAATAAAGATGGATGATGCGGTTTAATGAGAAATTGACACGTGTCGTGCTAAATATTATTTTTAACCTTCGCTTTAGTATATAGTTATGATGATATTTTGGAGCTTGATTCGTATTTTTTTTGTAAGTTTCATATAATTTATGTATATTTTTTTTGTAGAAAAGAGAATAACTGGTTTGAGCCGGTTTGGAACCAGTGGAACCGAATAAAACCGTCGGTTCCCCTGTTCCGGGGAAAGGGAAACCGTATCCGTCTTTAAAATTGTCATTCCGGTTCCGAACTAGTTTCGTAACCTTCGAATCCCGGGTTTCATTGGAACCGGACCCATGTCTACACTTGGGCTTGTTTCTACAGGAATAACGGACGGTTGGAACGAGCAACAAATTTTATCGAAGACGATATTAGGGATGGGTGTTCAGAAGTGTGCCGATTAGCAGAGGTGGACGAATATCGATCACCCCCCTCCTAGTCTCCTACCCCCATATGGCAGTGGATAAGGCAACGCCTTGGTCCTTTCGTCCCACTCCATCGTGCGAGAAATTTCTCCAAAAACTCTTGGCCTTCATCTTCTATTTTCACATTTGGACGAGGCTTGTGAGAGTTAAGGAGTGACGAAAGGCCATTTTTGACAAGCTCCGAATTATCTTGTCTCCGACATACTTGATCAACACATGAACAATCGTGAAATTGAACCGGCAAGTTTTAATACATCACTTTTTTGCCTACCCCGAAGACTCGACTTGACAATATCTCTTTGCTCTCATCGAATGCCTCTACAATACGAATAAGTATGAGGCTATTGGTTTTATATACTCATGCTTGCCACATGTCACTTGATTTACAATTGTATAATTATATTTTTAGGCTTATATATATAGGGGAAGGCTCAATATCAGTTGGATATATATAAGTTTACTTGGAGAAAAAACAAAACAGAAATCGATAACATCTACGAGAATTGGATCGAGTAATTGTTAGTGAAAGTATACTACAAGCGTTTTTAGGAATTCGAACTCACAACCACGCTTTCACGACTTCTAATCACTACAAAATATCAATTGATATTACGAATGGTAGAATAAGTAAAATTGCGCCGTTCAAGATGGAGAAGATGTGGCTTATGAGAAAGGATTACCGAAATGTGGTGAAACAATCATGGAGGGCTTGCTTCCAAGGATCCTTCATGTTTCAACTCATGAAGAAAACTCAGCTACTTAAGGCACATATGAAACAATGGAAAAGAAAAACATTTGGGAATACATTTGAACAATTTCGGGAAATCGAGGACACTCTCCTAGACTTGCAACAACAAATTGTTGAATCCCCACAACCAACACTCGTCCAAAAACAACTCCGATTTCTGCAAAAGAAGGAATGCATCCTACAGTTCCACAAAACGTACTGGAGACAAAGGGCAAAGACAAAACACGTAAAACTAACTGACTCTAATTCAGGTTATTTCCACAAGATAGCAACGGGGAGACAAAACTATAAAAACATAAGAACAATCGTGTCGAGCGATGGCACCCAAATCGTGGGGGAAGAAAACATTTGTCGAGAAATCAGAATGACTTCTTTAGGCGGTTTAAAAAAGAACAGACAAATACAGTTATCCTTGAAGAATACCTGACAGTTATAGACAAAGAAATAACTGATGAAGATAATAATAGCCTAATAAGACCAGTATCGAATGAAGAAGTAAAAAATGTTGTTTTTCAAATCGGTTCTGACAAATCTCAAGGACTAGACGGCATGACATCAGAATTTTAGGCATAACCTTCTTCCATTTGGGAAAAATAATAAAACAAAGTAACCATACATTCATTTTGTTGCTACCAAAAAATGAGAATCCATCGACAACGAATCACTATAGGCCTATCAAATTATGTACGACGATATATAAATGTAAGGCCCGAGGCCCTAGAAGCGCTATCCCATGCCAACCCGAGAGACTTCCCAGGAGGTCACTCATCCTAAGACTGCTCTCGTCCTAGCACGCTTAACTTCATGGTTCTTTTGACCTCTCGAACCATGAAAAGGAAGAGCTCTTGGTGGCATGGGGAGCACCTCAATCCCTTATAATTTCTTGGGGTGTTACAATCTCCCCCACTTAAGCACTTGACGACCTCGTCAAGGCCCAAGAACCGCCCCTTGGGTCGAGTGACCGCCCTCCGCCCAGGACAACTCGTAACCCAGAGTCGGCTCTGATACCATTTGTAAGGCCCGAGGCCCTAAACCACTATCCCATGCCAACCCGAAAGACTTCCCAGGAGGTCACCCATCCTGAGACTACTCTCGTCCTAGCACGCTTAACTTCATAGTTCTTTTGACCTCTCAACCATGAAAAGGAAGAGCTCTTGCTGGCATGAGGAGCACCTCAATCCCTTATAAATTACCGGGGTGTTACAATCTCCCCCATTTAAGCACTTGATGACCTCGTCAAGGCCCAAGGACCACCCCTTGGGTCGAGTGACCGCCCTCTGGCCAAGCCAACTCGTAACCCAGAGTCGGCTCTAATACCATTTGTACGGCCCGAGGCCCTAGAAGCGCTATCCCATGCCAACCCGAGAGACTTCCCAAGAGGTCACCCATCTTGAGACTACTCTCGTCCTAGCACGCTTAACTTCATAGTTCTTTTGACCTCTCGAATCATTAAAAGGAAGAGCTCTTGTTGGCATGGGGAGCACCTCAATCACTTATAAATTACCGGGGTGTTACAATAAAAAAAATTGCTAAGATCCCAACAGAAAGATTAAAGGAGGTTATTCTTAAAATTATCCATCTACTTCAAGGAGCCTTTGTTGCAGGAAGGACAATACAAGACAACGTGATCATAGCACATGAAATTTTTCATTCCTTTAAAGGAAGCCAAGCTAAAGAAGGATAGATGACTATAAAACTAGATATGGAAAAAGCATATGACAGGGTAGACTGAGAATTCCTATTTCGTATCCTTAACCGATTTGGGTTTGATGACAAGTTTGTAGGATGGATTCGTGAGTGTGTATGTACCGTGTTCTTCTCAGTCTTGGTACATAGTGGACCTACTGTGTCATTCCTACCAGAGCGAGGAATTAGAAAAGGAAACCCGTTATCGCCATATATGTTTGTAATTGGAGCGGAAATCCTTGCTCGGAAACTCCAAAAGATCTGTGAGATCCCAAAGCCACTAATAGGTTCCCCAATAGCTAGAGGAGGAAAGAGAGTGTCGTTTTTGGCTTTCGCGGATGCTATCATTATTTTTGCTAAAAGAAACCAAAACGCGTGCAATCAAATGAAAAACATTATTGAAGAGTATTGTCCAGCATCAGGACAAAAAATAAATTATCATAAATCAGTGTTTCACACATCTAAGAAAATTGTGAGTCAGTAGTAGCAAAGTATCAAACAAACACTATGGATAAGTACTATGAAAATTTTAGAAAAGTATCTAGGATGTTCGATCATCAACGATAGAGTAAACAAAGAAAGCTTCCAAGACATAACTGAAAATGCCCACCAACAACTAGCAAAATGAAAGTTAATACGCAATCGCAAGAAGGACGAACAGTGTTAATCAGGTCGAACCTATCCACTCAACCGAACTACCTCATGCAAACCTTCATGTTGCCAAAACATGTAACTTATGAAATTGATGCCATTAATAGAACGTTTTTCTGGAATGAAGACAAACAACATAAGTCGCTTATTGGATGGGACCGAATATGCATACCAAAGGCATACGGGGGGCTAGGCATTAGGAAAGCGGAGAATATGAACAAGGCGCTCCAAATGAAACTTCTTTGGGAAATTCTTACGGAGCAAGACAATGTCTGTGTACAAGTGATTAACGCAAAATATTTAAGAGGAAGCTCGCTCTCAGATTATACAATGAAGTTGAACAACTCGTAGCAATGGAAGCAATTAATAAAATTGAAGCCAAAATTTGAGAAAGGCTTGAGATGGCAAATAGAAAATGGCCAGGATATTAATTTTTGAAAGGACAGATGGCTCACGAACGAACGACTTGTAAAATGGGCAGCTACAAACAATGGTGTTAACGTGGCAACTAAAGTCGAGCACTTCATACGGACAAAAAATGGAAGGTAAATGAACTTCAACATGTGATTCCTAGCGAAGTGATAGAGAAAATAATAAGAATCTCAATCCCATAGAATGATATTGACGATAAATTGATCTGCCCCAAGTAGGAATGGATGGTATTCCACGGACTCAGCGATAAGCCTAATAACTAAAGAAGAAACAATGTCCTTAAACCCCAATGCTTGGATCTGGAAACTGGATACCTACTCAAAAGTAAAGAACTTTCTCTGGAAAATTGACATGAATGGGTTGGCCACTGAACAAAGGCTTATTGAAAAACATGTTGTTATATCGCAAGGATGTCTCATTAGTAGCGCTACACATGAGGACTCGATACATCTGTTGCTTGAATGTCCGCGTACGTTGGAAGTAATAATGAGCATAAATGTCAATACGGAACGTGTACTCAGAGAACATAACCCATCGCAAATGAACCCTAGAAATGTGTATTTCGAGCTAAATAGCAAACTAAGGAAAGAAGATTTCATTGAGTTAGCAATGGCCTGGTGGGACATATGACACCAGAGAAATAAGTTACTTTTCCAGCAAACTCCTAACGACCTAATACAAAATCTTAACCTTTAAATCCGCAATCAGCTGAGGCAATGGAAACAAGCTAAAGAATGGCAAGAGGATGAAGAGAAGTGTTCAGACAAAGGTGGTTGTCTAAGAGGACGATCACGAAACAAAACACGAGGATGGAAGAAACCGTACCCGAATTATGCAAAATTAAATTTTGACGGATCAAAGCTTAGTAATGGTATGCATCGGGGGGTCGATTATTAGGGACGAGAACGGAGACCCAATTGACGGGTCAACAAGAACATATGGAAAAGTGTTTGTTTAAATGGCGAAAACAATGACATTATGGGATGGAGTAAAGAACGTCAAACAGATGGATATAAGAAAGCATGAGATAGAAGGGGATAACATCATAGTTATCAAAGTTGTCATAGGACAAATTCGTTGCCCGTGGGAAATAGAAAGGATTATTACAGACATTTTCGTGTCTTTTCGGGGCTTTGAGTCAGTTCGTATTTTTCATAGGAGTAGGCAGTGTAACACTGTGGCCAATAAAATAGCTTTCTTGGGCCACAATCTCTCACGGGAAACTATTTGGAACTATCACGAGATCTTAGCTCTCATCCGAAAGTATGCCCTAGGAATCCCACCCTAAAACGAGATCCTAATTCTCACCGATTCAAAAAAAAAATATAGGGGAAGGCTCAAAAGAAACAGGTCTTATAGAGAAACGGGAAAAGGAATGAGGATCATTGGATTGAACTTATATAAATTAGGACACATCTTAACTAATTTTGGTGAAAATCACATGAATATTAGACAATATTCACTAAAATAGAAATCCCTAGATTTTAGGCTAGATTTAAGGAGCTGTATTTTTTAAAAAAGTGGAATATTAGACCAGATATTATGGAAAAATCAAATAAATCTGGCACAAGTTCATCGTTACTTAATGTAAATTCAAATATACTACTTCAATATTCGATCGTATATATATTCGAACTTGTCGTTGTGATGTTTGAATATGTTTTAGCATTTTTGGAATATTATTCTATGGTTGTTCGTATTTGTCATGATTTGCATATATAGTCCACTTTGTCGAATGTGTACTATGTTTTGTTTTATTGGAAATAAGACTGTACACAAAATAAATGTAGTGAACATTGAATATGTAGTTGAAATACATTTAATAGGATACAACACTTGATTCAAAACTCATGTTTACGAATTCAATAAACAACATATACACATTCTGAGTAAAGTGCCGCTTCTTTAGGTTTAATCTCGACATTGATCTTTATCTTCCTTCTTTCATTCTTCTTAGGCCTCTTTATATCTTCAACTGCGTCGATACTGTCGACCTTCAAAGTTGCATATTCAACATACAATATGTAAACATTCAGAGTAAGATGACTATAAATCGAAACTTATTTATATTTCATTCCCAAATTTAAATATGTGGTAGTTCAGGAATTTCCAAATCATATTCGATGGTTAATAATGCATATTCAAGATATTGAAATGCACATTCAAGCTCATATTTGTAATCTTGAATATCTATTTCGATTACTTGAATACGCATTATTAGCATTAAAATATGAGGTGTAAAATGCATATTTAAGAAAAATATACTCGATATGCATATTCATAGTTCAATAGACATTTTCATATATATGAACTATATTCCACAAAAATAAAAACATATTCATATGTGTTTATATTCAAAATCGCAACTTGATTACGTGGAGATCCATAAAATTTCACCTTTTACAAGTTTCCTTACCCCTCTCTTTTGGTTTTGGAGACATTGTTTAAGCAATCGTATACCCAAAAAAACACAAAATCAAATAAGAATATGACAATTGTACCATCACACCAAAATGATAACTCCAAGATGCCAATATAATACAAATTTGAACTTCAAAGTTAAAACCTTGAATATTATCCATGTCTCTATGTTCCCCTATTTTGATCTAATCTAAAACCTTGCAATACAAATTCGAAAAATCTTAACACAAATTCAAAATAAAAACCAAAACATCTACAATAAACCCTAGATTCGGATATTAACTACCAACAAGTACGAATACGTTCAATATTTATTCATATATATTCAACTGTTTATACTGCATATTCAAGGTTTCGAACTGCGTTTATTCTATATTAGTTTTGTTTGAAAATTTCAAACTTGGTAGTTCGCATATACATTCAAAGAAACGAAAGTATGAATATGTTAGCACGAAACCGATATCAAACATAGCAAATCAAAGATGCGGTGATGGAGAGAATTAGAAAACAATGACAATGGACGGAGATGACGATGCACATGACTAGGAAGACGACAATGATGATGTAGAAGGATGGAGACAATGTGTAAGGAAACCCACCCTTTCCTTAACAGATCTTGTTGAAGATATTACTGTGTAAATCCGTTTATAATTGATCATTAAGCGGTATCAGACCTAATCGTCGATTATAAATAGGGATAAAGTTTAGGGTTTTCTGATGTTGGAAAATACCTACTTGAAGTTCTTTTATTAGAGAGAAAATGAGACTTTGTTTGGAGAAAAAGGTGGCAACTTTAAGAAGTTTTGGAAATTTCTTAACCGGCAATTGGAGTTCTAAGAGGAGAGCTTCATCATCGTTGGTTAGAGGATCAACAATCTGCAAAGTCTAAGGGAACACTGACTACAGACGTACTTGTTGATAATGGAGAAGAACCAGACCCTAATGAAGCTTGAACGGTCAGGTTTCTGAGGTATAGTTGGTTTGGGCTAGAAGTTAGGAGAGTATTCTAGGAGGAATATAGTTTACTTAACTTGCCGTTGTAGTTCGTGATAATCAACAAAATTTAGTAAGCCATGTTGGAATTTGATTGAATTCCTACTGAATTTTGAGGATAAATTGGAAAACACGTTAAAACAGGACACCAGTATTTTTCTTCTTTTTGTGGTGATGAGTGCGTACATCATCTTTCACCGTTTTCTCATTATATGGAAAGGGAAATTACAAAGCTAATTGAAACTCCTACAAATCAGCAACTAGTACCACTAAAATTGTGCATGGCTTTACTTCCTAGAAAGCTCTCAACTGAATGCTAGCAATCTCCTATCATTCAGCTGATAAAAAACTTATTCAAATAGAGAATAAAATTAACTAGGAAAAATAACATAAACAAAGTTTAATTTCACAAGCCATTGGAAATCCTTCTAAGGAAAGTAGGGGTTTTACTAAGGCGCCGGATTATTGCTTTGGGTTTCCTCTCTAATTATTGTCCTTTGTGTTTTTTCATTTCGTGATAGTATGATCCCTACTAAGGATTAATACTCTTTTACTACTTGTTTCCCGTTTGCTTCCGTTGTCCAGTTCTTTGATCCTGTGGGATTAGGGTATGTATTTTATCACGTCGATCCAAAAGAAAGCATTCACTTAGCAAATATTACAAACGAGACAGTCACAATTGAATTACATTTTAGTAAGTAGATATCCTAGAGTAATATAAGCACCATATATCCAAAGCTTGTGGATGAGGCATTTAGCGTATGGGTTAAATAAAGATGTTGACAATTGTGTCTGCAACATTCAACAACTGTATGATCTCGTTTGTTTCCTTCTTGTCATATGTGCCCTTGATGGAGCTCATTAGAACGCAAGTGATGTGAAAGCTGACCTTGCAAGTGTCACATTCATAACACCATCGAGCACGCTCACACTTAGACCCACATGACGCGTCGCACTTTCGAGAGGTTTCCGCGGGCCTCAGCTGCAAGGGATGCGGTGGATGGAGGTCGTGCATCAAGTGTTGGGGCAACTGGCTACACGCCGGGTGAACGAAAAACTTGCACGTCTTGCACCTGGGCATGCATTCATCACATTAGCTGGCCAACTCGATCTCCATGCATAATTTGGCATGAACAATACAACTAGGATGCATGAGAGTGAGTACATAGTATGTACCTATACATTCTGCAATTGGATTTTGTTTTGTGCTCGCATATATCGCACTCGCTGAAATGGCGCCTCGTCTTGAGCTCCAAGTCATGCTGAGGATGCATGAACGACGAGATCTTGGTAGGGCAGGTTGCACAGATAGGGTGCAAGTCCACCTTGCAGTCGTGGCATCGAAACCGCTTACCATACCCCGTGGTGAAGTAGTGGTTGCATTTGTAGTCGTTATTCGAGTACACGTCCTTCATGCAGTGCTCCTGCTTGTGGGCGAAAGTCGATATGGTGGTCTGATCCACGGGTGATTTTATCTCTTTCGCACGCGAGTACGAGCAAGGGGACAGTGCCACTAGTCCCGTTGCGCAAACCTTGAGCCATTAGAATTGCAAGTATCAGCCAAAACTTAAGTACGTTCAAACCCATTACTTCTGTATGAACTATGGTACGACTAAGTCTTAAATATTAAAGTCATTTTAAATATACTATATTATTGAATTTATGCACATTTAATTCTACATATTGATATGATACACCATGATAGTAATATTATATTTAATTCGAATTAACTTGTTTTTTCATATAAACTTTGATTATAGTATATTTTGAAATTTATAAATTTGTCCTAATATCAATATTTGACTTGTCTTATACACCAACCTAAAATATAAAATATAATATCGATGTCTCGATAGATTATAAACATTTTATTATCAAACTTTACATGAATAAATATAATATTGATGTCCTAATAGTCATATTTTCTGATTATATAACTTTAATTTACCATATAACCTAAAATCATATTTTTTAAATATAATTAAACATATCATAGTTTTTAAATATATATTTTTATGATATATATTGTGGGGTCAGAATAAACGTGGTGACTCGAAAACGGCCGCGTTTTATAATACACATTTATATTCATTGATTAGGATGTTAAGAAGTTTATATATATGATGTAAAAAGAGATGTATTATTTCATTATGATTTTTTTGATTAATCAATCGAGTATTAAATTTCGAAGTTACCAATCTTTGAATAACAAAGTCTCTATTGTTAGCTTGTGTTAAATATTTTTGTTTGAGATGACGTTGTTTGATCATAGGATCACCACAGATTTTGTTTGATCTTGAGAGTCCATTTTGAAGTGTTAAATAGAAATCTTGTATAGGGTCAAATCTTGTAACATGGTATAAAATAGATTGATAAATTTTTGGGATGCATTTTTTCATAGAATAAAGATCTTGTAATATTTAGATTTTATTTGAGATGTTGTACGTTATTTTTAGAATGCTATCTTATGTTTTTTGAACAAATTTTTGGAAAAAAGATAAATTTTTAGAGACTTTTGTAAGAGTGTAACATAAATAATAGACAATTAAATCTAAAAAATTAGATAACATAAATAGAAGCTCATTTTTTTTTATGGAATATAGTATAGATAGATTGGTATAGCGTGCTTAATTGGAAGACCAAAAACACTAGTTAAAGTTGTATATGAAAACAAGATGTGAAACAGAGTACACAATTTTTATCAAATTTTAGTGAGTTGATCTTGAACGGATGACTTAATTAAGTATACCATAGATATATAAAGATGAGATCCACCTTCCGAAGTCACTGAAACGACGGGATTCACCCCTCTTTAGCAAATCTCGGATAGTTTTTACGAGTAATTTTTGTGTCAAGATCAAGAAATGTTTTACCAAGCACATTTTTCACATTGTAATTTAAACACTCTCGTCCTTTATATGCAAATTCTGAAACAAAACATATTTGGTTAGGGAAAACAATCGATAAAGAGATCTTATAACTAATTACAACTAGGGATCCATTTCCAACCTCGTGTAGATAGTAGTTGCAAGATGAGCTGATTGCAAACGCCACACTTGCCACACCGGGTGGATGCGGAGTCGACCTCCATGAGCTCGTGCTTGTGCGTGAAATGCTGAAACGGCTCCTTTGTTGGCTTTCGGTTTCGGTTCTCGACGCAACATAGTAGCCCGTGGCAACGATGCCCACGCCAGCTCCGACCGCTCCCAGGATCATGGTGTACGTTCTTTTCTAAAAACAAGAAGAGAATGTGTATGCAATATTAATCAACAGAGTACGTAGCAGTAGTAGTACGTATATTTCTAGGTTGTATGATCGATTAATGTATAGTCTTAATTAAATAGTCACACTTGAAGTTGACTTACCAACTTGACTTGGGAGTACGTCCATCGAACGAAGCTTCCTACTTCAAATACTACGTTAACAGCCGCCCCACTTGTTGTGGTATCCTAAAGACCTAGAGAAAGAGTCATGTAAGAAAGACTCTTATGGTGAGAAATAGGAATGGATATCCACCGTAGGATCTAACGGATTTAATGGCTGAGATTGTATTACTTTCTGCCCCAAAAAAAATCCTGCTCATTTCTTTCTATTTCCTTCTCTTCGTTCCTGCATCGCTCAGACCAAACCACGACCTCTCCCCGTCGCTTCTCTGGCCCCGTCCGCCTCCCCCGTCGCCGCCCCAACCCTGTCGTCGTCTCCGTCGTCGACTCCGGCCGCTTCTCCTCCCGCTCCGCTTCGCTCAAGCCCCGACTTCTCCCACCGTCACCAGCTCTGCCGATCCACTACTAGAAAAAGGGCTTTTAACGACCAACAATTTTGTCGTTATAAGCTATGAATCTCGTCGTTAAAGCCTTTTAACGACGACATAAAAGTCGTCGTTTGTTCGTTGCAATAGCTTCCGACGTTATTGGTTATAACGACCATGTTCGTCGTTAACTACTAACGACGATATCCATGCTCGTCGTTAACTACTAACGACGACATTCATGCTCGTCGTTAACTACTAACGACGACATCCATACTCGTCGTTAATTAATAACGACGACATGCTTGCTTGTCGTAATTACATTAACGATGAGTGGCTATGTGGTCGTTAAAACAATAACGAGGGGCAACAATGTCGTCGTTGATGTTTACAGATGAGCTACCCTATACTCATTACTTAATAACGACGAGCATGCAAGTCGTCGTGCTGAAATATTAAATAACGACGAAATCATAGTTGATTACGATGAACGAATTTATCGTTAAAACCATGTTTGTTTAGATTACTATTAGCACATTTATTAATACAGTGCTATTATATATTTATAAGAAGCCATGAACTAAAAGGATATAAATGAAATAAATTTTATATAATCATAAAATGAATCCCTTTTGTATTCAAACTTAATTCATTCATATAAATCATTGAACCTACCTATCTAGCTATCCATGATAACACAAATAAAAATCCACACGATTCAATAAACATATGTTCTTATAGATTCTAAAACAGACGTGGAATTAATTAATGTACTTGAATAGCATATTCTAATATAGCCCGACCCATCTATAACCGATCGATCTTCAAGTACCTACAAAAATAAAAAATAAATAAACAAGTACATAAGAAACATTATATATATATATATAATAAGACCTCTTAAATCATTTTCAGAACTAAATTAACAATTTCCTAACATATACATACCTTGTGAGTTCAAATCGTTTGGTGAATTGGAAGGCATTGAAATATTGAGTTGTTGTGCTAACATATCTTGAAACATCTTCATTCTAGTTTCCATTGAACTCATCCGATCCTTAAGCTCTTTGTTCTCTTCTTGAATTACTTCAACATGGCTAGTCAAAGCTTCATTTTGTTTTTTAGAAGCATTCAAATCAGATACAAGTTCTTCCCTACTTGGTTGTGGTCCTCTTATATCTTTAAGTTTCATTCCTCCTCCAAGACACACAACTCGATCTCGCGACTTAGAGCTAAATACTTTCTGTGCAACCTAATTATGTAAAAAAAGACAGAAAATGCTTGCTTACAAGAAATTCAATAATCTTAACAAATGACAGAAAAAAAATGACACAATATATAAGGTAGAAAAATTACCTCAACATTAGAAAGTGTAGGGTCTTTCTCCATTGTTTCTCGAATTTCATTCTACATATGTGAAATATCATAAGATAGAGCAAGAACAATAACCAAAAAGCAACACAACTCACAACAAAGACATCTCACAACGCAGCAATTCAACAGCTCACAACAAAGACCCATTCAACAACAAAGCAATTCAACACAGCTCACAACATATGCAGCTCACTTTAGAATTCAGCACAGCTCACAAATGTAAGATTCAAATCAAAAAAAAAAATTATGCAGCTGTACGTATAACAACAAAGCAAATTATGCAGCTCACAACACAACTCACAAAAAATTATGCAGCTCCAACACCTACCATACAAAATTGCTGTGTTCTGAAACAGAATTAACTTGTTTGCTATTTTCCGAAACAAAATTGCTTAAATCATTGGATTCTATATCGATATTTGCATGAACAAGACTGTGAACTTAATTTGCAAATCATTTACAAGCAACATATATCATGTAATTAACACAACATGCAACATATTTCAAGCCTGCATAACAAATGTAACACTCAACACATTTCCCAAATATGCAACAAAATTACATCAAAAAATAAATTTAATTAACACATCGATCTTACGTATTTTTTTGTTGTCTCCTCATTGGGAAGTGAATCTCCTTTCTTACGAGTTAGATGAAACACATCGATCAGCTTTGGTTGAAGCCCCTTGCTAGCCCCCTTTTATAACACAATTACCAAAAACTTAATTACTGTAACACAAAATATCTTTACAGATAAAACGAACAAGAGTCAGCTTTCTTACCAAATCATCCCACATGAGTTCCCTAAAGGGCTTACTCCCTGTACGATGACTCAATGGTGTCACATAGTTGGCTCCGTTTACAGAATTTCTTGCACTTGCTTTCTGAGAATTATAGTTCATATTATTATACACAAAAATATTTCAAAGGATTCTGAAAACTGAATAAAAGAATTTACCTTAAATTCAGGATTAGAATATATCTCCTTTATCAGCCATTGCCATTCATTCTTGTTGAGTCCATTTGGCGGCTTACTTTTCAAGGCAGCTTGCAAAGTGATTTCCTTTTTTGTAACATTGTATCTCAACAAGTCAGATCTCCAGTTTGTCCACAGCTCTTTCATGTGATCTAGAACATGCTCACGATAAGATTGCATATTGTCATGGGAAAAGACATCCTGAAATGATGAGCAAATTAGCAGCTCTAAATTTAAGATTTCAATTGTACACTGCATAAACACACTACATCATTTTGCCAGATTGGTTGCAAAATCTTGACATTGTATACATAGCATAAATAATGCAGCAATAAGACAAAGTAACTAACCGTAACTGCACTCCACATGTGATCCTTGACATTGTCTGCAATATCTTTCCATTTGTGCACTTTCACCGGACATATATTTGTGTCACGAACTATGATTCCCAAATGCCTTGCAAATACTTTGTGGTTCTTTCCTACAGCTCGATTATTATAGAAAGTGATTTCTAACTTCTCACCAGGCTTGAGCTTTGCAATTTCTTTGCATTTGTTCCTTCCCCTTCTCTTTTCATTGTCCACTTTCTTCTGAGTAGAATTGCCACCTTATATTTGCAAAACAGTAAAAAAGAAAATAATGAAATATAATATAAGCAATATAAAAAGAAGAATGTAGCATAAATCATGACCATCTCCACCTTGTTCAGTTGTGGGAGAGGTCTCAACCACATTGTCATTAGCATCCAAAGGCATGTTGTCATTTGAATTGCATATTTCCTGATCATTATTATCCTCAGCCAAGTCATGCTCAGGGGAAATAAGATGCTCATTATTATCCTCAGCCAAGTCACGCTCACGACCAACAAGATGCTCATTATCAGCTGTAAAATGAAATGACTCCGAAGAAGATTCTTGATCATTCATAGGCATTTCACCAAGTCTACTAGGGGGGGCAAATAATGGATCAAAAGTATCTTCCTCGTCATTACCAACTACACTGCCAATAACTGTCTTTCCATGGCGTTTAGAAGGAATAGCAGAACCTTCATTATTTTTCAAAAATTTGCTACCCTTCTCAGCATTTGATCTCTCTCCAATTACAGTCTTTGAAGAGTGCAGGTCCTTCAATTGTTTACCACGCCCCCTTTGTAATAAAAGTGGAGGTACGTATTGCCTATTAGCTCTTGGCAAAGAAGGTGGTCTTGTAGGTTGACGAGACTGATTCATTTTTTCTACATGTACGCAAACAAGATATATAAAATCAAATATATAAGATAAACACATATCAGCTTAGAGGGAGAATGCAGAGAAACAAAACAGGCCATATCTCTATATAAAGTCTAGGAGCTCTGAAAAACACTAGCTCATGATTGATGTATTAATCAAGAAGATAACCACATATCAGCTTAGAGGAGAATGCAGAGAAAATTAAGGTTGTATGCATATATGGGCGGTGGATGGAACTGTTAGATTTTATGCGTGTATGCATATTATAGATATATACTGTCAGAGAGGGAAATGAAATCAATCATATATTTTTCATGGTGAAGAAATATTATTGTTAAGATATAAAAAAAAAAAACTATCATTGGTGTGTGACAGTGTGTACGTGGTGTAGTAAATTAAGAGATGTGTAAAAAGAAAAAAAAAAAAGGTAGGTCCATGTGGAGACTTACGTGTGCCTAATAAGCAAGGTTGTAGCTGCAAAAGGATATGTACAAACTCAACTTGAACTTAATTTAATAAATAAATATATAAAAAGGCGGTTCTATGATCTCTAACTCAACTCCGGCCCGAATATAATATTTGTATAATGATGAGTTCTTGTGTAATTAAAGTCACGAGACCCACTACTCGATCTCTCTCTGACAAACACAAACGCAAACAAATATTGTAGGTGTATTTCCTCCCAACACACACCAGACCCACTGTCTAGTACATATATTACTAGCTAGCTACAATATAATAATTCAGATATTTGGGTGATATTTGGGAAATTAGGAGTTGAGAGAAAGAAAATGGGGCGTGCTCATGCCAGAGGAGCTGAGGGAGAGATGGATATATGGCCGGCACAACTGAGTTCAAGTGTATAGATATAGGGTGGATCACAATCATGCCAGATCTCCTAGTTTTCCCAACCTTTCTTTCACTTCCTCATCTCCTAGTTTTCCCACATACTGATCTCTTCGTCTCTCCTTTGCTTTTTTGTTTTTATTCTCTGTAGCTTTTTTTGCTAATCTATAGATATAGATCAAGTGCATCATCAATTAAGAAGCTTCATCATACAAGCCAGCACGTAAGCATTGTTTATATATTCTCTTATATTCTTATACATATTATATATATAGAACTACATACCTAGCTTTAATTATATTAACTAATTCATGTGTTAATATATTATGAATGTGAGTGATATTTTATATATTTATTTTTGAATGGTGTAACCACAAGCACAAACTAAAACTACCCTTTGAAGTTCACTGAATCTATAATAATTACCTCACTCCCCACACTCAAATAATCACAAACAAAAAGGGGTGGAATTAGCTAGTGTGCAACTCATCATGCAAAAAGAAAAAAGTGGTTCAACAATGTAAGGAAGGAAAAAAAAAAGAGTTTTCATCTAAATGCCAACAAACACAACCATTCAAAATTCTAAAGCATCAAGTTCAAGTCAGTGACAACAAAACTGTGAATCAATCAACATACTGAATGCTAAGAGAAGTTCAAGAGGAGAAAAAAAAAAGTTACCAATATATCTATTTCATATATACCTGACTTCGGAGGAGAAAAAAAAAGTTACCTTGCAGTAGAGAATTATGTATCCCTTCTCGATGCAGCTACCAATGGTGACCTGTATACACATGACATGTGACCAAAAAAATCAATACACACAACAAGATAACCAAAACCTTCATCATACAAAAAAGAACTTAAAAAAATTGGAGCAGAGCATATATCAGCACAAAATTGAGCATATATCAACACAAAACATTAAAGTAGAGCATATATCAGCACAAAAAGGGAAAAAATATAGCAGAACAAAATGCAGAGAATGAACTTGGATTTATGCATGATGTTCACTGAAAGGTTAATGTATCATGAATAATTAATACATATGGACTGAAACTAATCTAGACTCTAGTAAAAATCTAACAAAACTGAACTACTAAAAATTCTAAAAATTTCTTCTCCGCTTCTGACGTCCTTGTTCACCACTTCTGTCCAAAGTATTTCTCACAACAACCGGGTCTATGTCATCTCTTCTTTGACAAATCTCAACACTTGCTTTTGTTGAAGATGATGCGACGTAGGCAGGTTTGAAGAATTCACCATGTTGATATGCTTCACCTTCCTCGGGATCCTGGTTTTCATCATCTGACTCAGAAAAGCTGCGGGGTTGACACTTCAAAACAACTTGCCAACCCTTGTTGATGGTGTCAGTGGCGTAAAACACTTGTCTCACTTGACTAGCTAAGACAAATGGTTCATCCCCTTTTAGTTGCTTCTTAGGATTTACGCTAACAAAACCATATTCATCTATTTTGATTCCCCTAACCTCATCATATACGTCCCACCATTTGCAACGAAACAACACAACTCGTCTTCCACCCAAGTACTGTAACTAATATTTCTGTAACAACTCCATAATAATCGATGTTCTCACCATCTCCTGTGTTTCCAATCACAACTACACCACTATTCTGTGTTCATAGAGACTTGTCACGATTTTCTACTCGAAACCTATATCCATTCACAATGTAACCATTTAAAGCAGTGACAAACTGCTTTGGACCACGTGACAATGAAAGCAAATCCTCCATTTTCTTGCTCTTATTTTTCTCATATAGTTGTGAAACCTACCAAAACAAAAAAGAAAAATAATATAATTTTTTTTAAATAATAGTTTCTGAAACACCTAAGAATATGTAAACTACTTACTTCATTTTTGAACCAGTTTCTGAAACTTTCAGACCATTCTTCTTCAGACACTTCAGAACCATTAGATTCATAAATTGTGGAATATTGCCTATGAAAAAGAAAAAAAATTACAAAAAAAAGAAGCAAAAGTCGAAAGTCTAGAGAAAGTATATATTCAGGCCTAGATTATTACTCGAGATAGGGTTGAACTTCATCACAATTCTTCAGAATATAGATATGAGCTTGATTTAACACACGCTTATCAAGTTCTTGGACAGTAGAAGCTCCAAAACCTCGACCAGGATGGCAAAATATAGGCAATGCTTCATCAGAACCCGTTTCATATTCATAATTTCGATCTAGGCGATTAAATCTCGTCTCTACATTATGCAAATATCTCGAGCAAAGAGTCATACACTCATCTGCTAAATAACCCTCAGCAATGGAAGCCTCTGGACGAGCCCTATTCCTTATATATGATTTAAGCTTATACATATATTGTTCAACCGGATACATCCATCTAAACTGCACCGGTCCTCCACTTTTAGCTTCATCCACTAAATGAATAGGCAAATGCATCATAACATCAAAGAAGGAAGGAGGGAAAACCTTTTCTAACTTGCATAGAGTGATAGGAATCTGACACTTTAACTGCTCTAATTCAGCCAGATTGATTACTTTAGCACACAATATAGTAAAGAACATTGACAGCTCTGTTAGAGATTCCCGTACAAGTGGAGTAAGAAGACCACGTATTGCTAAAGGAAGAAGATGCTCAAGTATAACGTGGCAGTCATGGCTCTTAAGACCGGAAATTTTACATTCTTTGGAGTTGACACAATAAGATATGTTGGATGAGAAACCATCAGGAACTTTCAATGACTTCAAAAAATTGCAGAAAAGTAACTTCTCAGCAGAGGACAGAGTAAAAGGAGCAGGAGGAAGCTTTAATTTGTCTCCATCTCTTACAGGATGTAGTGTAGACCTCAATCCCATATCTTGTAGATCCTGACGCGATTTTAAATTATCCTTAGTCTTCCCCTTAATGTTCATAATCGTCCCAAGTATACTATCACATATGTTTTTCTCAATATGCATTACGTCTAAATTGTGTCGTAGTTCTTGGTTCCTCCAATATGAAAGCTCAAAGAAAATACTCTTCTTATTCCAGTTATCACCTCTGACCTCATGAGAAATTTTAGTCTTCACTACCGGATCTTTAGACAACACGATGTTATCAAGATCTTTAAGTTGCTCTAGGACTTCATCAATTGAACAAGGCTCTGGTACAGTACCAGATTCGACAGTCCCATCAAAAGACTTCTTATCAGCTCGCCAAATATGCTCTTCTGGCAAATACCGACGATGGCACATATAACATATCTTGCCACTACTAACTAACCTTTTCGAAGCGGTATTCTGTAAACAACATGGGCATGCCAAATAACCCTTAGTACTCCATCCAGACAAAATTCCATACGCGGGAAAATCGTTTATAGTCCACATCAAAGCTGCACGTAGCTGGAAATGATGCTTGGTTGCAGCATCAAAAGTCTCCACACCAGTTTCCCATAGCTCCTTTAATTCCTCAATTAGAGGTTGCAAGTATATATCAATTGCATCACCAGGGCCTTTAGGGCCAGGAATGAGCATTGATAAAATCATATTAGACTGCTTCATACAGAGGTTCGGTGGCAGGTTATAAGGAATAAGCATTACTGGCCAGATGCTATAGGATGTTTTTGAATTAGCAAACGGTTGAAATCCATCACTAGCAAGTCCAAGCCTAACATTGCGGGGATCCAATGCAAAACTAGGATAATCTTTGTCAAAATTCTCCCAAGCAGATCCATCAACAGGATGCCTCAATGTACCATCTTCCCTTCTTTTGTTATGATGCCAAGTCATCAAAGAAGCCGTCTTTGAGCTCATAAATAATCTTTGCAACCTCTCTTTTATAGGAAAGTACCGTAATGTTTTTTGAGGTATTCTTTTACCATTTGACCTACACATATCTTCCCCATTATTCCTATTGATTTTCCATCTTGATGCACCACATATTTTGCATGCATCTGCCTCTTCATTATCCTTCCAGAAGAGCATGCAATCATTGATACAGGCATCAATTTTTTGATAAGATAGCCCAAGGTCTTTGAGGATTTTTTTTGATTCATAGTAAGAATCTGGCAAATTTGATCCTTGAGGCAGAAGCTCCTCTTTTAAGAAATCTAGGAGCATGGTAAATGATTCATTACTCCAACGACCAAGAGTCTTAATATGGAGAAGTTTTAAGAGGGCAGAAATTTTTGAACTCCTACAACCTACATATACAGGCTCTTGTGATTCCTTTAAGAGACTATAAAATCTTTTGGCCTCTGCATTAGGCTCCTCGACCTGATTTACCCCAGGTTCAGCACCAGCAACATTATCATTGTAGTCTGGGAATAAATCTCGTAGAAGTCCAGCCACTTCATCTTCATCGTCATCCTCATCCTCATCCTCATTTTGATCCCCCTCTACCTCATCAATATTCGACTCCAAATGATGCTCATCTAATCTCTCTCCATGGTGATACCAAAACGTGTATCTTTTCAATATTCCAAAAACGAGGAGATGTTCCCGCACTTTATCACGATCACCAGACTCTATGTTTAGGCATTTGCAACATGGACAGCGAATTGTCTCCATTCCCAAATGTTGAAAAGCAAAATCTAAAAAGCTATTAACCCCCGACTCATATGATTTATCATTAACGTAGTCTTCAATACTCATCCAATCCTTACTAGGAGTCATAGTTGTTCCAGAAAAATCCTTAATATATAGGATAACTACCTAGCTACTAAAATCTGCAAGGACAATTGTAAACGGTATTTTTAGCTATTGCATGCCAAATGGAGTTTCTAGCTAGTAGAATTTCGTTAAGATTTTTTTAGATAAAGTACAAAAAGTGTATCTCAATAAATAAAAATAAGCAAATATTTTTAAAGTAATTTTTAAAGGGAAAAATGTAACTCAAGAGTAATAGCATGTGAAACTAATTTGTCTTCTGTTTTTAGGATCCTAGCATGGAGGTAAGTTTGGTGACTATTAGTGAACTTTATTCCCTCTACAAATACAACAGTTCAGATATTTTTATTTTTCAATTCCGTTACTATTTCACATAATAAACACGCTTACATATATATAAATAAACACACATATGCCAGTAGAAAAATAAAATCTTTTAGATCATATCCGATGATTAAAAAACTAGGGTGTGAGATCTTTGAAGCCTACCTTTATCAAAATGATGTTTCAAGGTTCTCCTCCTTGTCTCTTATACTTCTCCCTTTACAAACTCAACTGTCGAATATTAAGAAATAATAAATAATGTTAGCATGTTTGAATGTTACCCAAACAGGTTCTGTAGTATCCTGACCAAACAACAACACTTCACAAAACAAATCCATAAGATTATAGTTATTTAACCACTCCGCTTAATTCACCTATTAATTACCTGCAAGTCTGCAACCGGCTCCGCTCAAATTCAAATCACCCACCCCTTTTTATATAATGGTTAATTATTGTATGGTGTATGTTATGGTGTACACTTACACATCGATGATCACTATTTTTTATTTTTATTTTGAGCTCCATGACCATTACTGAAATCAACCACACGTGTGACATGTCATAGCAGTTTAGTAGTACGTACAACAAAACAGGCATATTTGGATCTTATTAATATAGATTAAGATCTACATTAAATCAACCTCACGTGATAAGCACAAAAAAATTTGTATGTTAAAATTAAAAGTTAGTGGAACATTGTTTAATATCTAAAGTAGAATGGCAACATGCAGCCATATAATTTTTTATGTTAATTGGAACAAGCATTCATTATTCATATAATTGAACCTGGCCACTTGGTTAATATATCTATTCCTTTTCATGTGAGTGGAATTACTAGCTAGTATTATATATGATGTGGCCAATTGTTTAGGTTTGTGTGAACAGCCACCTCATTCATACGGACTTAAGGACAAACCTGAGTCGCTCTATTTTATAAAGGGTGTAATTTTCGAAGTCAAAAAGTCAAAAAATGATAAAATAAATAACAATTTGCTAAAAAGAATATATGCCACCGGAAGATCAAGGGTGTAATTTTATAAAGGGTGTTTTTTTAACAGACGAGGAACAATAATGTTGAATCTCGTGACATTAGAAACAGGGAATAACATAACTAACACAACACCATGAAAACACCATGAAAATTTCCAATCCAAAGAAATTTCCAATCTAAAGGTTTTAATTTTCCCGTGTTGACAGTAATAAACTAGTACAAAATTTCCAATCTAAAGAAATTCTCTTACAACATAACTAAGACTATATGCAGTCCAGGTCACAACATTAGGTCAGTAACAGAACACCATGAAAAAATGAATACATGTAAGGCAAGTAAGACACTTTGCATCTTCATCAGTATATTGTCCTTCTAAAGTTGAATCCGTAAGAAGCAGCATGTTTTTACCATTTATTATATCCAAAGCCTAAAAAGGAAAACAAGTGGCATAACAATAGCCACTTAATTAAACTAACCGGCCTTGAATTGGGAATTTTGCAAAAATTAGCATAGTACATTACAACGAACAATAAATTCTACTAAAATACATTTAGTTCAAAGGTAAGTCCTATTCTCCTAGCTGCATTCTTTAAATAACTCGGGCCTATCATTATAGGAAAGAATGATCAACATGATAAAATCAATAGTGGCAACTTCTTACTGGATGCTTTATGGTGTGACCTGATAATGAAATGTATAAAGCAAATGATTGTTCTATCTATATAGCTGAATGCTTTGAAGAATGATGTAGCTAGAAGCCTACAAGTATTTCAGAGTGAAGTACCGTACATGGCTTGGAGGAATATGTTTTCCGCTTAAAAGATCCAATAAGACAGTAGCATGGAAAACAGTTAACCTTGAAGCAGAGATTTTCCTACTTACGTTTTGGATATGCCTCAGGTTTACAACAGGTTGTGAAAGTGGACAATGGGGATTTTTTTGTTTGGAAAATTTTGTTTACTGTTTCAATGATCTAGTCATTTGTAGAACTTTGGTGTTTTGACAATGCAAACAAGCTGAATTTTTTGACAAGTACTGAACTTTGGTGTTGAACTAAAAGATAAAATTTGACCCCTGAAAACAGTTCACAAAGACCAAATACCAGATTCAATCTCAACTCATGACTAAATACTTAGTTGGCATTCTTGTTCTTGGGCAATAAAAGTGACAACTTTCTTCTTTTTCTTGTTTTACCTCTGTCTTGACTTCTGATGAGTTTTTACCCTTTGAAAGTATTAAATGGTGTGCACTGTTCCATGTCTTTTTCTTTATAAACACTCACATAAATTTAGTGCTTTTCAAATAAGCATGTTTGGGGGACTACAGCTCTATTACTATTCATTGGATTTGGTTGAACATCAAATGAGATTTCTTCCTTGCCACACCTCTTAAACTAAAGTTCTTTCGTCACTTCTACATTTGTGAGTGGCCTTCTGTCAGAAATTATTAAACTAAATCCAGATTGGGCTCTTGATATGGCTATGAATCTCAACTTGGGTCATGGACATTTTCACATATGGCTATGTTTTAATCTAGCTCTCAAGGTAGCAACAGATTCTAACAAGTTAACACAGCTCATCAAGGACGGACTTCTTAACTCTGATTTTGAGAAGGTTAACAAACGATCATGCACATCAACAATATCAAAATCACTCAAATAGTTTCAGGCAGAGAAGAGTTCGTATATGCAAAAACCAAACACAAGGAACTCAAATCAAAATCCCTAGAAGGTATATAGCAAGAACCATCACATTATAAGAAACCAAATTATACTGATCGAGAAAGATTCCAACCTGAATTAGGGCTCAAAATCCGCCAATGGAAAAGGGAATTGGGCAAAACAGGCAAGGAATTAATCAGCAGTATACCGAAAAGAAGCAATCTGCACAGTAAAGACGAAACAACGAGCAATCAATCATCTAACGACTCCAAACCCTAGAACACAAGTAACTGGAAAGAAGCAGAGAAGTTACTCACTAGAACACTGAAAAGAAGCAGCGCACAAGTTCGGTCAAGGAATTACTCACCAGAACACCCTAGAAAACGGGCAAGGAATTACTCCCCAGAACACCGAAGAGAGGTAGGGCACAAATCCGATCGTTTTTGCTTTGATTAGGTTTGCGGAAGAGAGATCGAAGTTGAATTGGAAAGATATGATTTGGCGTAAAATTTCGATTTCAATGAAAATTTGCCCTCCAAGCCAACCCGCCTTCTATCTTTCAGCTATTAACGACGAGGTGAAGTTTTTTTTTTTTTAAACTATTTTAATTAAACGCAATAACGACGGTATTAAAATAAGGTTCAGTCTACTGTTAGGCTTATTACGACCAACAAATATCTTTCTCGTTATTAGAGGGTATATACATACCTTTAACGATAAACTTTTCACTTCGTCGTTATAACTTGGTCGTTAAACACCCCTTTTCTAGTAGTGATTTATCCCCTCCCCAAACCCTAGCCGGCGATGTCGCAGTGGTTCAGGTCGATTCCGGCGACGGTCACAAGCTACCGGTTGTACGAATCCGGAACGCAGAAGACACCGATGTAATTGCACACGCCGGATCCGATCCAATTGGAGGTGACGCTTTTCAGATCTGGAAGAGGCGAGTCTCGCTGCCGGCGTAGCAGAGCGTCTTGTCGCCGTCCAGCCGACAACGCCGCCGCGGCATTCTTAGAAGAGGTGGTCTCCTTTCCGTCGGGATCCGAGCTCCTCATGGCCGGATCTGACGGAGTTCAAGATCCGCCATCCCTTTCTCCTCCTCGGCTTCCCAATCACACCGATTCCATCTCTACTCCTCTGTCACGTTCTTCTTCGTTTGCAAGTGTTTACTCATATTGGCAGGGATTGGAGCGAGTGTGGAAGAGGAATTTCCTGAAATCGGTAAGCTAGGCGGTTAGATTGCGGAAACCTTCATCCTGTAATTTTGCTTCAATTGTGCATATGTGAATTTCATTCGATACCGTTTCTTCTTCGTCTATATTGTTGATTAACTTCCGCCAATAATATAGTGAGATATTTGCGCTCTTCTGCATACTCTGCTGTTATGAATTTCTTAGCTAGCGATCTTCGGATTTTGAAATCGGTGAAATCGAATTTCTGTGTTGTTTGATCAATAATGTACAGTAATTGGCTTTGGTTGCACAAACGTGACCATTGAGTTGCACAAACGTGAACATTGAGTTGCACAAACGGGACCATTGAGTTGCACAAATAGAATTCAACACATTGGCAATAGAGTTGAAGAACAAATTGACCAATGAGTTGCACAAACGTGACCATCGAGTTGCACAAACGTGACCAT
This sequence comes from Polygonum maritimum, assembly GCA_963924305.1. NCBI lineage: Eukaryota > Viridiplantae > Streptophyta > Magnoliopsida > Caryophyllales > Polygonaceae > Polygonum > Polygonum maritimum. The sequence goes on from OZ002728.1 coordinate 12,104,302, forward strand.
TGAGTTGCACAAAGAATTCAACACATTGGCAATAGAGTTGAAGAACAAAATGACCACTGAGTTGCACAAACGTGACCATCGAGTTGCACAAACGTGAATATTGAGTTGTACAAACATGACCATTGAGTTGCACAAATGACCACTGAGTTGCACAAACGTGACCATCGAGTTGCACAAACGTGACCATTGAGTTGCACAAATGAATTCAACACATTGGCAATAGAGTTGAAGAACAAATTGACCACTGAGTTGCACAAACGTGACCATTGAGTTGCACAAACGTGACCATTGAGTTGCACAAACGTGACCATTGAGTTGCACAAATGGAATTCAACACATTGACAATAGAGTTGAAGAACAAATTTTCATTGGTTGCACAAACGTGACCATTGAGTTGCACAAACGTGAATATTGAGTTGCACAAACGGGACCATTGAGTTGCACAAATAGAATTCAACACATTGGCAATAGAGTTGAAGAACAAACGTGACCACTGAGTTGCACAAACGTGACCATCGAGTTGCACAAACGTGACCATCGAGTTGCACAAACATGACCATTGAGTTGCACAAATAGAATTCAACACATTGACAATAGAGTTGAAGAACAAATTGACCACTAAGTTGCACAAACGTGACCATCGAGTTGCACAAACGTGACCATTGAGTTGCACAAACGAAAAATAATCAAAAAAAAATCGGGAAAAAATCGGGAAAAAACGAAAAAAACGCGTATAATACGCGAATTAAAAACGCGTATAATACACGAATAATTCGCGTATTATACGCGTATAATACGCGAATTATTCGGCCGAGATTATGGGCGCGCGTGTATGGGCTTTTTCCCCCCGCTTGATGAACGACCGAGATTCATTCCTATTTCCTACCATAATAATCATTCCTACCGGATCCGGACCCAAAGACCTATAGACATTGAATTTTATGCGCTGAATCGGTCAAGACCAATTAATGAGCCGGCCCGCGCATTATTTCCAACACAAAAAAAAACATATGTTTTGAAGTTTTATGATTGGGTGAGGGGGAAAAGAACAATCACGTCTTGTAGTTTTTTTTGTTTTTTTAGCAAAAACAAATCGATCAACTAATTAAGAGTGGGCACGTAATTACAGGAGTCACTGCCTTTGGCCCGAAGGCAGTGATCGGTCGTCTTCACTTGATAGGGATCGGTCGTCTTGACTTTTCACGTCTTGGCACATCCATAATCCCGATGACGAGCTGAGGACGGGAACGGGAAGAGAAGTCGAAGGAAGCCGAATTCTGGGCGACGGAGAAGAGAAGTGCGGGTTGGTCTGAAAGTTCAACCGAGCTATGGATGCAGGCACCCGAGTTTTCGACGTTGCGAAGAGTTTCACAGAGGTGCCGAAACTGCGCCCACGACCCTGGAACCCACGCCCGCAATTTGAGGGGTGGCCTTCTGGAGCGGGGACACAGGCCGGAGTCTGAAAGCGCGCCCGCGTCTTGGGCTGTCTGCCCGCATTTTGGCCCGTGGTCGAGAAAATAAAATTCAGAAGATTTTATCCTTGAAGGATTGTTTCTTAGGAAAAATATATCTTTTAGCTCTAGTTTACTATTTATACTCGACTTGGTTATTGTAATTGGTGTGTTCTACCATTAACAAAAAATCCTACAGAGAGAAATTGAGAGGTTAGGTTGGGAAGATTTTAATCGGACTTAGATCAGTACATCAATGTACTTGTAATCTTTGAGTTCTCAAGGATCTAGCGGAGAATTGTCTTTGTCTTGATTACTTTCTTTCTTTCCATGGACTGCAAGAACATCCTTCAAGTTTCCCCCAACAACTAGTATCAGAGTTGGTTCCTGCAGCAGACGATGGATGTTAGAAAGTTCCCCATTGAAAAGTTTGACGGCTCAGACTTCGGGTTCCGGAGGATGCAGATGTGAGGACTACCTCTATAGGGTCGGAGTGCATGTTCCAAGATTGAATTGTGATAATAATTTTTTTGACATTGATTTTGATTGATAACTATTATTATTACTTTAATATTGATAACTTTTTAATCCAAGATTGAATTGTGGACTACCCGTTTTTAAAAGATATTTAAAATACTTCATTAATATAACTAAGAAAATAATTAATGATCAAAATATATTAGGGTAAAAGATGAAATAATTGGATATGAAATAATTTTTAAACGTTATAAATGGTATAGCATTAGTTTTTAAAATCAAATACAACTAGTTAATTCTTTTGGGTAATTTTTTATGTGATATTATAGCGCATTGCTTAATTAGATAGGATGATGACTTAATAATATTATTTTAATATATAAAGGTAGAATTGATATTATTTAAAGATTATAGATATTATTTTGATACGAGTTTATATAACTAAGATAGCAATACTTATATATTTTAAAGGTGATAAGATGAACAACCTTTATGGGAACCCTAGAAAAAATATAAACATGAACTTTCAAGGATAAAGAGAATATGTATGTATAATAAAATAAAAAATATTTTCCATTTTGCAGAAATTATTTTATAGACGTTTTGCAGAGTAAGATGAGGCAGAATTTCAAAACTTTTTAAAAATATATTTTCTTATATTTTGTTATGGAGAAGAAATGTTGAATATCTTTACTAACATTCTCTTATGCCATTGATTAACCTCGCCCGACACTCTGCCTAGGAATCATGGAAAAAGTTAGAAACTCTTGCAAATAAAGAACAAGGAGAAAAGACCATTATAACCCATTTGATACAAAATTTGACTTTCTTTGTTGGAACCTCAATCCAACGATATGAATGTACTTCAATCAATATATAATACATCGGCAGAATATATCAACAGACCCCCATACTTACAACTTTTTTCCAATTGGACCCCTGTACAAAAAATTGTTCAAACAGACCTTTGTACTGCCCCCGATTTTGCCTATTGAACATTTTTGCTCGCGTGGACAAGCGCGTCATTTACAAACGCTAGTGAAGTGCATTGTGCCAATTGTATGTGCTGACATGGAAAAAAAATAAAAGGGGCAGAATTAGGGTTTGCATTGGGGGAACGTGGGAGAGGGAGAGCGGAATTAGTTGTGGGCGGTGTCGGGGAGAGCCAAGGGTAGGCCTGCGAGGAGGATCTGAGAAGTCGGGGGCGGTGTTAGCGGCAGGGAAGGCGACAGTGGGTTGCCGGTGTCGGGTTCCCGATTTGGAACAAAGAAGTCAAGCGAGCAGAGGAGTCGGGTGGAGGCAGAGCGTTTGGCAGTGGCTTGTCATTTCCGTCGGCGTTTTAGGGTTAGGGTCAAAGCGGTCATTTCCGTCAGCAACAGGCATGGGTTGCAGGGGTTGAAGTTAGGGGCTGGTTTGGAAAGAAAGCCGACGGCGTCGGGCTGCAGATCCGAGCAGAGGAGGTTCTAAATCGCCGCCGGCCGCCGGCGATCCAAGACACCGCCGTTCCGTTCACGGCCAACCTAACTCCGCCCAGAAGCTTGCAGAGAACTCGAATCGGCCATCGTTCACCACGACCTCCGTCGTTCCGTTCCCGAACCCCACCACCCAGGTCGCGTCAAACACGGCCGGCCAGATCCCGTACCCTAACTCGGCCGCCGCCCCTCAATTTGCGACCGTCGCGTCGCCTCACCAGTTCGGGCCGCTCGCCGTCCAGTTTGCGGCGATTTCCGACCCCGCCCTGCTCGCGGCGAACCCCAAGGCCGCCCAGTTCGTGCCGCCCCTTCACGCCGTTGTCTGGAACCCAAATTTGCAAGCAAACCGCGTTGGCGATTTCAGATCTGCTGTTGGGAACCCTACCGTCCTCGCTCGGCCAGAGGTTGCAGCAGCAACCTTCGCCGGCCAACGCTCATCAGGCTCCCGTCTTCGGTGGATGTTAGTGCGAGCCCTCTATCGTGCGAGCCCTAGTTGTTCATCGTTGTTTTGATGTTTAGGTACTCGTAAATCGTAATAGTTTCTTTTGAAGTTTTTTGATTGCAGCATGTAATTTCTTTTAATTTGTTTTACTCACCACCTTTATTTTTAGATATTTTTATTACGTGGCATTAAATGTCATATATATTTCTTACGTGGTTGACAGCTCAGGCGCGTCTTACACACGTACCAGTGTCAGTCCCCATTTGTGTTCAATAGGCAAAATCGGGGGCAGTACAGGTAGGGGTGACGAATTCTGGTCCGATCCGAATTAACCGACCGAATTATCCGATTTGAGAACCGATCGAGATCCGGGAAAAAAATTATAAAATGAAATCCGAAACCGATTCAATCCGACAGAATCTGACCCGGAGGTATGAACAACCCGATTAAAAATGACCCGAAACCAAATTACATCCGAAAAGCTCATCCGATGTCAAACCGAACCCCGAATAAACCGAACCGAATATAACCTATCCGAGTTGCATCCAAAACCCTATACAATCCAAACCGAAATATACCCGATATCCGAAAGAACCGGAACCCGATCATATTCGACAATTATATATAATACCCGAAACAATCCGAACATAATATAATGTAAATATAAACGATGAATTTTTTTTGATTCATTAAATGATTTTTACATCATGATTTATGTTTAACATATGACACTTTAAGAATGTATATGGTTTTAAGAATGTAGATATACTAATATTATTATATTGATATATGCTTACTGATGTTGTACGCTTGAAATATGAAAAAAATGCATTATGTAAAATATAGTTATATTGATCCGCTATTCGAACGACCAAAACCTAAATTTACTAAGAACCAATAATTCAATCAAAATTTGAGTTAAAAAAACCGATTCAACCGAAACCGATTCACCCGAAACCGATTCACCCAAAAACCGATTCAACCGAAATCTGATTCATTCGAAAATTGAAAAAACCGACTCAACCCAAAACCGATTCAATCGAAACCCGAATTAAAGTAACCAATTTTAACACGATAATCCGATAATTTGAATATCTGACCCAATCCAGCCCGACTCGAATGTACCCGATTGTCCGTTCCTATCCGTCACTGTTCATATCCGAATGACCCGAAATCGAAATATCTGACCAAAATCCGACCGACTATCCGAATTGCCACCCCTAAGTACAGGGGTCTATTTGAACAATTTTTTGTACAGTGGGCCAATGGAAAAAAAAGTTGTAAGTACGGGAGTCTGTTGGTGTATTCTGCCATAATACATCACATTGCGTAGGCAAACACGCTACTAATTATTAGCATGGGCACAATTAAACTAAGCAGAACAGAATACTAACAAAACATCAACTCTGTGGTCCATTGAAACTCTTCTCTGCTTGCGTTTTATGTGCTAAATCCGTCAAAATTTAAGACCACTGTATCAGAGAGTCTATTGTAGCTGCTGAGAAACTTATACAATTGATATAGCAACAGGTAATCTGGCAACAATCCTATGGGTTCTGGACTTTGGAGAGGAGACTCTAGTAATAATGTAATAAAATCTCCACATGTCTAATAATAGTAACACTATTCCTTCACTTACTAGTGAAGTTGAGAGGCATCATAACACAAAGCTTAAAGCCTAGGCATCAACTTTCCTCAATGACATGACCAGGACTCCCTTGCTACTAAAACTTGAACATTCCACCTTCATCTCATCCCCTACTTTATATTCCTTTTCGTTGTCGCTCTGCAACCAAATACAAACAACCACATATTTTGATGTTCAGATATACAAATATGTGATCAAACAATATTAATGGTGATGAAACACACACAGTCTGAGAGTCACCAATCAAGAATTTCATTTCAGACAATCAACAATCAAATGATAAGATTATCCATGGACACCAAAACAGGAAAAACTACCTCAAATCGCAACATTCCCTTGAGTCCACCTCTCAGATCAAGGACCAATCCACGTGCACGAATTTGATGAACCTTGGCTGTTACCCTCATCCCAATCTTCATATTCTTAGCACTAATAGCTTGATTTGGCGCAATTATCTTTAATTAGTTTATTTCTTATATATATTGTAATTTTTATAAACTAGAGTTTATCTCTCTTCTCGGGTTTTCTTTACGTTTTTTTCTCGGGACACCTTTTATTGAACCGTTAGGTTAGGTTAGGTTTTAGGGTTAAGTATAAATACCTTATTGTAATTCATTATCAGTAAGAAGAGAATACTTTATGCCCTAATTCTTATCTCCTACCTCCTTCTTCCACGTTTCTTCTCATCCCCTTCATGGCTCCGGCCGCCTTCACCATTATCTCGTTCATTAGTTCTATCCGAGCCTTGGTACTTGCCCGCACCGGCTTGTATCACAGTTGTTGAGCTCTTTGAGTTGAATGACTCGGATTTATAATTAGAATGATTCCTGTTCAAACAAGATGATGCTTCTTGTTCATCACACTCCTCTGCACTTCTGATCAGAAATGATGGCAGTGATGAAACAGTACTCTTATTGAGTTCGCATTTACTCAAAGGTCGCTCAGTTGACTTCTCTTGAACATCAGTCAAAAATCTGTCAACTACTTCAGTCGGTCCAGATTTTGGGGGTGGTAAAGTTTTTTGGAGGGACAACTTAATGTTACCCCGAACATCTTAACCAATACATACCAAAGTAAGTTGCTGACCGATTGACACCACATCTGAAATTCGTGACACCTGGTATACAACAATGGCCAACAATCTGTTTATCACTTATAGAATATGATAGAACAAATTTAACTATGAAGCAAACATCTCTTGTTAATTCATCTGCTCTACTGTAATGGATGTATGTTTATATGGGATCATCACATCTGGAGGCTCAAACATGTGAAATTTAGAAAAATAAATTAAATAGAATCAAGATATATAACCAAAACGTTACGGTCAATTCAACCAGATATAACTTTATTCAGTTTCAAAATATCCAAGGGACAAATATGTTGTTTTCTGTTAATCATATGTTGTAACATGTAAATACTCGAACACTATAGTGAAAGCAAAGCACACACTAGGCTAGGTGGATCATGACTTAGGGAGAAAAGCAGGTCACAAGCAGCTTTCTTGAACACACTCTTAACCTTGGTATGGCTCATGAGCTTGAGCCATTTCTTGGCTTGATCAACTCTTGAGCAAGCCAGTTAAGGTTGTGTGTTCAAGTTTGAGAAATGCTTGGGCTTGTCTCTGATTGTTTGCAAGTGTTGGGCCGTGTCTCTAAATTTGGGTTGCTTGCCTGAATTTGACCCATAACCCAAATTAGAAGGAGCATCTTCTGAGAGCTAGAACGACGTCGTGTGAGACAGAAAACCCATATAAAAGCTTTTAGGGTTCATGTTCACTCGTCTGGATCAATCCTCGCGCAACTGTGTATTCTAGGGTTTGGAAGCTCTCATCTGAGTTGCCCCCTTGAGTTCACCGTTGGCTCGCCGGAGTTTTGAGCTCAGACAGAGAAAAGGAAGGCGGTAACGAGTAGGACTTAGCGTTCTTCGCGAGCAACCTGAGCTTGAGCTACTCTAGAGGCTTTGTGCCTTCTCCGTTCTCCCATTTCTCCCTTCTGTCTTGCTTCTGCCGTTTGTGTGTGTGTGCTTGCTTGCTTTGTGTTCTTGTTGTTCACCTTCTTTTAGTGGATTTTGGCTGAGTCTCCCGCCTGAGGCTCCGCAAAGTAGGGTTTACCCGAACTGCGTTACCAATCTCTTGTGTTCAGCTTGTTCTTCGTTTTGCTTTGTTCTTTATTGATTTCCAAACGTGTAATCGAGGTAGATTTGAAAACGAGCTCCATAAAATAAATCCCTAAATCCTTCAAAATTCCAAGTGCCAAACCCTAATTGTGCAACGACCCCCCTTCAAAATTTCAACTTGGAAAAGAGCCACGAGCCTACTTTCCATATACACACCCTTCACAGAACTCCAATTGTCCGTATCTTGTCAATCCACTCACAAACTCTTTTGTGTTGAGCAATTTTAAGCCTTGAGTATTCAAGTGTCCATACCTGCGATGCCACAGCTTGGCATGCGTACTCTTCTCCTTTCACCGCGGTTTCTTGGCCTACACTCCTTGCTAAATCTAGTGGTGAGACCTTGTTCTTCCCCATGGTAATTTTCATCACTTTTCTTTTCTTTGATGACACACTGCTCATCTTCAAACACCGCAAAGTAGCCTCCACACACAAGTTGCCGACACTTAATAAGTTGTGAGCCAATTGAGGTACATACTGAACATTGTGCAAGAATTTTGGCTTGCCTTGTTCAGTTTGCAAAGAGATTGTGTCTACTGTCTAGCCCTTCAACTATGAGTTGCTTCCCATATCCTAATCTGACATTGCTCTTGTTGGTGTCATCTAGCTCCTTTAACATACCCGTAGAGCTTGTCATATGATTTAAGCAGCCACTTTCCATGTACCATACTGATTTTCCTCCATTGTCATTATTATTTTGATCCAAGAAGAGGTTTTCATACTCAACATAATTAGACTTTTGCTTTTGCTTTCCTTTCTCCTTATCTTCTTCTTTCTTCCAACATGAAGCCTCCTTATGACCAACCTTATTGCAGTAGTAGCACTTGATGAGGCCTTTATAGTTACCTTTGGAAGACTCCTCTCTTCCATCACTGTTTCGGCCTCTTCCTCTATAGCCTCCTCTACCGCTACCTCTGGCTGAATTCTGTACACTTCTTTCCTTGCTTGAAGCTTCTCCCTTTGCTTAGAAAGCTTTCTCTTTTTTCTTATCATCTCCTTTTGAGAGTCTTTCTTGATGAGCTTGTAGAGAGCCCATTAGTTCATCAAAGGTGTAGGTTTCCATGTACTTTGATTCCTCAATTGTTGTCACCACGTGATCAAACTTGTTGATGATACTTCTCAACACCTTGCTTACAACCTGTTAAGACTTGATTCTTCACCATAAGACCTCATTTGTTGGAGATCGCTTGATATGTGTGAGAGGTACTCTTGGATAGTCTCCTTTTCTTTCATCAAGGATGTCTCAAACTCTTTCCTAAGGGATTGCAATCTCACTGCAATCACCTTCTTGTCTCCTAAGTAATCTTGTTTGAGAGTACTCCAAGCTGCCTTTGTTGCAGCAGCCGCTGTAATCCTTGGGAACACTTCATCATCCAGAGATTGTTTGATGATATAAAGTGCCTTTGCATCCTTCTTCCTCTTGTCTCTCAGTGCTTGATCCGACTTTGTTGGTGCATCTGTTGGATATTTTGAAAGAAAAGAAAGGACAATGATGTTGACACAAGTTAGTGAAAGCTCTCTTTCAATTGCTTCACACTTTTGGAAGTCAAGTACGTATAACCATTTATAAGCTAAAAGAGATCACAAACTACCCACTACAAACTTCACTCCTACAATTATGCTATTCCGCTAACTCACTTAACCCACCTTCTAGAAATCTAATCCAATAACTTAACTAATGAGAAAACTAAGCAAAAAACATGTACACATCAATTGACTAACAAATTCCTAATTAATAAAACATTTATTTTTAATCACAAATTCAACACCTCGCCTTGATTCAAAATCTCGTTCTTGCATCTGCATTGATGTCATGGCTTGTCTTCTTCAATCTTGTAGATGCACATTTCTCATCTACTCACTTCTTGTAGATGCACCACTTCTCATCCAAACTTTTTTTTTTCCTTTGTAGATGCATCATTTCTCATCCACACACTTCTTGTAGATACACTAATTATCTCCATCATTGTACTTCTTCTTTGTAGACGCACTTCTCGTCTCCATCTTTGATAATTTTTGGAGCACATTCTCCATGATTGCCTTCTTTTATGGAGCACTTCTCTCCATATCATTCTTCTTGATTTTTGGAGCATTTAATTCCATAGTTCCTTGCATGGAACGTCTTCTCTTCATAAGTGTCTTCGACTCTGGAGCACTTCTCTCCATAATCATATCTTCTTCTTCAATGGAGCACTTCTCTCCATATTTCCTACGAGAAACTTCATTCTCATTTTTTTTGTTTGGAGCACTATCTCTCCATCAAATCTCTCTTTTTTTTTTACTCTTTTTGTTTAAGGAGCACCATCTCTCCCATCATTTTTTTCGGCCGATTGGATTGAACCCGGAAGGAAAACTACCTCCGCTCTGATACCAAATGTTGGATATTTTGAAAGAAAACAAAGGACAATGATGTTGACACAAGTTGGTGAAAGCTCTCTTTTAATTGCTTCACACTTTTGGAAGTCACGCACGTACAACCATTTATAAGCTAAAAGAAATCACAAACTACCCACGACAAACTTCACTCCTACAATTATGCTATTCCACTAACTCACTTAACCCACCTCCTAGAAATATAATCCAATAACTTAACTAATGAGAAAATTAAGCAACAAACACGTATACATCAATTGACTAACAAATTCCTAGTTAATAAAACATTTATTTTGAATCACAAATTCAACAGCATCATCAACAAAGCCCTCATCTACAATGCTCCATTGAGCATAGGCAACTGGGTAATCGAGTTCCCATTGCGATTACCATTATTGTTTTGCATTGTATCTCACTGTGTTTTCCTCGTGCTTCCCTTGTGTATGATCCTCACACGAAACACTCAATCAAGCCCCTTAGATACCCTCTAGCTCTGATACCAAATGTTATGTTTTGACAAGAGAAAGACAATAAATTGCTACTGAATTGCATAATTGACTGAATGAGAAACTAGGCTTAAATAGCCATTACAAAATGCTGAAACTTAGCTCAGTGTTTCACTAGCAAGTAATGCCTAGAAACATGTCCATTTACTGACTCAATAATACTAACAAATAGCTCAACAAACAAGCTATCAAATTGACCAAATCAAACTCCTAAAAACCAGCAATAAATGGATACAACTTATTCAAAGCTGAACCTTGCCCGATCTTTGACTTCTGGCACAAGCTTCTAACGGCTATGACTTCAAGCTTGATCACATTCAACACGTAGTAGTACGAGTAGAAGCAATTCAATTAGCAAATAGTACAAACTAGATAGCCACAATTCAATTACATTTTCATAAGTAGATATCCGAAGCTTGTGGATCATGAATCATGATGTGTTACCAATATTGCTGAGTATTTGTTGTGCAACGTCCAACAACTGTATAACCTCATCAATATCCTTCTTGTCAGATGTGTCCTGAATCGAGTGCCTTAGAACACAAGCGACATGAAAGCTGACCTTGCAAGTGTCACATTCATAGCACCAACTACCACGCTCGCATTTAGACCCACATTTCGCGTCACACTTTCGAGAGTATTCCGCGGGCCTCAGCTGCAAGGGATGCGGTGGATGGAGGTCGTGCATCAAGTGTTGGGGCAATTGGCTACACGCCGGGTGCACGAAAAACTTGCACGTCTTGCACCTGTGCATGCATTCAAAGTAATTAATCACATGAGCTAGCTCGATGGCCATGCATAATAATTTGGCCTTTATAACACTACAATTAGGATGCATGCAAGAGAGAGCGAGTACGTACCTATACATTCTGCAATTGGATTTTGTTTTGTGCTCGCATACACTGCACTCGCTGAAATGGCGCCTCGTCTTGAGCTCCAAGTCATGGTGAGGATGCATGAACGACGAGATCTTGGTAGGGCAGGTTGCACAGATAGGATGCAAGTCCACCTTGCAGTCATGGCATTGAAACCGCTTACCATACCCCGGGGTGAAGCAGTGGTTGCATTTGTAGTCTTTATTCGAGTACACGTCCTTCACGCAGTGCTGCTTGTGGGCGAAAGTCGATATGGTGGTCTGATCCACGGGTGATTTTATCTCTTTCGCACGCAAGTACGAGCAAGGGGACAGCGCCACTAGTCCCGTTGCGCAAACCTTGAGCCATTTGAATTGCAAGTATGAGCCAAAAATTAAGTACGTTCAAACTCATTACTTCTATATGAATTGGTAGAGCGTGCTTAATTGGAAGACCGAAAACACTAGTTAAAGTTGTATATGAAAACAAGATGTGAAACAGTACATATTTCTGTGGTACAATTTTGTCAAATTTTAGTGGGTTGATCTTGAATGGATGACTTAATCAAGTATACCGTATATAAAGACGAGATCCATCTTCTGAAGTCACTGAGACGGGATTCATCCCTCTTTAGCAAATCTCGGATAGTTTTTACGAGTAATTTTTGTGTCAAGATCAAGAAATGTTTTGCCAAGAACATTTTTCATATTGTAATTTAGACACTCTCGTCCTTATATGCAAATTCTGAAACAAAACATATTTGCTTAGGGAAAACAATCGATAAAGAAATATCATAACTAACTATAACTAGGGATCCATTTCCAACCTCGTGTAGATAGTAGTTGCAAGATGAGCAATGGTACGCCCACCCGGCTGAAACGGGCTGATTGCAAACGCCACACTTGCCACACCGGGTGGATTCGGAGTCGACCTCCATGAGTTTGTGCTTGTGCGTGAAATGCTGAAACGGCTCCTTTTTCAGTTTTCGGTTTCGGTTCTCGATGGCTTCCTCCGCCCTCATTCTCTGCCTGTATGCCTCGATCTCCTCGTCGCGTTTCTTCATCGCCTCCCTCGACGCAACATAGTACCCCGTGGCAACAGCGCCCGCGCCAGCTCCGACCGCCGCTCCCAAGATCATGGTGTACGTTCTTTTCTAAAAACAAGAAGAGAATGTATGCAATATTAATGAAGAGAGTACGTAGTAGTAGTACGTATATTTCTAGGCTGTATGATCGATTAATGTATAATCTTAAATAGTCACACTTGAGGTTAGGGGTGTCCAACGGGTCGATCCGACCCGATCCGTATCCCGGTTTACAGGTCACGGGTCGACCCAGTGACCCGTAATCCATTGAAATATGACTCGAGGCCCGACCTGTAACCCGATTTTACGGGTTACCAATTTTACGGGTAGGGTTATGGGTCAACCCGTTTGATCAAGTCAAACGGGTTTTACGGGTCGGGTCACGGGTTGACCCGATAATATATATTGTGTATAACGATGTTGTTTTTTACACTTTAAAAAAAATTGATTGTGCAATACTATTTTTCTAACCTGCAATGCAATATAATTATCGAAATGTGTCTCTCAAAAAAATATATAAAAAATATACAATTCATAGTCGTAACAAAGAAAATAAAATAAAATATAAATATATTTTTTTAAATTTTTACGGGTTGACCCGTAACACGTATACAAATGAGAATTTTATGACCCAGCGGGTCAGTTACGGGTCGGGTCGGTCCGGGTTATGGGCAACCCGGACCGTTGGACACCCCTACTTGAAGTTGACTTACCAACTTGACTTGGGAGTACGTCCGTCGAATGAAGCTTCCTACTTAAAAATACTACGGAGTAGTTAACAGCCGCCCCACTTGTTGTTGTACCCTAAGCTATATATAGACATTGAATTTTATGCGTTGAATCGGGCAAAACCAACGGCCGGCCCGCGAATTGTTTCCAACGAAAAAAACCATTTGTTTTGAAGTTCTATGAATTGGTGAGAAGGGGAAAAGACCAATCACGTCTTGTACGTAGTTTTTTTTGTTTTTTGGAGCAAAAACAAATCGATCAACTAACTAAGAGTTGACACGTGATAACAGGAGTCACTGCCTTTGGGCCAAAAGCAGTGGTCGCTCGTCTCACTTGATGGGATCGGCCGTCTTGACTTTTCACGACTTGGATTGTTGCAATAGTCTCACATATGACGAGTATGGTATGGAGCTTGTATCGATTAGGTGGAAAAGAAGACGGAATAGGGTGAGAACCGAACAGGAAGAGAAGACAAAGGAAGCCGAATTCTGGGTAACAGTGAAAAGAAGCGTGGGTTGGCTTGAAAGCTCAACCGTGCTATGGATGCAGGTGTCCGAGTTTTCGAAGTTGTGAAGAGTTTTCGCAAAGGGGCAGAAACCAACCCACGCCCGCAATTCAAGGAGTGGCCTTCTGGAACATAGAAGCGGGTTGGAGTCTGAAAATGCACCCACGTCTTGGGTCATCTGCTCGCGTTTTGGCCCGTAGTTGAGAAGATAAAATTTCGAAGATTTTATTCTTTTTAGGATAGATTGTTTCTTAGGAAAAATATATCTCTTACCTCTAGTTTACTATTTATACTCGATTTGGTTATTGTAATTGGTGTGTTCTACTATTGAGAGAATATCCTATAGAGAGATTAAGAGGTTAAGTTAGGAAGATCTTGATCGGACTTAGATCAGTATCCTTGTATTTTTTGAGTTCTCAAGGATCTAGTGGAGAATCTCTGGCCTGGTAGTACCCCCACACATAGTCCTTGGGATGTACTTGGTGAACAAATCTGTTGCTTTTGTCTTGGTTACTTTCTTTCCATGTACTGCAAGAACAATACTTCAAATTTCCCCAACAACTAGTATCCGAGCTGGTTCATGCGGTAGACGATAGATGTTGGAAAGTTCTCGATGGCTCAAACTTCGGGTTCTAGAGGATGCTGATTTGAGGACTATCTGTATAGGGTCCGAGTGCATCTTCCAAGATTGAATTGTGATAATATTTTTTTTAACATTGATTTTGATTGATAATTATTATTATTACTTTAATATTGATAGTTTTTTTAATCTAAGATCGAATTGTGAACTACCTACTTTTAAAAGATATTTAAAATACTTCTTTAGCTAAGAAAATAGGTAATGATCAAAATATAAAAGGATAAAAGATGAAATAATTGGATATGAAAATAACTTTTAAACATTATAAATGGTATAGCATTACTTTTTAAAATCAAATATAACTGGTTAATTCTTTTTGGTAATCTTTTATGTGATATTAGATATGATGATGACTTAATATTATTATTTTAATATCTAAAGGTAGAATTGATATTAAATAAAGATTATAGATATTATTTTGATATGAATTTATATAAATAAGATAGCAACACCTATATATTTTAAAGATGATAAGTTGAACAACCTTTATGGAAAACCCAGAAAAAAAATATAAATACTAGCTTTCATGGACGAAAAGAATATGTATGTATAATAAAATAAACAAAATTTTCCATTTTGCAGAGATTATTTTTTTCTTGCAAAAACATAATGCATGTTCAAATAGAGAAGTTTTGCTCTTGTAAGATGAGACAGAATTTCAGAACTTTTACGAAATATATATTCTTATATTTTGTTATGGAGAAGAAATGTCCAATATTTACTAACGATCTCTTATGCCATTGATTAACCTCCCCAGCCACTCTCCCAGGCATCCCATTTAGGAATCATGGGGAAAAGTTAGAAAGTCTTGCAGCTAAACAACAAGGAGAAAAGGCCGTTATAACCCATTTGATACAAAATTTGACTTTGTTTGTTGGAAACTCAATCAAACGATATGAATGTACTTTAATTAATAATACATCACATTGCCTAGGCAAACACGCTACTAATTATTAGCATGGGCACAGTCAAACTAAGCAGAACACAACACTAACAAAACATCAACTCTGTGGTCCATTGAAACTCCTCTGCCTGCATTTTATGTGCTAACTCCGCCAAAATTCAAGACCACTGTATCAGAAAGTCTGCTGTAGCTGCCGTGAAGCTTATACAATTGATATGTTAACAGGTAATCTGACAACCATCCTATGCGTTCTGGAGTTTGGAGAGGAGACTAGTAATAATGTAATAAAATCTCCAGATATCTAATAATAGTAACACTATTCATTCACTCACTAGTGAAGCTGCGAGGCATCATAACACAAACCTTAAAGCTTAGGCGTCAACGTTCGCCAATGACATGACCGGGACTCCCTTGCTACTGAAACTTGAACATTCCACCTTCATCTCATCCCCTACTTTATATTCCTTTTCGTTGTCGCTCTGCAAACAACCACATATTTTGATGTTCAGATATACAAATATGTGATCAAACAATATTAAAGGTGATGAAACACACAGTCTGAGAGTCACCACATCAAGAATTTTATTTCAGATCATCAATAATCAAATGATAAGATTATACCATGGACACCAAAACAGAAAAAACTACCTCAAATCGCAACATTCCCTTGAGTCCACCTCCCAGATCAAGGACTAATCCACGTGCACGAATTTGATGAACCTTGGCTGTTACCCTCGTCCCAATCTTCATATTCTTAGCACTAACAGCTGTTGAGCTCTTTGAGTTGAATGACTCGGATTTATCATCAGAATCATTCTTGTTCAAACAAGATGATGCTTCTTGTTCATCACACTCCTCTGCACTTCTGATCAGAAATGATGGCAGTGATGAAACATTACTCTTATCGACTTCGCATTTACTCAAAGGTTGCTTAGTAGACTTCTCTTGAACATCAGTCGGAGATCTGTCAACTAGTTCAGTCGGTCCAGATTTTGGGCGTGGTAAAGTTTTTTTGAGGGACAACTTAATGTTACCCCGAACATCTTGACCAATACATACCAAAGTAAGCTGCTGACCAATTGAGACCACATCTGAAACTCGTGACACCTGGTATACAACAATGGCCAACAATCTGTTTGTCACTTATAGAATATGATGCAACAAATTTAACTATGAAGCAAACACCTCTTGTCAGTTCATCTGCTCTACTGTAATGGATGTATGTCTATATTCACATCTGGAGGCTCAAACATGTGAAATTTGAAAAAATAAATAAAAAAGAATCAAGATATACAAACAAAACATTACGGTCAGTTCAACCAGATATAACTTTATTCAGTTTCAAAATATCCAAGGGATAAATAAATCCCTAAATCCTTCAAAATTCCAAGTGCCAAATCCTAATATGCAACGACCCCCCATACACAGTAAATAATCCTGTAATTGTAAAGACTGAAATGAAATTATTTAGTTTCAAACAGAGAAACTCAGAGTTTGGAAGAACAATTACCGGCTCATGTGACAACTCAGAAATATGCAATAGCCCGTGTTGACCACCATTGAACTCAACAAAAGCACCATACTCTTTGACTGATGTAACAATGCCTTTATAGACCCCTCCAACTTCAATCTCTCGGCCAATTGTAAAGTCAATCTGAGGACAAAATGAATTAGAGATAATTGAATACAACAATGAAAGGTGCACAATAGTTCTTTTGAGGATTAAAAATAAATGAAGAATTGCAATAGCATGAGAATTAGCAACACAGATAACACCACCTATATATACATATATATGCAGAAGGGATTTATACACACTCCCGATATGGAGATAATCTGGAAGGAAGAAAAGCTAATGACATAGCATCGAGTATCAAGATATGTCATTCTATCCCTTTTGGATATAGTAAACATAGTTTAATTTCAATAAAATAAAATGAAATTCAATTATATACTTTCAGAATGCTGAATACGTCATGTTCGGCAAACAAAAAAATACCAAACTACTGCAAACAAGAAAATAATATACCTTTTCCAGTGCTTTCTCCATTACAGATTGATTCTTTGCAATTATGGTAATCGTGCCATCCCCAACAGAGATGCGTGCACCTAAAATATGTAGAGTATAAAAGAGCCAATACTAATAATGCGAACAACACAACAGTGCTATTGTTCATAAATGTACATTGAACCCAGAAGCAACATAGCACGTTCATCACATGAGATTTTCAAGCTTATGTGTGTACAATCCGCACAGAATGAGGACTGAGCAAATTCGAACATTTGAAGAGCAGATCAATGAAGAATAGAACAACAATAAAAGAGGTCAATCATCCTCTCAAGTAAAGAGCATAAAACGCCCAAATGTAAACCAAAGCACATTAAGTTCTAAAGCATTTCACATGAATCATTGAAGTTCATTCACAAATATTTAACCTTTACTGTGCCAGTTCAAGACATGTATGACTATGAACCACAGAGCAAGAAGCATGGAACTAGCATATGGGCACAACAAGCATCCAAAGAAAAATATTTTAAGAGATTGGATCTCTCTTTGAAGGTGCAGTGAAGGCCTGACTGGTGCCAACACCCCGCATAGCCTCAGGCATATGGGCATATGGCAACGCAGCCTAGGCTCCCATTCCCATGTATATTCAAAACTGATCTAAGCGACCAGGAGCCTGCATGGGGGGTCCTTTGGGGTCCAGTGACTCCCTTTCCCTACCCTTCCTCTCTCTATGTAATATATTCCTTTATATACATATATAGTAAGTGTAATTAAAAAATCTTGTTTTAGTTACTTGAAATGTTATAAAGTCCAAACTTGGTTTTATTTCATGATGAAGATGTTATAAAGTCTGAAATTATGATTATACTACTTAGTTTACCATTGTCCAATCAGATGTGTGGGCTAGACGCCAGTTATGGCCATCACCTAGAGATGGATACAAGTTTCAATTACACAGCTAAGTGCTATAACCCCATTTGTGCCGCCAAGGAAAAAGAGTATCAACAAAAAGGTAATCTGCATATATATAAAAGTAAACCACATGAACCTTCTTGCTACAGACCTGTTTCTTCCTCCAACTTTCTCTTTACTGTGCCCATTGGTCCAATCAAACTACGGATAGAATCATTGTTGAACTTCAAGGTAGCTGCGGAAAGATAACTATTGATTAGCACATTATACTATCTGTGGCGAGAATTAACCATTGACAAAAAATGCACGATACCCTACCAATTCGAGGGGAAACTTTATCATCTTGAGCACGTGGAACATTTATCTCATTCTCCATGCGATCTAGGATTTGAAGCCGAGCTTTCAAGGCAGGTTCCAAGGATTCACAGATAATATCTAATGGAATTCCAGCAGGTTTTATATCCAACTGAATTGCAGTTACTCCTTTCCGTGTGCCAGCAATTTTAAAGTCCATATCTCCTAAATGATCTTCCAAGCCCTAGTATACAACAAATAATTAATTCCTTGTCATTTCTGGGAACATTGTTATTGCTAAGAAACCTTTGAACTTTAGCAACTTGACATTACCCAATAATATATGAAAACAAAAGACACTAGCATGCACCTAAGTTGCTACTCTCCGGTCCATTCATCAGAGCAAAGAACATGAGAGATGCAATGTATAGAATGGAAAACCCGCTAATTTTCTCCCTTTTTATGCACACATACAAGCAGGAAGTTTTATTGTTACAAGCACTAGAGTAAACCTTTACATATACATAACTACATTCTTATTGAGGGCCTTTTTCTTTAAAAAATGGTCTGCATGTGGGCCCCTGAATGGGTATCTTTTGTCCTGGCTTTACTGTTAATCCACAAGGAGGTGCACAGAATTCGACAAATAATCAAATTTTCTAAATATTGGAATGGCTTAGTGCGACCAAAGCTCCTGAGAGAAATATGATTACGAAATAGCCCAGAATCAAGTTATCTTTCCACACGAAAATACATGACTCAACTCTCACTCTCACACAACTGCTAAAAGCAGTAAAAGTATAACTAATAACAAAGGATCAAGTACATACCCACCGGATGTTAGAAAAATACATCCCCAAGAAAAATTGTCTGTTATTAACTTAGATCAAACAGGAAGAAAAAAAGTTTTACTAAGAATTCTCACCAGAATATCAGTTAATATACGATAATCCATAATGTCGCCCGTCATTGGATCAACCTCACTAACAAGACCCACTGAAACACCAGCAACATGTTCCCTTAGCGGAATCCCAGCATCCATAAGTGCCATACTGCCTGCAATATGGACATAAATGAATGTTATAGGAGCAGGGAGAGAAGAGAGAAATATTGTAAGTTTGGACCAAGAAGGAAACTGGCATTAAATGAAAAGGAAAAAAGCATCCAAGACAGCAAAAAATACTCAGTGTTGAATTAAGGCGATCAACAATAAGTGTGTGAGCCACCTTTTGAGCTAGCTTAAAGAATTTACACATTGATGTAGTGAAATGACACAGCTATACACTCAGCAAACAAACATACCCACACTATAAATATTTTTCAGTAAGTACATATGATAGAAAGTACCTCCACACACACTAGCCATCGAAGTGGAACCATCAGAAGCCATAACTTCAGAGTTGATACGCACTGTGTAACCAAAATCATCTTCTGGTGGTATAACAGCAAGTAAAGCCTTCTCAGCCAGCGTCCCTGCAGGCATTTGTTTAATAGTAAAAAAGTGCTTGTTCATCTTTTCTCTTCACATCTATTAAGATAATCATCATCAATCAATGGATAACAACAAACAAATAATGTATCACTAGCACTACCCTAGCCTATGTTCTCAACTTCAAGCTGAAACTTCAATTTGATATTTCCATGATCAATAGACTAGCTATAAATAACTCACTCACAGCTCTACTATGGTAACAAAGAATGCAAAAGATTAGGCTTAAACTATCAGAGAATCCAAAATAATATGTGCCACGAATACTGTTCCAATAAGCAACATTTTCTACCATGAATACGATTAGCTGAAATCCTGAAACCAATACTGGTACAATCCCAGATTATTAGTTTTAATTAGTAGTTTCTTTATTTTCTAGTCAATTAGTTTAACTTCCCACTTTCTAGATTTTAGGCATTTTCCCACTTTCTCCATTACGCTTTTTATTAATGGATTTATTTCTATTTAGTTTTAGGGGTTAGTTTTCTTGTTTTCTGCATTATAAAAGGAGGAAATCAGATTGTAATTGGGCAGACTGGAAGAATGAAATGAATTACAAATGAGGATTCCTCAAAATTGGCTGATTAGCGAGATGCTTGCTATTCAGATTTCTATCCCTTTCCCTTTGAGTTTTAGGGTTCTAACATTTGCTATCATTTGATCCAAATGGTTGAGGCTTCTTCATTCTTCAACAAAATTCCTGTGGATGAGATCCTTGCTCTCAGTGGGCTGATGTGAGATGCTTGCATCAGATTAGATTGAAGATTCTTCAAACCCCTTTTGCCAAATTCTATTATCCTGTACCCTATTAACCATCCAAAAAAAAACACTATTCCTGCTAGAAGAACCACAATCACCGATTGCAAGGCTCATTGCTGACACCAACTAGATTCTGGAAGGCAGAACATGCAGCTGCAAGGTGGAATTGTGTTTTTGCTGTAGCAATATGCTTGGGATTGGCCAGGAATTCAACCCTACACTTCTTTGAAACGTGGCTGGTTTTCGCCTTGAGGACAAGGCGATTTTCAAGGGGGATGGATTGATACAATCCCAGATTATTAGTTTTAATTAGCAGTTTCTTTATTTTCTAGTCAATTAGTTTAACTTCCCACTTTCTAGATTTTAGGCATTTTCCCACTTTCTCCATTATGCTTTTTATTAATGGATTTATTTCTATTTAGTTTTAGGGGTTAGTTTTCTTGTTTTCTGCATTATAAAAGGAGGAAATCAGATTGTAATTGGGCAGACTGGAAGAATGAAATGAATTACAAATGAGGATTCCTCAAAATTGGCTGATTAGCGAGATGCTTGCTATTCAGATTTCTATCCCTTTCCCTTTGAGTTTTAGGGTTCTAACATACAATCATAACCCCTGTTATGAGATATCAAATTCAGACTTTGTCAAACAATATGGGTGCGTTCGGTGCAAGGAGATTATAGGTTAGAAGCTATTATTTTTGCAAAGGGAGTATTGATTTAGTAGAAAGTGATTTTTTGGGGTTCGGATATGTAGCTAGTACATATTTAACTAAAAAACAAGTAAAAATATCTCTCTTATCCTCACCAACAACCCAACTCTCTGGTTCATCTGCAACTCCATTGTCTCTTCCAAATTTCCATACATTCTTACCTCCAATCTCCCCCATTCTTGACATCATTTGTGCTTGGTGCTCCAAATTCAGATTCCCAACGCACCATCCAATGTGATGTTGATTAATACATTTTGTGATTTGTCTTCTTTGGTTTAAATTTTTTAACAAAATTTAGAAAAATCTGTAGGAATCAACTGGTATTTTGCCTCCTTTGATGCTATTCATCCTTAATTGAAGGCAAACCCCTTGTCAATTTTAAAATTTCTTAGCAAACAACATGCCTAAGTTCATCTCCTCCTTAATCTTAGATCTAGGTTCTCCAACTTGGAAATTGAGAGAGAAGCCAACCCTTTATAACTCTTATCATCTTTACCGCTCCATTGTCGTCGATCCACCAATTCTAGTTTGGCAAAGATCAAGAGATTTTGTACAAGCAGATCTAGGACAAAGAGTAGCTTTTAGGGATGACAAGTGAGAAGATGCTTCTGGATGTGAATGGAGATGAAATGTGAAAATATTTTAAGAAAAATAATAGCTTAAAACCTCTTATTGCTGAATGCTACTTTTTGGGTTTGATATGTTATAATGGATTATAATGCATTATAAATAATAATGTGTTTGCTGCCGAACGCACCCTATATAAAGCAGTATTTCAGTACTTCCAGATTTTCAATTAGTATGAAAGTAAAACTAAATCTTTTATTAACGCTCTTAATACGTGCCCAAAAGATCTAGATTCTACTCAAAACTGCCTCAATAAATGTAAAATTTTCGACAGCTTGATAAATAACCAGATCATAAATAAATATATCATCTAAAATACACACACAGTATCTCTATCAAATACTAATTTCTGAAAGTTGTGAAGAAAATCAGTTTCAAACATCGCAAACTTGCACATATATCCATGAAGTCTCACTCAGAAATCATTTAATTGACATAAGAGTGTTAAAAGTTAGGCTGAAAAAGCCAAGGCTATGCCTGTCATTTATATCTGATTGAACAGACAACGAAATAAACACTTACCATGGCCAACTTCCCGCCTATTAAGACCAACTCTTTTCCCCACTTCATTGATTGAAAAGGGCGGGAAACTATAATGAAGCATGAAGCGCTTAGAAGAGGGACCAACTACAGAATCTAAGCGCTGAGCTTCCCCGGGTGCCCCAAGAGTAATAGTACAAAGAACCTGTATATTACATTTTCCAACTTTATTTTATATGCCCTTATTTTGCACGCTCACCACCTACAAGTTCTATCAAAACTAGCTTTCGTACCTGAGTGTCTCCACGAGAAAAGAGTGATGACCCATGTAATGCAGGTAAGTTGCCCGCCTCACAATAGACAGGTCTTACTTCATCAAGTTGTCTCCCATCAAGTCTAAGGCCTTCCTTAATAATCCTTCTGCGAACAACCTGAATGAATAGTCAAGATTGGAAATCTCAGCATCTGCAGCAAGTTTACTTGGAAGTGGAAACATGAAGGAAGGAAACTATGAATACCCTTAGCACTCAACATCAGTCTCTGCTCATGCTAATCAAAAAGGAAAACTTCCATCGACAAAACTAAACTAAGATCAAATGACAAACTTCCTATCAAACATTTTACCATGTAGAATGATTTCTCTCATACATCTTTCATACCTTTCTCTAACAGGACCATGGCTGCTGCTACTATTAATTAAACTCCACTCCGTTTCAAAAGAGACATATCCCAGAGAAAAGACATACACAATAAGTGTTTTTACCTGCTTCCTCACAGTATCCACTGCCTTCGGCAAGACATTTAAAACCTCTTCATCACACTCATCTTCTTCTTCTTCAAGTGACTTTTTCACATCTTGTGTAATTTTTTCCAAGGCCTCACCCCGTTCGAACTGTATATAATGGTTCCGAATAATTATGAAGGATATACATATGAGGAATTTTAAACGATAAGATAATTCAAAAAATGATTAAAATGAAAAAATATAACAGTTATTATTAACCAGAAATCGGAAAAGCATGTTATCCTGAAAGATGATATTGCACCTTGCCATACGATGAATCTGTAAAAATAGCTTCAATTCGAGCTTCAGATAAGCTTCTGATTTTTCCCATTGCAGCTTCCGACATCATTGACAACTTATATTCCTTCTTTTGCTTGCCAGCTTTTGCAGCCAAGCGAACTTGAGGTTCAAGATATTTTACTGCCTGCATACCAAAAAGAATGTGTATAAGTACAGATGCACTATTCAAGATCTGCAATATAGTTTAGAAACAAATAAAACATTAAACAAACCTCAGGATGAGCAAGCCTTAAGCCAGCTTCTAGATCCTTCTCCGAAATCTCACGAGCTTGTACATCAATCATCAATGTCTTATCCTTTGTGCAGGCATATACCAAATTAAGGTCACTTAAGCTCAGCTGCAACAAATTCAGTACATCACCCAAGAATCAGAACAAGCAGGACACAGAATAGATACATACAGAGAGGAAATTTCAATGTAGGTTTAAGTGCAAGCTTGTAGTCGTGTATGTACATAAAACTCGCTCTCCTCATTAAGATATTAAACACACCAGGATGAAGAGAATTAAATCTTCACAATCAGCTTGCTACATTACTAATTTTCCAGCACCTTTCCACATGTTATCTTCAGATTGCACAAACGAAGCATACACTTATCAAAGCTGGCATGTATAAACTTTCAGAATCAATCAAAAGCAGTGAGACTATATATTATAATCTCTGTGATTACAGGAAATCACTGAAGCAAAATTCTCAGGAAAACAAATACATTATCATGATTGCCTATATTGTAATATATGTATTAGCATAATTTACATGTTTATGAAATATACAAAATCCAACCAGATTCTTTGTTTTTTTTTTGGTTTTTAATTCCAACCAGATGCTGATAAAAACATTTGAATATTAAAAGAAGACAGGAGAAAAAGTGAAAATACCTTGGATGAGTATTACAACGTTGTTGTTAGTGAATCTCAAAAAAATAAGTTATTACGGATCCATTAAGGAAAGAGTGGGTTAATCTAGATATTTTTTCTTGAGCTATAAATCAAGAATGCTTACTATGGCCAAGATCCAAGAGTAAATCCATGAAACATGTAAATAACTGGAACCAAACTTACCTCATCCATGGTAGGATTAACTATGAATTGTCCACAAATCCTTCCTATGCGTATAACTCCAATAGGACCAGCCCAAGGTATATCTGACAGCATTAAAGCCGCGGATGTTGCATTAGCTGCCATTACATCCGGGTCTTGTTTCCCATCCGAAGAAAGAACACTTGACATTACCTAAGGAGGAAGGCATTGTCACTCGATGATAAAATTTCTGTATGATAATTTAAAAGGTAAATAATATGAATCATACTTACCTGAACCTCATGGTAAAATCCAGAAGGAAACAATGGTCTAATAGGTCTATCAATGAGACGACCACATAAAAGTTCACGCTCTTTTGGAGCACCCTCCCTACGCATATATGTATTGGGAATCACACCTTGGGCATATTGCTTCTCTTGGTAATCAACCTTAGAATATAAACAGCATTACTAACAGCAGATACACAACCAAAAACAGTTCAAGCATATCAAAATATTTCCGTGCAATGTCAAGCAACAAAAGGAGTGAAAGTAATCAGAGATTTGAAAAATGACATGAACGAAGTCTTTTTAATCTGAGCCGTGCTCATTTAATCAGAAGAGCAAGCACTTTCAACCGGTGCATAAAATTCTCAATATATTATGCAAATCCTCAAATCATCCTTGATCGTGGGGTTCATTTCCTTGGATTGCAAAACTGGAATTTAAATCGAGGTTTAGGGGATGCATTTACAGGGTTTAGATAAACTGGGCTACTAAATGTGCACTCTAACATCTTCCATGGTAGATTTATGGGGGATAAGCTAACTATCTTCAATTCAAAACCAAGAGACAAAAAAAGACTAACAACAAAATAAGACACAATGATTTACACTTACAGTGAGAGGC
The DNA here is from genome assembly GCA_963924305.1 of Polygonum maritimum. Lineage (NCBI taxonomy): Eukaryota > Viridiplantae > Streptophyta > Magnoliopsida > Caryophyllales > Polygonaceae > Polygonum > Polygonum maritimum. The sequence goes on from OZ002728.1 coordinate 12,129,852, forward strand.
AAGAAATCGCGGACAGCGTCACCCTTAGAAGAAGTGACAGTGGAGAGGACCTTAGTTTCCTCAATCCCCATGACAACGGCACCATTGGCAAAGCGAGCGTATTTACCGGTTTCGAACGAGATCAATCTGTTTCCGATTTCGAACTCTTCTTTAAAGCTCTCGAGGGTCTTCATCCCTGCGGAAACTCTGGGAGGAGGAGGAGATGCAGAATCCGAGAGCTCGGAATCCGAAATGAAACCGAGCTTGCCACTGCAAATTGTGCGGAAATTGAATCTCCGCCATGTAAGGTGTCGTGGGAGGGAGTTCAACAGGGGGTTGGCTTTGGTCACTACCGTCATCTTCCAAGGTCAGAACGTCCGGTTGAGTTCGGTGTAACAGAGTTCAAGAGGGTTTAGGGTTTAAGGAAGTTCAAAAATGAACTCGGATGGACTCTATGCCGATTTCCACAAAATCACCCTTAATCGTACAAATTTTATTTTAACTCTAAATTATTATAAAATAAGAGAAATCATAAACAAGCAGAGAGAGTTGGAGAGAAGAGAGATAAGATCTAATTCATTAGGTCACCCATAGGGGCCTTTTATAGAGAAAGTACAAGCCTTTGGATAAGATCAAATCTAGGCTTTTGATAAGCTTATCCATGTACATCCATATCTCATAACAATATTATAACACTCCCCCTTGGATGTACATCTCTGACTGCCTCGTTAAAAACCTTGTCTGGAAAACCCATTGGGACAAAACCAAGACGAAGGGAAAAAGAGTGCAGTGTTCTTCTCTCTCTTGACTTGAAATATATTCTCCTTGCTTGATTGAATTGAGCATCCATCCAACCTTTGAGTTGAATCTTGAAATTGAAGAAACTTGTCAATGACATATGTTGGGTCGTATCTCCTTCAATGATCATTTCTTGACTTGAGCGACACATGCTTCATTATCTTCATATACTATCGTCGGATCTTCTTCAACTTGATTTGCTGACAAATATAAGATCTCATTCTTTCGCGTATTTCGAGTTTCAGGTCGAGATTGTCTCATTATGGACCTTGTATGACGAACTGCCTCGTTAAAAACCTTGCTTGGAAAAACCCAGTGGGATAGAAACCAAAGTCAAGGGAAAAAGAGTACAGTCATATAATAATGCTCCCCCTCAATTAAACATACATTCTTCATTTGACACATATATACCCTGATGTGTCTTCATTGAAGATTTGGTACTTCTTGACCAACAATTTTATTGTATGTTTGGGGAGACAAACAATTCATTTGCCACTTAAGACTTTACTGAGGCAATGAAGCAAGATACATCAATGCCCATATTGCTTTGAGATAAGGTATCAGGACCTAATATCTCTTCAATTTTCCAATAAGAGAAGAAGACAATCCTTTTCCATACTTAGTGATCTTACTACTATATATGGACTTTACATCTGTGCTTCAACCAATCCAAAGGGTCATTTACCCTATTCTATGTATGCTCGAATTACAGGCCGAGAGAATACTTAGTGGTTCATAAGTTCTTCATATCAACTTCTCTTTTCATGTAATCAGTTAAGTTAGACCCCTTCTGGAGATCAAGTCATCAACAAAAATGATTACATGAGCATAAGACTCATTTGATCACTCATAAACTTTTCCCTACAGTAGATATCCGCTCAGGCGATTATACCGCATTCTGTTGATTGACTCAATCCATGTAGCTGTCTTTTTAGCTTAATGGGATGCATATGATGTGGTTTGATGCAAATGCTTTAGGGAATTGTAATCCTTATGGGATTTTTCACCACATTCATGAGTTGCATCTTCAGTCGCCCATCGACCAAAGCAACAAGAATCTGAGCGTTATTGCATCCATGATGTGTGAGCACATTTCTATGTACTTCACTTGAGACTTTATAAATCTCGTGCAATCAGTCAAACTTTGAATCCGAACACTACATTGTGTTCATTTTATTTTCTTATGAACAACCACCAACATATAGTTGACTGATTTTATACTCTATGGTGTTGGAACTTCAGGCCCAAAAACACCTCGTTTATATAGCAAACGTAGCTATACTCGAATAGCTTCTTTCCAACATTCTTAACCATTTAAATGTCGATGTTCCTCCTTTATTTAAGGATCATTATCGCTCGAATTTGATTCGAACTGAACATGCAAAGATATCAATGATTACATCTTCTTGGTACCACCTAATACCAATATTTAGATTAGTCATCGAGAATCCCAGATTGTCGCCAATATTATTCTCTTTGCTTTCAAAGTCTTTAGATAGAATTTCTTCAGGAAATCTATCTTCATGTTTGCGTATAGTTGACATATCATCACCCCTTTTGTGATGTTATCGACTCTTTCCTCTTTCGGGGAATGATATCTTTAGAGCCTAATTGTCTCTTCACACTTCCGGTGTGATTGAGAATTATTTGTTCTGTTCGGAGTTACTTCTGCAATCTCCAAACGAGGTGGTCCAACCTAGGTTGATGCATGTGACTTGACTTTGTCACTTTCATTTATATCATTACATATATTTGATAGCATACTAGCTATACGATCTACTATACTTATATTTTAGTTATCTTTGGATCTAAAATAGCCAAATTGCATCCCATGCAATCGCTTTGGCTTTTAGTCTCACTTATATTCTCCCCCTAAAGTTGGGATTTTCACCTCGCCATAAGTGATAATCTTAATACCGAGCAAAATATTGATCACCGCTTATAAGCTCAAGGCATTCTTTAAACGACAAGGACCCAACCCTCTCGTTTAATCCCAACTTTCCTTTTATGTGGCATTACTTCAAAATTATCTAGGGAGATGGAGGACATCTGAAGCAGTTAATCTCTTCTAGAGATAAGCTTCAAGTAGGAGAATTTTCTATAAGCAGTCTCTCCACATTGAATTAACGACTTCATGACTCTAATGGATCAATGACTCTTCCAAGTCGTGTATGTTATGCATAAGCCCTTGCCTAGCTATCAATTATGACTGCATTATTGGCGACTCTACTTGAGTCGTTTTGTGAGTGTGTGTGAGAGCTACGCAATGCTCAACCACTACACTGATTTGATTCTCCTCAATATTCAATGGAACCAATGGCTTGAGGCATCTTTCAACAATGATATGATAATCCATAATGGTTCACATGGCGATGTGTTTGGTCCTCACATATCACTTGACCCCAGTCAAGGAGTATAGGAGACTTTGTATTGACATACAACATACCGACTTTGCTACTAATCTGCCAAGAGCATAAGCCTTTCATACGTACAAGGTCACTCTTAGGAGAGACTTCAGGTCTCAAGATCTTTTGGTCCTAAACCAATCATGAGTGTAATTGTTTCACTTGAGTGACCACATTAATCATGCCACAAGAATATCTTGTTATCAACTAACTTCTAGTTAGTGATACTACACTGTTCAATGGGATATACTCTTCAAGAGCCATCTCAACCTTCACACCAATTTTGTTATCCTTATGATTGTGAAAACTTCTGGTTTTCAAATAGTAGGTGTTGCGACACCGTTAACAAATATGGTTTTCTACCATTAAACATGTCGGTGATCTATACATTAGTTTGGGAGTTCATCAACTCGAATCAGATAAACCATTATCATGATAGTAATATTAGATGCCTCACAAATGATTGCATTCAGAACTCTGCATTAGATTAGACCGGTCTCCACACTTATACTCATAAGTTGTGGTTCTTATCACTTATGAGATATCCCTTATCTCAAATGTCCTTCTCAACATCAAATTTACCCCTAACGTCCTAGCTATAAGTCATAACCATGACTAGCGGCCGCATGCTTAATATATTGTGACCTCTTTCACACCCTCTTCTGGAGGAGGCATGCTTCAGGCATGCAAGAGGTTGGTCAACCATGACCTTGAACTCCTAGTTCATGCTAGGTACGGGGTTATTTAGGACTAGTTCTGAATATAACATAAACTTATGTTTCTTGTACTACTTCTGGAGTACATGTCATATTTCTGTACTACTTCTGGAGTACATGACTGGTATGAGATCTTCTAACTCCCCAAGAGTTTACTGTGATCCCTTCTTATCCAAAAATCGAGTATTCAGGCTCGTATGGAGTTGATGATGATAATTATAGTTTAGCACAATTCTCCTAGAACTTCAAGTGCTGCATAATTCTCCCAAACATCTCATTTGTCAACTTCAGGTGAAAATGAATATTTTATCATCATTATGTTCAAGAATGAATTTTCACAAATATTTCATTTGTCAACTCCAAGTGACAAAAAATAAAATATATCTTGAACCATTTATCATCTACTTCGGGAGATGATATGTTCATCTACTTCTAGAGATGAATTCTTACAACAACTAAATGGTTGTATATGTAAATCCACTTCTAGGGATAATACTCTTATCACTTTCTTCAGGAAGTGATGTTTTCTATTCTTACTCACTTCAGGGAGTAATATGCTTTATTATTTCATCTCTTCGGGGATGATTGCAAAATTGTCTCTACGAGGACAATGTCATATATCTATCCGCTTTAGGGGATGATACGTTTTAACTTTAAAAACAAATAAAAATATATGTAAACAATAACATGAATAATAAAATTGAGAAATATAAATAAAGAAATACTCCCTCCGTTTCACAATAATGTCGTTTTAGCTCTTAACACAGTTTTTAAGAAAAGCAATCATTCACTTTAAAACTTACAACTTTTTCTTTATCTTACCACTTATTACATTTTTTTGGCCAATGAATGAACAACTTTAGTCAACAAATACACATTCCAATAAAAATTATCATTATTCACCCCTAATAAATCACTTTGAAAACCTAAAACGACACATATTATGAAACAAATTTTAAGTGCTAAAACGACACTTATTTTGAAATGGAGGGAGTAAAATGTAATAAAAGATTGTCAACTTCTGGTGACATGAGATTGAATGTGAAGTCTTCCAAACCTCGAGACCTTTCAATCACATACTTCGGGATGTGATATATAAGACCACTTAATCAATCACATACTTCAAGATGTGATTTGGTCTTTATTATCTACTCCAAGAGATAATATTTGTGGTCTTTTATTATCTACTCCAAGAGATAATATTTGTCATTGGTCTTTTATTATCTCCCCCAAGAGATAATATTTGTGATAGAACATTTGTCATCTACTTCAAGAGATGACTTAATATAAACTTTTATTATCTCATCCACTTCTGGGGATGGATTCATTTGTTTCATCCACTTCGGGGGATGAGAACTATCACTTAGAGTATAGTATAGTATATTGATTATCGCTTCAGGGATAATCATATTCAGTAATCACTTCGGGGATTACATATTGATAAATTTTCCTTTTCAGGAATGATAATTACCACTTCAGGGGTAATATAATTCTCGTATTTCCAACTCTTCAGGAGTTGAATCAAATTGTACATCTCTTTGGGAGATGAAAGTATAATTTGTCACTTCAGGGACAAATTTAATTTATGATCATCCACTTCCAGGGATGAAATTAGAGTACACGAGATACGAATTAATATATACATTGATCGAAACAAGCAATATATAGTAAGTGAAAAATATGTTCGATCCCAACATAAAAATACTATCATGCACTTGCTTGACTATATAACCACGCAGATAATCATCGATCAAGAGCCACGCATATACACGTAATGTAAGCATGATTAATATCAAATTATACGAACAGACTTACACACATGATCGATCGTGATTGAAAAAATACTTTGAATATAGTCATCATGCATAAATAATTACCATATGCAAATTTATATACGAGATTTAGGTGAATTCTATGCATTAGAACAAATACGCAACAATGAAACAACCAGATACCACAACAATCAATCTTGAACTCTATCAAAACAACCGCTGAGATAATATAGTTATTAATTAGATGCGATCAGAGTTTTTTTCTTTTTTTCTTTAATCATGAAACACCAAGCTAGAATCATGATATTGTTATGCATAAAACAATCGATGGAAAATAATTAGCATAGACTAAATATGCATACATGAATACACTTAATTGAACCACGTACAGCAAATAGCACCGTAGGTCATGAATGAGCACACTTACGTAGAGAAGATGAACACAACACACATTGTTCTAATTTTAACCATGATCCAAACCAAATCGTAAAAGATTTTATGAACGAAAAAATTTGTCTCCAAATTCTAGTCAAAGCAGCATCGTACGTGCCATGTGACGAATTCATGCTTCATCGATCATTAAGCAAACTTGTATGAGATCCAAATAAAAACAATTGAAAGTAAGTATACATTCGTATACATCTGGCATCAAAATATGCATTGCATGATTCCAATCAAAAACAAATATTACAAGTAACCATCGACAAGTAGAGAAACGGATAAGAGTGGTGATAATTGGCCAGAGGTACGAAAATTTAATTAGCAGAAACCGATTAAGTAGGAGACCCATCAAATTAATACGAGAGTCGAGACTGTGGAGATTCAACAATTTGAAACTTGAAAACGTTTAAAACTAAGTACCGTGTACACGTATAAACGTTCGATTCAAGTAGAGAAACAATTTGAAACTTGAAACCCATCAAATTAATACGACTAGTAGAGAAACGAATAATTAGCAGAAAACAAATCTCCATCAAAACAAGTGTCGAGAAGTACCAAAGTACCAAAATTATTTGCCTTGAGCAATTCGTGCTGATAACGTATTATAAAATAAGAGAAATCATAAACAAGCAGAGAGAGTTGGAGAGAAGAGAGATAAGATCTAATTCATTAGGTCACCCATAGGGGCCTTTTATAGAGAAAGTACAAGCCTTTGGATAAGATCAAATCTAGGCTTTTGATAAGCTTATCCATGTACATCCATATCTCATAACAATATTATAACATAAATTTATTTATTTTTTTGTTTCTTAGGTGACATGTCACCATATTAATAATGAAATATCAAAACTTAGTGCATCACTTTCTACTGGTCATACATCACCACCCATAGCATCAAGAAAGAGCTCTCCGCCTCTCCCTAATGCTCTCAAAGAAAAACAGTTCCCACGAAAATCGCCCTTACTCCCCGTTCATGGTGCACTCTCCCTCGAGCCACCATTGAACTCGCTCTTCCTGGCCGGCCCATATTCTCACCGGAGGTGTTTTTCCCTTTTCTGATCTGACTTGTTTTCTTTGTGTTTCTCTCGGCTCCGACTAGCTTGGAGGTGTGTGGCTATGCGGAAGACTCAAAAGTTTCTCTCCTCATCTCATGACTCCAGTGACTCAAGTGAGTTTGATGATTTTTGTGTTCCGTTCAAACCCGGTGGCAAAGCTCTAAGGCTTTGAAAAAGGTTGATTGTGGCGGTGTTAAGGTGACTCCCCAAGCGGTTGTGGCTAAAGGCAAGAAAAAAGGAGCATTAGCTCCTCCCTCTCCGGTCGTCCAATTAGTAGGGATGTCAATGGGGCGGGTTCGGGTCGGGGGATACCCTCCCCATCCCAATACCCGTTTAAAAATATATTCTCTGTACTCATCCCCATACCAGCTAGGTAATAAAACTTGTACTCATGTTTGTACTCGTCGAGTCCCCATCTCCATCGGGGATTCCCCATACCAATTGGGGATTCCCCATACCCATTTCATTCTCTTCATTTAAAATCCCCATGAGTTTCCTCGCGTAATTTGTACAAGGTCATATAATTTCTACATCAATTCACGAACAAACTTATATAATCTGTAACAAAACTTCCAACAACAAATAAAACAAAATAACATTTCAAAATAACTAGTTATATATGATAAATAACTGATGAAAAATATTCGATCAAAAATAATAACCGATGAAAAATAGATAAAATAATATTTCAAACTTTGCTACAGTCCCCCCGGTGGGGTCGGGTCGGGTCGGGGAATGGGGCGGGAACATCTATCCTCGTACCAATACTCATGTGTGTATTCATTTCGCCCCTCCTTTCATCCTCATCCCCACTAAAATCCCCACATCCCCATCCCCACGATAGGATTCCCCACGAGGAACGGGAAATCCCCGCCCCATTAACATCCCTACGCCCTAAGGCAAGGTATTCCTTGATAACTCTAGGAAAACCTTGTTCAATGGTGACGCCAAGGTGGTTTCTTAGGCGATTGTTGGCTCCAGCATTATCCATGGTGGTATTAGGTCGAAAGATCAAGCCTTGGAAGATGAATAAAACAGCATCAATGGTGGAAACCTCAAGAAAAAAACAAAAATCCAAAGGTTTGAAAAAGGTTGAAGATGGTGGTGCCTCGGTGGTTGTTACGGTGGCTGGTGGTAGCAGAAATGAAAATGAAGCTTTGGGTGTTAAAACTTAGGGCTTGGAAGAGGAAGAGATGGTGGTCCATGCTAAGGGAAGTTTTATCCGATGTGGATGCTCGTGGCTCGAAGGACTTTCTAGGCTTGCCTAAGCGTCCTTTGGCGCTGGCCATGGTGGTCGGCTCGTCTTCTCCAACCCCCACCGATGTCACAAAGTTTGTGTTGAGAGCTCCTCATGTCCTAACCAAGGACTTGCCTTCTCACCCCAATGCGTCTTCGACTCCGACCAAGGCCCTTTCGCATCATGCTTTGCCCGACGCCTCTCGATAAGCCTCATCCTTTTCTTTGTCCGGTCCTAGTGACCGTGTGCCCATTTCCCCCTAGGCCAACGTTGTTGCCCCTGCTCTCAGTAGCACTCGCTCACTTGTGGCCACGCCTAATGTTCCTTTTCGACCACCCATGTCTCGGCCATGAACAACTCTGGCACTAGTGATGCTCGTCCGAATGCTTAGGCGGCCAAATCCAAAAAGATTATTAGAGGTAAGCTTGATTTCACTCCTCCCTCCTCGTCTAGGGGGTCCCTCAAGTGCTGTGAGGCCCTTCCGAGGCAAGCAATGTGTATCATTTTTATCTCCTTTTATTTCTTTTTTTGGAAATAAACAAAAAAGAAAATTATTACAAGTGTGATTTTTTTTATAGAAATTCATTTATTTTCTTTATACAAGGGTTGTTTTTTTTTTTTTTTTTGAAGAGGTAAGAATTAGGTTGTTCTCCTTACGGAGGACGACCTAGAGCATCCTTTCGGATGAGAAAGTTAAGTTCTGGGTCATTCTGGATGGCGTCAATTGATAGACTATGGCCCAACTTGGCAATTTTATCGGCCACAGCATTACAATTCCTGCCAATGAAAGAAATTCTTACAATCTCAAAAACACGGAGTGAGATTGTGATGTCAGAGATAATCATATCAGTATCCCATGAACATTGTCCTAGCTTTTTAACCGCATTGATTATGGTCAAGTTATCTCCTTCTATTTCTAGTTTCTTGATACCTAGTTCTTTTGCTTTTTTAATCCCTTCTCTAAGGGCGAGAGCTTCAATTCTGGCAACTGAAACATCTCCATACTTTGTGCTAGACATGGCGATAGTTTCTGCATTTGAACCTCTTATTATGACCCCAGTAGATGTTGAATTATTTATTGCTTTAGATCCATCAAAATTTAGCTTGTAGAATTCTGTGGGCGGTTTTTTCCATCTTTCATTAGTCTTTGTTCTTTTTGCCCTATTATTCTTTACCCTTCCTACTATTGCATCGTCTTCATTCCATTGTTTCGCCCGCTCCCATGATTGAATTTGCGTCCTTATATAGCTGGCCAGGTCATGAATCGGCTCATTTAACTCCTTTTTGAATATTAGTCTATTTCGTTGTTGCCATATGCACCACCAGCTCACTGCGAGCTCATTCATTTCTTTTTCTCCTAACCTTTGTTTGATTTCTGCGAGCACCTCCCTTGGTGTTTTATTATGATAATTTAAACCTCTTAGACATGGTGCTATTTTTGGGTTGATTTGCTTGGTTATCATATGCGTGAGGGCACATTCTATAAACAGATGGTTGAAATCTTCATTTGTACAGTTACAAAAAATGCAGCCTCCTGGTACGGCCACATGTTGCATTCTCAGTCTATTCTTTGTAGGTAGACCGTCGTTATCAATTTTCCATAGGAAATTTTTAACTTTTGGGAATGTATCAAGTTTCCATATCCAGCTATTACAATTTACGTTATAATTCCTTATTTTTGTTATGTGTTCTATAGCAGATGCGGTGGAAAACCATCCATTTTTACTCGGTGCCCAATACAACCGGTCTTGAATTCCATGTTCTGGGATGGGTATTGCGTTTATCTTGTTCACAATTTCATTTGGGAGAAGTAGTCGAAGATCATTTAGTTTCCAGGACTTGTTTGTTGAAATAAATTCACTTACCTTCCTAGTATTGGTTATGTCATTTGGGTTCATTGCATACATCTTGAGAGTTTCATCTCCAACCCATCTATCCGTCCAAAAATTTATTGATCTTCCATCTCCGACTTGCCAAATCAAACCTTCCTCAAATTCAGGTTTTAGCTTCATTAGATTTCTCCATTGCCATGATGCGTTGGCTTTGGGTCTGTAATTAAAGATTTCATCATTTTTAAGATATTTTCCTTTTATAATCCTTACCCATATGTTATCTGGTTCAGCAATAATTTTCCATAGCAATTTCATTTGTAATGCTTTGTTCATATGTTCCATCTTTCTAATTCCTAAGCCTCCATGAGTCTTTGGTTTGCATATTCTGTCCCAGCCGATCAATGGTTTATAATGTTGTCCTTTGTTCCAGAAGAAATCTCTGTTAATTTTATCGAGCTCATTATGTACTTTCGTCGGCAACATAAAACTTTGCATTATGTAATTCGGTTTTGTAGCAAGGTTGGATTGAATTAGAACCCTTCTTCCTTCTTGAGATAAAGCATTAGCTTTCCATTTGCTTAATTGCGCTTGTGATTTAGAAATGGTATCTTTAAATGTATCTTTGTTCATAACCCCATTGATAATTGGACACCCTAAATATTTTTCTAGATTCGTCATTGTCATAATGTTAAGAACTTGTTGTACTCTTAGCTTTTGTTGGTTTGAAACTATTTTAGATGTTTGAAAAGTTGATTTGTGGTAATTTACTTTTTGACCTGAAATAGCACAGTATTCTTCGACAATGTTTTTGACAGTGGTGCATGCATATTGAGTTGCTTTCGAGAATATGATAATGTCGTCAGCAAATGATAAGAAAGGTATTTTGGTCCCCCCACGTGCGAGTGCAAAGCCTACCGTTTTGTTTGACTCTAGACAGCATTGCTGTAGTTTCCTAGCTAATATTTCCGTACCAATGATGAACAAATATGGAGACAAAGGGTCACCTTGTCGTAAGCCTCTTTCTGGATAAAATGGTTCGGTGGGACCGTTGTTTACTAAGACCGAGTACGAAACAGTTTTTACACATTCTTGTGTCCAATCTATGAATTTTTTATCAAACCCGAATTTGTTCATAACTTGAAACAAAAAATCCCATTCTAGCCTATCATACGCTTTTTCCATATCGAGTTTTATGGCGACCCATCCATCTTTGTTTTTCTTTCCTTTGAAGGAATGAAAGATTTCATGTGCTATTAAAACATTGTCTTGTATTGCACGATTGGTGATGAATGCACCTTGTAGAGGGTGAATGATTTTTGTCATTACTTGTTTTAATCTTTCTGTAATGATTTTTGCTATAATTTTATAGATTGTTGAACATAAACTGATTGGACGATAGTGGTTTGTTGAGTTTGGGTTATCACGTTTTGGTAACAAAGAGATAAATGTATGGTTAATTTGTTTTAGTATCCTTCCCGAGTGGAAGAAACTTTTAACTGCTTTGACGACTGATGGTCCCACAATGTCCCAATATGCTTTGTAAAAGTCAGATGACATTCCGTCAGGCCCCGGTGATTTCTCTGATCCTATGCTCATTAAGGCATTTTTTACTTCTGCATTAGTTATAGGTTTTATTAGTTCTCTATTGTCTTGGGGAGTGATCTCCTCGGTAATTAGATTGAGGTATTCACGGAGAAAAGTTGTATTTATCGGTTCCTTAGTGTATCTTTTTTTGAAATCCTTTTGTATTTCATTTCTTATATTCTCTTCTCCCGTAATTTGAGTCCCTTCAGATGTTATGCTTTGTACAAGGGTTGTTGGAATTCTTGTGGAGACGACAATTTAACTAAGTCCAATCATTTGGTGAAAGAGAATTCATGGTGTAAAATATTTTTTTGATATTTTTTATAATTTGATTAAAATGTCTATTTTCATATGTATAATATTTTATTTCTTTATTTCTTAAATGAGAGAAATGAAAATTAATAACTGTTGAATTCTTCAAAATAGATGACATGTTTGACTTAAATAATACTCCCTCCGTTTCAGTAAACATGTCGTTTTAGCTCTAAAATCTACTATAATACAGTATAAAGCGGAGCTTATGTCTTTGTAAAAAATTGCGCCACCTCATCGATGTTGAATAAAAAAAATAGTATTTTCGCCATGTAATATAGGTTGAATAAAATAATGCATTTATTTTAGCAAGTATTAATAAAATTAAATAATTAATCAGAAATTAATAGGATTCTACACTATATTTGGATTACATATCAAAATGAAAAATGGAAAATTATGTTAGATAGAATCTCTCTATATATTTTTGGATATCAAAAGATCAACTTCTTACCAAGGATGAAAAATTATAGACCAATTAAGATCTTATCCATTAAAATATCATGAAAAATTATCTTTTGCACAAATCTAATATAATTTATATCTTTTAATGTATATGTTTGAAATATGAGGATGAAAAATTACTTTTACACACATCTCATATAATTTATTTCTTTTAGTTATTAAAATAAACCTCATATAATTTCTATGAGTATGAAAAAAATGATCATTACCCGTACATGGTACGGGTCTTCAACTAGTTTTTTTCAAAATACATGTCGTTTTACATTTTTGGGCATTTACTTTACAGATTTACCCTTATAATCATTAGCAGTTTATTAGTAGTGGTTTTCAATAAAGTAAAAAAGTGAGGTAATAATTAGGGGTATAATAGTCCATTTAATAGCTTCCTTAATATATGTGCAAATGGCTAAAACGACTTGTTTATTGAAACGGAGGGAGTAGATGTTATATTCTGTAAAATGGAGAAAATGTTGCAGTTGAGTCAGATTTTTTTTTGGAGAATATGACTTTTGTTTTGTATTTTAGAGAAACATTTAGCAAAGATGTTGAAGATGCTCTTAGTTGAGAAATTTTCTTTTTGGAAACTGACAAATGATATCCGAACAAAGACTTGGTCAAGTAGATAGGCAAATTCGATTTGATCTTATCGGCAAAATACATGTACGGCCCTCCGTACTTGTCGTTTTTTTGCAAACGGCCCCCCCTACTTTGAAATGTTCTATTAAACACCTGTACTAACGTAACCCTATTCTATTGAACACCTTCGAACTCGGGTTCCAATGCGTGAACTTCACTTGCGCTGACCTGTATTTTTTTTTTGTTTGTAAAGCTTATGTGGATATATTGTAATGCCATGTAATCTTTTTGCTTAAATTTTTGAGATAAGATCAATTTCCACATGTATAATATTATATGACATGGATTTTATATTATATTTATAAAAAAATAGAAAAACAAAACCTATAATCATCTTCTCCATGGCCACAGCCCACCCAAACCCGTTAATTTCATCTCTGCAAATCGGAGCCGCCACTCGTTCCGATCTCCGTCGACGGTGGCCTCGTCTCCCAACTCAGGATCGGACCCAAGTTCATTCAACTGAACCAAAGAGGTCAAGATTCAGGACGGAAACGACGGACTCGGGAGAAAGAAATCTTCACCGCCGGCAAATCAGAGTCGGGTCGAGCGCGAGAATTGGCTGGTTTGGTGGAGACAACTCGCCGGCGGAGCCCCGGAAAGCCCTCAGAACCCCACAATGGCCGCCAATCAGCCAGCGAGCGACACTGTCCCCGAATCCGTACCCGGATCCGAAACCCTAGACCCACCGATCCACGGATCCCCACCCGGATACGAGCAATTGCGCGAGCAGAGGATCAAGGAGAACTTTGCGATGATGCAGAAGCTCGGCATTGCAGATCTCTCTCTCAAGCTCAAGACCTCCGTCGCCGCCAAACGCGCTCCTCGCAAGTTCTCCTCCGATTGCAACACTCCGATCCGCGTTCTCGCCACCGAACCCCGTCGCCGCTCATCTAGGTATCAGTCCCCTCTCTCTCTCGCTCTCTTGCTCGATTTTGAGATCTAGATTCAAGGAATGATATGGCCGGAGAGTGGCCATGGGCGGCGTCGGGGCAGAACCGTAGAGAGAGGGAGAGAAGCGCGAAGGGGCCGGAGTTGGCGGGCGTGGTGGCTACGAGGGTCGCCGTCGGGATTGGGCCGGGGTTCGGGTGTCTCCGTTCGTCGACCATGGAGATGGTGTTGGAAGGCAGCGTTCACATAGGAGGATGAAGAAGGTGTTGAATTAAAACAATTAACTTTTAATTTTTTGTGTCTAGAAAATGCCATCTCACCAAAGTTTTTGTTGTTCAACTCTCTATTTAGAGAGTGTGATGCACTCGACATGACACGTAGGCAAATAGGTGTTCAATAGAATAGGGTTACGCTGGTACAAGTGTTTAATAGAACATTTCAAAGTAGGGGGGACCGTTTGCAAAAAAACGACAAGTACGGGGGGCCGTACATGTATTTTGCCTGATCTTATCTAATTCGGTATCAGAAAACTTGGATCCATAATTCATCATGTTATCTAGTAAATTCTCCGACTCTGGATTGGATATTCACATTACTCGATCAGTGAAAAACTTCTAAGTATTATTTAGTAAATTTTTCTCAGATTTGATAGCATGGCAATTCTGTTGTGCTAAATCTTCTCCATCGCCCATTCCGTATTTGAGTTCGTCCGGAAAAGATTATAATAGGGGGATGCTATACATCACATCATTTTACTAAACATCACACCATGAAATTACTTCAATGCCCTTTTTTTTTCTTCAAAATACCAAAACTAGGGAAGATAGCATATTAAAAAGTATCTTATAAGATTCTTCCCATTTATAAATATATTTACTAAACTGCACCATATGAACCATATTTAGGAAATAAAAAGGCTGAATTGATTAATAAAACTAATAATCCTATATAATTTAGCTACTTATTCTAACAATATACTTTTTACTCTTAAACCATAAAAACAAAATAAAAAGGACACTTGATTATAATAATCCGGAAACCAAAAAAACAACAATCATCACACTTCAGAATCATCACCCAAAATTTTGGGAGAAAAAAAAATAAAGGTACCATCTCAAAGTAAGAAAAAAATTGAAAAAAATTTGAAAACATGTACATGTAAGAAAAATAAAGGTACCATCTCAAAGTAAGAAAAAAAATGAAAAAAATTTGAAAACAAGTACATGTAAGCTCTTCAAAGCTTCAATGTACGTAAGCTTTCTTGAATGTAAAGTTTTTTAATGTGCTAAACCCTATATAATAAAGCTAATAAACTAAGTGCATCCAAAAAATAAAGGTAACAAATTAAGTCATACATATATATGACATATATTGTATGATTTATTGATGGTAAGTTATAATTAAAAGATTTGTAAGTAATTATTAAATAGGTTTCCTTATGTTCTCATAGTTATAGACTAATTGATTATTTCCAAAGTTAGATTAGGGGTTTAATGGTAAAGAAATTGATAAAGTGTGAAGAAAGAAAAAGGGGGATGCTATACATCACAACATTTTACTAAACATCACACCATGAAATTACTTGAATGTCCTTTTTTTCTTCTTAAAATACCAAAATTAGGAAAGATAGCATATTAAGATGTATCTTATAAGATTCTTCCCATTTATAAATATATTTACTAAAATTCACCATATAAACCATATTTGGGAAATAAAAAAACTGAATTGATTAATAAAACTAATAATCTTAAATAATTTAGCTATCGATTCTAACAATGTACTTTTTACTCTTAAATCATAAAAACAAAATAAAAAGGACACTTGATTATAATAATCCGGAAAAAAAAAACAACAATCATCACACTTCAGAATCATCACCCAAAATTATGGGAGAGTTGGTAGGTATGTCATTCATATATACTGTACTATGTACGTACCATCTCATAGTAAGAAAAAAATTGAAAAAAAAAAATCAAAACAAGTACATGTAAGCTCTTCAAAGCTTCAATTCAATGTAAGTAAGCTCTCTTGAATGTAAAGTTTTTTAAAGTGCTAAACCCTATATAATAAAGCTAATAAACTAAGTGTATCCAGAAAATAAAGGTAACAAATTAAGCCATACATATATAAGAGATTTATCGATGGTAAGTTATAATTAAAAGATTTGTAAGTAATTATTAAATAGGTTACCTTTCTCATGGTTATAGACTAATTGATTATTTCCAAAGTTAGATTAGGGGTTTTATGGTAAAGAAATTGATAAAGTGTGAAGAAAGAAAAAAAGTGTCGTGAAGTTTAGCACTTATGAAGAAAAAAAGTGGTGTTAAGTTTAGCACTTATGTTATAATATCCACCTTTCCTGTTTCATAGTCATTTGTAACAAGATGTACTCTCATGACCTCCAAACAAGATGTATATATTTGTGGAGAAGCATGAGGATTTAGAACTCGGCACCAGAATTAATAAAGCTGAAACTAATTTTAGAATACCAGAGCATAATAATAAGACGAAAGCATAATTCCAAGCACAACCCAATCTCAAAATTCAAAAACAACTAATATGAAGCCTTGATAGCACGGCAATCCAGGCCAAAAAAAAAACACATTGATGGCTAAAAAAAGAGCAAAGTAGAAGAGACCTACATGAAGACACAACGAAACTCATGGCAGAAAACTGTCCAATTCAAAAACGTTGGAGATGATTACGCTACAGTTGAAGCCATGTGAAGCTGAGGAGCACTACAGCTTTAAAGCAGACGTAGAGGTTTTTGGAGATGCCCGGTTCATCAATACTCTGCAGGGGTAATGACATCATCAATCTTCAAAATCATCTTCACAACTTGGGTTGCCAACAGGATCTGCTGCTGTTTCCCAATCAAAGTCTCAAACACGTTTTGGTCACGCATATTGTTAGTGCCAACATCATTGCAATCTATCCCACAGAAAGGGTTGTCCTCCTGCATATCAAACCCACATAAATACGGAATCAGATCAGTAGTGAGTAGTGGAATTGCCAACATTTCGCATCTTTCAAAACAGGCGCAAGTCACGACTCTTTCGCCCTTTAGACATCAGAGATCATTAGTTGAGCTTGATGATGTTAAAAACAAAAGTCACGACTTGCTCATTTCAGGTCAATTTAACATCATTCAAAAGAGAGGATGCTCTAGAATGGTCTTCAGACTTCCACAAGCATAATGTCTTTTCTTAAAACAAATTCAAAGTATCCACAAGAGAGAATGAACAGGACAATGGTGTATCCAACCTAAAATCTCATTGAATTTCTTATCCAATTGGGCTTTAAATTCATGCCACACCAAAACAAATAGCTTTGGCAGAGGAAAAATCAAGAATGGATTTTTTTATTTCTTTAAGGTGCATAGCTTCCCAAGTTCACAACATATCAAAACCGAGTTAAACGCTATAGTTCATCAAAACAGAAACAAATAGACAGCAGTAGATGCTTAGAGTGAATAAATGAACAAGCCAAACTGACCTTAACTTGCTGAGACTTCACTGCAGAAAGTGTTTCAATGGGTGAGAGACCACTGTTCTCTGCAAGTGCCATTGGAATTGCATCCAAAGCATCTGCAAAAGCCCTAATGGCATACTGCAAAAGGAAAGAGGATCAGCACTAAATACCAAAGGAAACCATAATAAGTGGTAAGGGGCCAAAGCAACACAAAGGGTTGTTGGGAAGCTATAATAAGTCTCAGATGGCATATTGCATTAAACCATAATAAGTCTTATACCTGCTCAACTCCAGGATACCTATCAGCAGCTGCTTCCACAGCTAGAGAGCAAGAAATCTCAGATGAACCACCACCATAAACAATAGAATTGTTACGAATCAAATTGCGAGCAACACAAAGGGCGTCGTGGATGCTTCTTTTAGTTTCCTCAATCATCATCTTGTTGCCTATGCAAATCAACAGAATAAGTTTGATTGAAAAAAAAACAATTGCCACAAAAAAATCCACACCAGATCGTGTCCTTCAAGACACCACTAATTTTCAAAAATATCCGCAGTCTATGGCTCTTTTTAGTGCAGGTTTGTGATATCTTTGAAGTTTCATACTATTTAAACCTACTTATTTGATAAAACAAGGTTTTATAGGAGGTGGAGATTTTAAGAA
Organism: Polygonum maritimum; assembly: GCA_963924305.1. Taxonomy (NCBI): domain Eukaryota; kingdom Viridiplantae; phylum Streptophyta; class Magnoliopsida; order Caryophyllales; family Polygonaceae; genus Polygonum; species Polygonum maritimum. The sequence goes on from OZ002728.1 coordinate 12,148,110, forward strand.
ACGTTTTTAAGGAGGTTTAAAATCACCAAAATAGGAACTTTGGGGTAGAAAGCTTTCCTGAGGCGTTAACAGGCTTGAGGATTTTGGCATTCAATATTCATGATAACATGTTGTAATTGATGCATTTTATGGTGATTTTAAATGTAAAAACCTCCTAAAATGCTTGTATCGTCAAGCACCAAACAAGATTTTAGAGGAGTTTACATAATAATCCAGATACTTGCCATAATCCTACAACTATCTACAAACCTCCTCTTCAAAAACCTTTTTTTTTCTCAAACAGAGCCTACTTTTGATGATTTTAGTAATAATCCATACAGATGCCATCTAGGGGTACATCAGCATAGATGGAGCTTAGATTCTTAGACCACAGAAGTTTATAATTTCAATGAGAATTTCAATAACATAAATACTCAAACAAATTTAATTACTGAATACCATCCCCATTAGCCTTGAAAAAGAACCTCTTCAATATCAAAAATTTGACGCATGCTCAAACTCACTTCTCAAAATATAGAAACAAAAAAGCTTTCTCAACTAAGCTCATCAAATTTCATTCTACACAAAATTTAAACAAGCATGGGAATCAATGGCCTACAGAGAAGTTCGGTTTCACTCACTGTAGCACTGCTCACTTAAACCATTATTTGATTGCATTAAACATATCTATAGCAGATCAAAGTTAAAAGGAGAAACAAGAAAATTTGACATACCACCACGGATAAATATGGTTACAGCTTTTGAATTTGCACAATGCTCAATGTATATCATTCTGTCCTTTGTGGTGCCAAATGCTTTCTCTCTAACCAACCCAGCCTGGAAATTCACAAAAAAAAACCCAAGCATTACTCACCCTTACATTAAAGGCATTTGACCAGAACCAGCCATATAGGAGGGAAGGGGTAAGAATATATTGAGAAGTAAAAAAGGATACATACCCGTCCCAATTTTTCAGGGGTCAACTCCTGAAACCTTGGCACTATTCTACCACCTAAAAACAAGTGTACAGATAAGAAATATGACCACATAAAAAAAGGGTAACAAATACATATGTATACACACGTATGTCACACACCTGTAGCTATTGCAATGAGTTCCAACTCTACACCACCCACCCATCTCACAGCAGGTAAATCCCTATGCATCAGCAGATGATTTGCCTCATCATCAAAACCCCACTGACAGATAACCAGTGTTGCACCAACATCCTGTGACAAGTAGTATATAGAAAAAAAAAACAGATACAAGTTAGATTACACTTCTAACAGGATAAAAATAACTAATAAGCAATAATACTGAACTTTCTCTGCTAAACTTTGACCATGAGTGGAGAGGAGAAGGCGCACAGCAACCAACCTTGCATTTTTTAACCATGTCATCAAAGTATTGTTGCTCTTGTTTACGCAGTGTCTCAAACTTCTCCACAGTATCAATGTCAACCTTATGCTTGGTCTTCGGTTTAGGTGGCTCAAAGGGACAAGTCAAAATAGCAATTTTTGCATCTTCAATTTGCTTTGGCATCTGTGGATGGCTCATGTCTTTGTCAACCATGATTCCATAGATTAACTCGGTATCTTCAAGCTTTCCACCCACTTTCCCTTCCACTTTTATCATATCAAGGTTTACATCCTTTCTTTCAAGATCAGCAACTGCCATAACAGCCTTAACAGCAATCTCAGCCATGCTGCGCTTGCACCGGTTCACACTGAACAAAAAAATGGCAAAACGAATTAAATACCAAATGATTGAAAACAACTTTGCCAAACTAAAGTATCTAGCTGTTCAAAGGAAAAGAAATGTTTCTAGTTTAGCATCAAGACCAAACATATGGGATCACATCCTTCATCCAGAATGACAGTTCAATTTCATCAGTCACCACTACAGAAGAAATCAATTATGTAAGAGATGGTCATCATACATCTTTGAGGATAAAGTTGTCATGCAGGTTTGAACCAAAGGCTCAATATCTGCATGGCTGAACTCAAACTTGTGTGCTATCTTTTCCAAATTTTCCACAGCTATCCTTGAAGCTGTTTCATAGCCCTCTGCAATTCTAATGGGATGGATACCCCGTTCTAGAAGGGATTCAGCCTGTTCTAATAGCGCACCAGCCATTACAACAACTCCAGTTGTACCATCACCAATTTCATAGTCCTGGCTTTGTGATAATTCAACCATCAACTTTGCAATCTGATTGTCAACATCCATCTGCTCCAAGATAGTAGCACCATCATTTGCTGCAGAAAAGATAAAAGGCACAAGGAGATGCATTAGATAAAGAATGAGAATGGGCCATATTACATTTTTTTAACTAATTGATACATAATTTTCCAAAGAATGATGCTATTGTAAGGCTTCATTTGATCAATTTACAGAAAAAGCTAGAGCCCAGCAATAAAAAATTTGGATCCAGGCCTTTGTTAGTTATACTTAGCTTCATCGTAGTCTAAAACCTTACGAGCAGCACTCAAGATGAAACTACATAAACAACGAGAGTTGAAACATTAACAATCAGTTCGGCTCACTAACAGTACCTATTCAAAAACTATCAACTTCGAGGAAGCATCTACAAGGACTCGCAAAACCCTAGCTCTACCCCCGCTATGAACAAAAGTACAAAACAAACACATCGTCTATCAAACTCAATTCAACCCTCGAACTCGGTCTAAACCCAAATCTAGGTCATAGCAACCATGAAATTCATCCACTATAGGTAAAAGAAAATAAGGAAATGAAAAAGTAGATCGATTAGATTCAAAGTTCAGAACCGAGAGAAGATAGAAAGAGAGAGAACTAACTGATAATGACTTCGCCGTCGGGGCTCTGGAGCATCTTATCCATGCCCTTGGGGCCAAGAGAAGACCGGAGAATGCGAGCGACGGCCTTTCCGGCGGAGATGTTGGACTTCTGAGCCTCCAAACCCCTCAAACGGCTTTTCTGTTCCTGCTCCCTCAGTATGATGAACGGCCTCCCGAACTCGTCGAAGGCTAACGCCATGGTTGATACACTCTCCCCTTTCCAGCAATGGAAATGGATCGCAGTAGGAGAATGCAAAGCCAACTGAGGGGGCGAAAGGTGCGGAAACTTATAGAAGCAAGGCGCCACTCTCTTAAGAAGACCTAATGTCAGGCCTTTTTACTAACCTAAATAAAAAAAAAGGGAAATTGTAATTGTTTTTCGGGAACCAATTGGTTTTTTTTTTTTTCTAATAAGAAAATAAGTACTAGTACTCCGTAGAATGCGTTCGGTTGGCTTTTTTTTAAGTGTTTATAAGCACTCAAGTGCTTATAAATTGAAATAAGCAATCAATTTCAGTGTTTGGCAAAAGAAATTTTTAAGTGCTTATAAACACACCATTACTTATAAGCAAGGAAAAAAATAATCATCACCCTACATGCTTATTGAAATAAGCACGTTTTTATCTGCAATGCTGATCTTGACAATACCACTCATACCCCCAACAGTCCAACACCATCTTCTTCCCTGAGCTCCCATCTTCCCGAACTCCTCTTTACACTGCACCCGATCCCTTCTCTCGCCGGCCACCATCGCCGGCAAGCCCGTGCAGCCACCACGCCGGCCCTCTTCGCCCCACTCTATCTCGCCGCCGTGGCCACCTCCCCGGATCCAAATCTGGGTCCTCGCCCTCGCTCGCCTGCGGCCCAATCCCGACGGCGACCCTCGCAGCCATCACACCGGCCAACTCCGGCCCCTTCTCGCCTCTCTCCCCTTGTCTCCGGCTCTGCGTCGACGCCGCCCCTGGCCAGTCTCTCGGATCCAGATCTGGGCGCCACCGCTTCTCCCTCCTCGTCGGCGGCTCAACTCCTTCCTCTACTCCCTCCTTTCCTTTCCCACCCCTCCGTCCCCTTTACCGTCGTCTCCTTCACTCTGCCGCTGACAGCCACAACCTCCTCGACATCCCATCCTGTCCTCCGGTCGAGTCCCGCCCCCGTCTCTCCCTCGGCTGTTTCCAGACTCGCTGAAACCAACGGGCTGGCGGGCGGAGATGTAGGGGCGATGAGGGGAGGCGGGCGGGCCAATAGGCTAGAATCGAGCCTCCGACAATAACGACAGCGGGCACAAGGTTGTGCTGGGTACGGCAGGCCGGCGCCGGCCATGGCTCGTGAAGGCAAACGAATGAAACGATATGTTTTGATAAATTTTGTTTTCCTTTTAATTGTTTTTATTTTTTTAAGGGTAAAATAGTCAAAACAAAATTAATACATACAAATCAGCAAACCGTCTAACCAAACACCCTATTGTTTATCTCAAATATCAACTTTTAATTTCAGCAATGAATATCAGCATTTTATATCAGCGTCAGCAATCGATCAGCATCAGCAATCGATCAGCATCAGCAATTGCTTATCTAACCGAACGCAGCCTAAATGTTTACATCGCGCTAAAAAAGTTACCCTAGAACTTTTTTACCAAGAAGGTTCTTAAACCAAAATAAGGTTTAAGTGGGTTAGATTGGGTCATTTGAATGGTTAATCAGACGAAAACATACCGTGTTTGGTTAAAAATTATGAGTCATGTTCTGGAGAGCAATTTGCAATTATCCACACACAACTTATTAACATGGACTCTTACGAATAGTGCCCTCGACTAAAAAAATACACTCTTACAATTAGTGTCCTCGACTAAAAAAAGAATCGTAGTTCTTATATTGTCTGTTCAATTTCCTATGGTCCATTGCCATCTAGTTGGTAAAAACACAAGATTTCAAGTCATGTACAATATTATCAAGTTACCCCACATCTTTGTCAGTAGTCTGACTCGATCGTGTCACAAACTCACAAGAGCAAGCACTTGATTTGATCGAGAGTTGACCTTTTTTAAAAAATGTTAAAGTATAGTGTTACGGGTGGTTTTGCCACGATTTTAACGGGGGAAGTAACGACAATGACACTATTCATCAAAGGTTCTTAGTCGAGGGCTTTCTTAAAATTGACTCAAACATTCCACTTAACCACTCCGAATATGACTAATAATTTTTAACCACCCTTATAAGACCCTCCGTTAACAAAACGCCACCTACCGTTACTCCCCCCGTTAAAATTGTGGCAAAACCACCTGTAAGATTCCATTTACCCCTCTATCTTATATTTGGTGACCGGGAAACCGCCTATAATGGGTGAATGGCGCGCGAAATGCCTCAACCCCAATCCACTCGATAAAACCGAATTGAAGAACCCTAAAATTGAAATCAACCCCAATTCTCTTAGCCCCAATCATCAAAACAAATTTCTCCCCACACAATTCATCCACAAGTTGCCGAGTATGTCCACATCTAGCATTTCGAGCTCCAGTTCCCAGCCAAGGACATGCTATTGTGGGCATAAAGCAAAGTTGTCGACCGCACGTATAGAGAGGAATTGGGGGCGAAGGTTCTATGGTTGCCCAGACTATGCAACATCAAAGAAATGCAAGTACTTCGTGTGGGTTTACGAAGAGTTCTCTGAAAGAGCAATTTCTGTCATCCACAACCTTTTAAAGGAGACAGAGCAGCTCAAGAATTCACTCCATGTGCAACAAACTGAATTGCAAAAATTGCGGCACGAACTTGGCCATGCAAGTAGAGTAATGGATGCGTTGAAGATGGAGAAGGAGGCATACAGGATGGAAGCCGAGAAGATGATGTTGAAATTTAGGGCTCATGATCAGAGAAAGCTAAATGTTGTAATCTGTTTCATTATTTGTACAATGTTGTTGAATGTGATAATTCTAAAGTTCTTGATTTGAACAATGTAATGGAAGTGTTGTTTGATTGAATTGGAAGTGTTGTTTGTTGTCGAATGCTCTCAAATGAATGCTCTAATTTTGCAAATAAATTGTTGCTGTCAAATGCTGTCATTTTGCAAATGAAATGTTGCTCTCAAATGCTCTCATTTTGCAAATCAAATGTTACTATCAAATGCTCTCATTTTGCAAATCAAATGTTGGTTTCAAGTGCTCACAGTTTGCAAATCAAATGTTGCTTTCAATTGCTCTCAAATACTGCTATCATAATATACCAAAGCTGTCAAAATGCACCAAATGCTGTCAACTCCAAATGCTGTCAAATGCACCAAAGCTGTCAAATGCACCAAATGCTGGTTTCAAGTGCTCACATTTTGAACAATGTGATCATATAACTAAACAACTTCAAAATAGATAACTAAACAGAGCTGTCATTATACACCAAACACACTCATCGCCATAGCTGTCATAACACATACAAAAGAGGCAACTCCATATGCCTATATTGTTAGTGCAAAAGAGAACAAATGGAGATGTCTAAACTGTCTAATGCAACATACAGATACCATCAAAGTTTTCCTAGTTGCATCAAAGTTACAAAAGAGGCAACATAGGTACAAACACCATCAAAGTTTTCAGGGTAATGATAGAAGTTTTATTAAGACATCAAAGTTTACACCAAATAATGTCAAATGCTCTAATTTTTGCCATGCTTCCTAGGGGAACGCCTAAGTACGCTTGCAAGTGAGCTTCTAGTTGCAATCATCTTGGTTTTTGCTCTTGTAGCAGGTTTGAAGAAGTGGCCTTGACTTCCTCCTATAGGTTGTTGTGGTTGTTGTGGTGTGCTCTGACTCTCTCCTCTTTGTTGTGGGGTGCTTTGGCTTCCTCCTCCTTCCTGTGGGGTGCTCTGACAACCTTCTCCTTGTTGACATCTCAGACTATGATGAACACCAATGTAATCCGGAGCTGATGAAGACACAAAGGGTGGGTGACATCCAAAGTGCACATTCTGATTCTAGCACAACATGGCATGCAAAAGTTAACAAACAATGAACACATGCCTTGACAAATGAACACATGCCTTGAGAAATGAACACATACTCAGTTCACTTACCATTGATCCACCAGATTCCACATTTGTCTGAGATAAAGACACTTGAGCACCACTTTCAATCCCAGTATGCAGAGACCCTTGAGCAGCACTTCCAGTTCCAATAGCCACAGATCCCTTGCAAACATACATATATGCATCTCAGTGAATGTGTATCAACTTTTTGAGAAAGAAAATAACAAAATTAGAAACACTACACACATACCTTTCTAGTGTACTTTCTCTTATGACAGTAGCTGGATTTGGTGGCCTCCCACCCTTGTTTGGAACTCTTGGAGGTTCAAGGCCTTTGGGTGGATTCTTGCACTTGTTCTTGTAATGCCCAATCTGCCCAAAATGAGAGCATTTTGATTGCCCCACAACTCTCATCCTCTTCTTTGCTCTCTTTGTAGCAGTTTCCTCCCCTTGCTCCCTTCTCCTAGCTTTGTGTGGTCTACCAGGTTGTACAACATACACAGGAGGCTTAGGTGGTGGGTGACTTGTCTTCTCCCATTGTAGTTCTCCAGGCATTGGGTTGATCATCATTCCATATGCCCTTAGGTAAGTATCCTTATGGAAGTATGGATGCACAGCTTCTTCAATTGGGCGCCTTTTTTTTAGTATACATGCTACTGCATGGCAACATGGAACTCCAGTGAGATCCCACCTATAGCACCCACAACTCTTGCCACTCAAGTCCACCACATATGTCCTTCCCCTGTGGTCAACCTCCCACTTTGAATCCCCACCCCAATATGGTGTACAACACCTGACAGCTTCCCTGGTTGCAAGCTCAATTCTTTTCATCACATTTGGAGTAATTGATCCCTCATATTTGTAACGCCAGTCTTTCTGACAAGGCGTTACTCGGTCGTAGACCTCACGAGGCACTACCAAGCTAGTTTGACAACTGAACAACTGGATCTTGCAACGCGGGCACAGCGAGAAAAACAAGGAAAACATCCAACTCGTACAATAAAAGAAATAGAGTTTATAGTTTACAACACAAAATGCTATGAACCAATCCCCAAGAACAACACCAAAACAACTTCCAACAACAACTCGACTAACAATAATTTCAAATCCAACAACCTATCCAACTCATGTTCACTTAACAATACCAGAAACAAACAGTATGGACTAGCTAAAGAACAACCTCAACATCCTACTACTGTGACACGCTACTGCACTGCACCGCCACTTCGCCGAGGCTCGATCACGACATCCTGATTACCTGAATTGAAAAAAAATAGTTCCCCGAAGGGTCAGCTACTACCCTAACAAGCTAGACTAAGCACAATAATCACAGGACGTTTTAAAACCGTTTTGCTTCTAAGGTCAGCAAGCAAAAGTCCACAATCACACGCATAACTCTAAATCCAATCCTAGGTTCAGTCAGTCACACACATACAATTTACTAGCATAATCACAATTTCAAGTCCTCTTACGCACGCATTCACAAAGCCACACATTTCCACACATATACCATCCTGCTTTCTCACACGACCATCTCAACACAACCATCCATCTCAACACAACCGTCCATCACAACTCAACATACACTTCTTCACTTACACGCCCATACTCACACAAACATATACCTCCACTCACTGTCCTAGTGAGGGCGGAGCTACAACTTTCGTTGCGCTCCTAACCGGCAATGCAACCCTTCTCCACCATTGCACCCCGATTGGACATACAACCCTTCTCCACCATTGCACGTCCCCAGTCGATGCAACCCTTCATCTCCATTGCACCCGGGATTTCCTTTACATATTAATCTTAGCTTCCTTGAAGCCTCAGTCACACTGGACTACACTCAACCACATTTTCAACCATGAAACATAGAGAAACAACGTTGCACACAATATCATACCATAGTAGAAATCATTTATAAAAATAATCGATCGGGACTAGTTCCCAAAACCAATCCTACAATCACAGCACACAGCCTAACGAGCTAGAATAGAACTGAGCAAGTCGAAAATCGACTTACCTGAAGAACGGAAGAGTTCCTCTATGAACGGGGAATGACAACGACCCAGCAAAAATCTAATTCCCGACCCGAACTAATTAAGCATCTCGACCCCAACCGAGCATCCAATAGACTATCACTGAATCTCCCTAATTCCAAGTATCCAAGGAGGTCCCACCCACTTCACACTAGAACACTACCCATGTCGCCACACTTCTCTGATCACACGGCCCACACCAAACAAATTAGGAGAACCCTTCCCGGCTCCCTCAATTGATCATTTTGGGTGGAAGGGCCCCACTTCACCTCTTCCTCCTCTGCAAGTCCACACCACCCACAATCTTAATTAATTCCCTAATTTTCTTTCGTTTCATCTTTTTCTTCATTACTTCTGCTTTTCTTCTTTGACTTTTCTTTCCTTTAGTAATTTCCTTTCCAAATTGTATTACTTGGCCCCCACTCTCAATCCATCCTAGCCCCACAATTTGCCCCAAAAACCATCTCCTTCCCCAACTCCCATGCGTCCTCTGTTGCAGAGACCGAAGGCCTCACACCATCCTCACACCGGCAGCACCCGATGGCAGGTCCACCGTTGCCCACTTCCGATCACCCCGACTTCCGCGCTCTCTTACTCTCCCTTGCCCAGATCTGAAACCCTTCGCCGGCGACCCGCTCTCACCTTGCTCGAAACGGCGGCCCGACCGGCTCTTTTCCGAATCTCGGCCTTGCCCTTGGCCCTCCCTGACGCCACTACTTCCCTCTCGACTCCGCCGGACCGCCCTTGTCTATCCTCTCGCCACCCTCGCCAGCCGACCTTCAGCCCCAACACGACCGACCTTGTCTAGCCACCCACGTACAACCGGGGCTACGTACAACCGGCGCCCGAGCCCAACTTCACTCTTCTGCCCATATACCCGACCGAACTCCGGCCACCCCGGTTCGCCGAGGCCAAACACGACCCCACACGCCCCCTTCGCTCGCTCAAGCTCGCCGCCCACTCGTCGACTTCCAAGTCAGGTTTCCGGCCAAACAAAACCATAACGACCCAACGGAGAAGGAGAACAAGCTTACCACGAAGAAACCGATCAGAAACTCGCCGACTCCGGTTGGCTTACAAGGGACGGTGCTCCCAAATTTTGATCGGATGAGCCCTCTGTTCTATGAGTTCGGCTGAATCCCTCCCCCTTAAGTAAAGCTCCTCGTACATATCCCAACACAAAGATATATATGCACCCTTTTTCCTTATACATATCCAAGCCTCGACCCTTCCATTTTAAGCAACATGCAAAGTCGGCAATTCTATTCGGTGGAAATTGGAAAATCCCACTTTCAATCCCAAATTTTTCTTTATTGCAAATCTCGCCCAGAGACTATAAGTAATTAACTTTGCGTTAAAAACTTCCCACTTAACTGAGTAGTAAGACTTGGAGTCACTTACGGGCCCAGAAACGGAACCGGATGGAAACGAATATTACATACCATCCCCCTTAAGAAAAGTTTCGTCCCGAAACTTACTCGAAGAACGAACTCGAAAAGGAATCCAAACGAGACCCGATGTCTCACAACCTGGTGGCAATGACAATCTGTAAGCTAGTCTGCCCCTCTCTCTAAGATCTCGGGAATGGGCCAATATATTGGTTACTCAACTTTTCTTTTACTCAAAACCTCCAAACTTCTCGAGTACGCGACACTCTCAATCACACGTGTGCTCATCTTTTAACTCCAACAGTCGTCGTCTCTTGACTGCGTAGAACTTTTCACGACTCTGAATAGCTAAAATCTACTATCTGATCAAGGTCATCGTCCCGACTATCTCCTCGCTCATTTGGCCCTACTCCGACTACATCGGTTAGCTTACCTCAACACAACGATAGCTTGAATCAACGATCATACCAAACCTCATAAGGTACTATCTGAATCGAGGAGTATCAACTGTTGCTATAATCAAATTTCACCAGCTACCATACAATCTCACATAATCCATAACGGTACACCCAGGCACATGATCCAACAAACCATGACGACATTCATAACAAATCCAGATCACATCAAACTGCACACAACTGGCAACATATGTTCCTTATTTCAACTAGCAACTTCCACTACTCATTTTCAACTGGCAGGCTCTGCTACTCATGCTTAAGATCCCATCAAACCATCATTCACAATACACATTACTCATAGCAAAACAATCATTAAAAAGCGTTTCAAAATCGATCAAGACTAGTTCTATAGCTTCAGTACTTATCCAAGATTCGACACACCCAACCATAATCTCTTCCTTGGACACTCTCTTCTTTTCTCGACTTGCATCACCTGCTCCTTAACACTCTTAGGTTCTTTAAATCCATAACTCATGAGTTTTACATACCACCGCTATCGCCTATTCCCCCATACAGTTTCCTAAACGGAGCAAACTCTTCCCAGTCTAAGAGTAACCAAAGACGCCACTGATCAAAAACCATCTCATCGATTCAATTTAGCCGATATAGGCTCCAACTAATAAACTCTCAGCCTTATCAATTCGTCATAATATCCATTACCACACTCGTGGTCATCGTGCTCTACGCAACTATCCTTCAAACATCCTCTTCTCAAAATCATTAACTGTAAGAAAACCGTCCCTTAACCAAATCTAGCAAATTACTGCACTCCACTTTGATCAATTAACTTAGTCATCAATTCAAGACAATTGATTCTCAATCTCATGGCAAGTTCCAGTTTTGCCCATCCATACCTGATCTTCTTAGTCTAATCTTAATTCTTATAAACAAAACATAACCTCACATGCAGTTGAGCTCGATGTGTCTCCTCTTTTATCCAGCGAGTCATTTCCCCGAATATCCAATTTCAGCTTCACAATTTCATCCATACAGTATGAAACCTGCTTGTCTAGTTCTTTCCTCTGACTCAAATCCGCTAACCGCCATTTACTTCTCCCTAGACTCATGGTCGTAACAACTCCTCCAGAAACATTTTCCTAATGTTTTACCACATAAACATGAATGTCACAATACTACTACTCTTTAGCAGTTCGGTTAAATTCTTACACCCTTATCGATCACCACTTGAGGTTCCACTATCCAACTCAACTACTCAACTTCTAGTGGGTCTCATCTCCTACTAAAACACTTTTGAACTGAGTCATCTGATTCTACACCATTATATTACTTAACAATTTCGTCTTGGTGACCTCAATCTCCACTCATTAGCTGACACGGTGAAAATCCCTGAAGGACAATCCTTGTAGAACACGCAACTTCAACTACCCACAACACTCTTGACACGCAACGACACGACTTTTATAATTCCAAAACTAAAGCACATAACAAACTTTTCCAAAACTTAACCTAAAAATTTACACTTAACTTACCAACTAAACGAGATCCTTCGGCTGATGGTGGCGAAGCCGCAACGTGTCACCTACCCCACCTAAATGCAACATGACTACCCAATGAAAACGTTTGAAAATACTGGCCAGATTTAGTTCAAGTTGGACCTCGTGTACACTCGTTGGTCAGTTCCATATGCCCTTGTTGTCAACCTCGCTCTGATACCGATTTGTAACGCCCAGTCTTTCTGACAAGGCGTTACTCGGTCGTAGACCTCACGAGGCACTACCAAGCTAGTTTGACAACTGAACAACTGGATCTTGCAACGCGGGCACAGCGAGAAAAACAAGGAAAATATCCAACTCGTACAATAAAAGAAATAGAGTTTATAGTTTACAACACAAAATGCTATGAACCAATCCCCAAGAACAACACCAAAACAACTTCCAACAACAACTCGACTAACAATAATTTCAAATCCAACAACCTATCCAACTCATGTTCACTTAACAATACCAGAAACAAACAGTATGGACTAGCTAAAGAACAACCTCAACATCCTACTACTGTGACACGCTACTGCACTGCACCGCCACTTCGCCGAGGCTCGATCACGACATCCTGATTACCTGAATTGAAAAAAAATAGTTCCCCGAAGGGTCAGCTACTACCCTAACAAGCTAGACTAAGCACAATAATCACAGGACGTTTTAAAACCGTTTTGCTTCTAAGGTCAGCAAGCAAAAGTCCACAATCACACGCATAACTCTAAATCCAATCCTAGGTTCAGTCAGTCACACACATACAATTTACTAGCATAATCACAATTTCAAGTCCTCTTACGCACGCATTCACAAAGCCACACATTTCCACACATATACCATCCTGCTTTCTCACACGACCATCTCAACACAACCATCCATCTCAACACAACCGTCCATCACAACTCAACATACACTTCTTCACTTATACGCCCATACTCACACAAACATATACCTCCACTCACTGTCCTAGTGAGGGCGGAGCTACAACTTTCGTTGCGCTCCTAACCGGCAATGCAACCCTTCTCCACCATTGCACCCCGATTGGACATACAACCCTTCTCCACCATTGCACGTCCCCAGTCGATGCAACCCTTCATCTCCATTACACCCGGGATTTCCTTTACATATTAATCTTAGCTTCCTTGAAGCCTCAGTCACACTGGACTACACTCAACCACATTTTCAACCATGAAACATAGAGAAACAACGTTGCACACAATATCATACCATAGTAGAAATCATTTATAAAAATAATCGATCGGGACTAGTTCCCAAAACCAATTCTACAATCACAGCACACAGCCTAACGAGCTAGAATAGAACTGAGCAAGTCGAAAATCGACTTACCTGAAGAACGGAAGAGTTCCTCTATGAACGGGGAATGACAACGACCCAGCAAAAATCCAATTCCCGACCCGAACTAATTAAGCATCTCGACCCCAACCGAGCATCCAATAGACTATCACTGAATCTCCCTAATTCCAAGTATCCAAGGAGGTCCCACCCACTTCACACTAGAACACTACCCATGTCGCCACACTTCTCTGATCACACGGCCCACACAAAACAAATTAGGAGAACCCTTCCCGGCTCCCTCAATTGATCATTTTGGGTGGAAGGGCCCCACTTCACCTCTTCCTCCTCTGCAAGTCCACACCACCCACAATCTTAATTAATTCCCTAATTTTCTTTCGTTTCATCTTTTTCTTCATTACTTCTGCTTTTCTTCTTTGACTTTTCTTTCCTTTAGTAATTTCCTTTCCAAATTGTATTACTTGGCCCCCACTCTCAATCCATCCTAGCCCCACAATTTGCCCCAAAAACCATCTCCTTCCCCAACTCCCATGCGTCCTCTGTTGCAGAGACCGAAGGCCTCACACCATCCTCACACCGGCAGCACCCGATGGCAGGTCCACCGTTGCCCACTTCCGATCACCCCGACTTCCGCGCTCTCTTACTCTCCCTTGCCCAGATCTGAAACCCTTCGCCGGCGACCCGCTCTCACCTTGCTCGAAACGGCGGCCCGACCGGCTCTTTTCCGAATCTCGGCCTTGCCCTTGGCCCTCCCTGACGCCACTACTTCCCTCTCGACTCCGCCGGACCGCCCTTGTCTATCCTCTCGCCACCCTCGCCAGCCGACCTTCAGCCCCAACACGACCGACCTTGTCTAGCCACCCACGTACAACCGGGGCTACGTACAACCGGCGCCCGAGCCCAACTTCACTCTTCTGCCCATATACCCGACCGAACTCCGGCCACCCCGGTTCGCCGAGGCCAAACACGACCCCACACACCCCCTTCGCTCGCTCAAGCTCGCCGCCCACTCGTCGACTTCCAAGTCAGGTTTCCGGCCAAACAAAACCATAACGACCCAACGGAGAAGGAGAACAAGCTTACCACGAAGAAACCGATCAGAAACTCGCCGACTCCGGTTGGCTTACAAGGGACGGTGCTCCCAAATTTTGATCGGATGAGCCCTCTGTTCTATGAGTTCGGCTGAATCCCTCCCCCTTAAGTAAAGCTCCTCGTACATATCCCAACACAAAGATATATATGCACCCTTTTTCCTTATACATATCCAAGCCTCGACCCTTCCATTTTAAGCAACATACAAAGTCGGCAATTCTATTCGGTGGAAATTGGAAAATCCCACTTTCAATCCCAAATTTTTCTTTATTGCAAATCTCGCCCAGAGACTATAAGTAATTAACTTTGCGTTAAAAACTTCCCACTTAACTGAGTAGTTAGACTTGGAGTCACTTACGGGCCCAGAAACGGAACCGGATGGAAACGAATATTACAATATTGCCTCATCCCTTGACGTTTCTCTTGTAGCCTCTTCATCAGCTTCCTCCTAATCCACTCAAACATTGATAAAATGGGCAACTCCCTTCCAATCAATATCCACTTGTCAAAGCTCTCACAGATGTTGTTAAGCAACATGTCTGACTTGGTGTAATCCCTGAATGCATGCCTTGACCATGTAGCTGGATTGGCATCCATCAAGTACTTTTGTGCATCTTCACTCAATTTCTTCACCTCTTCCATTGCATACATGAAGTTAAGCTCAATGAAGGATCTAGCTGCCGCCCTGACTGCATCCTTGTATGTTTTCCCTGGCCACCTTGCTTTGAAGTTGTTGTAGAGATGCCTCACACAGACCCTTGTATCACAGCCACTAGCAACATCATTGAGTGTCTCTATGAGCCCCTGCAAGTATGTAAATGAAATTCAAGTGAGACATGAAGCTATATATGTAAGTGTACTATAATTGGAACATTGATAACAATAATTTACCTTTTGCCTATCAGACATAAAGGTGAGATTGTAGTCTCCAATATCTCTCATCAAGATCTCTAGGAACCAGGCCCAAGTCTCTTTCCTCTCTGCTTCAACAACAACAATAGCAATAAGGAATATGTTGTCATTCCCATCTTTTCCAATTGCACACAAAACTTGCCTTGTGTATGCCCCTCTGAGATGGCATCCATCAAGCCCAACCAGCGGCCTACACCCTTGCATGAATTCTTTTTTGCAAGCCTTAAAGCACACATAAAACCTCTGAAATAGTGGCTTTTTGATAACGGTATTTTAGTCGCCCTAATACCGATCAAAATAAACCAAACTACCTACTAGGAATGTAGTAGGGAAGTAAGGGTCGATCCCACAGAGACTCGAGTTTTCAATGTTTATTGTTACGCTACTCAAGAAAAGGGGGGTTTTTGAATGTGATTTTAATAACTATCAAAACTAAACGTGCAAAACTAAATATGATTTGTAGAATATGAGAGAAGTATGCTCAACTAGTCAATATCCATTGCAAACTTGATTATTGATCATTGATTATCAAAATTCTCTCTTTACCTTGACTACTCTATTGCGGAATGCTAATAACCGAACTTCATGGAATTATTAATCCTACTTCAATTCTAGTTATTAGCCCGACCAGTACTAATAACCCTAATTATCAAATAACCTAGGAGACCTCCTAGATTCAACTTGACAACAGCATTAAGTTCCAAGTATCAATAGAAACATGCATTCAGAGCAACCAGACATCCAAATAACATGTGATTGAATTCTCTTCTCTAATCAATTAGTCCTACCAGTCTTAAATTGATTAAAGGTTCTACTTTTGATCTAATTAACACCGACCGGTAATTAGAAAGATTTAGTTGTAATTCAACCTAGAAATCATATTAGGTGATCAAGCTAATAAAACCCTAGATCAAACTTATTCAATTAAGCACAGAGAAAACAATCTAGTCAAGGAAAATTAAGAACAATCAAACCTCATAATAATACTTTGTTCACAACTTCAATTAACTAGTCAAACAAAAGGAATTTAGCTACTGAAAGACATTGAAAAGCTTACAAAGTTTCCCAAAGAGGTTTCTTCTTCTCAAAGCTCCAACAATAATCCCCAAGTCAAGAATAATGAGATCATAAAACCTAGAAAATAAAATCTAATTATATATCTTAGAGTTTCTAAAAATACTACCCAAAAGATGTTTCAACCCAAAAGCCCAAAGGCCCGTACAAAATCTCGCTTTAAGTTGACACGGGTGAAAACTCGGGATGACACCCAGAAACTCGGGCGAGTTTCTGCTGCACCAGGGCGAGTTTTCAAGGTCGAGACTCAACTCTCAAAACTCGGGATGTTCCACCAAAACTCGGGCGAGTTTTCGATGCCTCATCCCGAGTTTTCAACACTGGTTGTCAAGTGACACTTTAAAAGCTGTTTTGACATACTTCGAGTTGGAATTTGGACTCGGAGTAAAAAGACGAATTGTAGCTCTTCGAGTTAGCTTTCTAATGACACTAAAATCATCTCAATCCGACCACTATAGCTCAATATCCAACCCTTGCAAGCAAGAGGTGTCGAAACAACAACTCCAATACATAGTCCGGACCCAAGTGTGCTTTTCCCATCACCTCTTGGGGCTAATCTCATGGCTTGGTTCCCTTCTTGCCTCATCCAATGTTTTGGCTTCACCTCCTCTAAACTTGTTGTCTTCACATCTACAATCAAAAACCACAACAAGGTGTAGATATCTGAATCTTTCTACAAACTAACAAAACTAGCAAAACTAACTAAAACTAAACCAAAAACCATGAAAATCCTAACTAAACATGCTCTAAAACACTACCTAACATGTGTCTATCACTTTTTTGGATCATCAAGACAGACATGAGCAAATGCAGAACTCCTTTCTTTCCATTTCTTGATGGTGGCAGCATAATCCCAAACTTTTCCATACTGGACCTTGGCATCACCTTAAGTCATGAGAAGTGCCCTCAATTTTCCTTTCCAAGCTTGGCAGTATGTGATAGTCACACTATGATCTCTTTGAGCAGCATTCATGGATGCTTTTAACTTCCATTGTGGATCATTTTTATAATATTCCAAGTACTTGTGTGCTAGCCACACAGAACTAACCTTTGAATTGACATGTTGCCATCCACACTCATGCTTCCCACAAAAACTCTTAAGCTGAAATGACCCATCTTACCCCATCTTTCTAGCAGTAGCCTTAAACCCACACAAAACCTTATCACACACACACACACACACACATACCTTATCCTACCATGCACCTTCTTACACTTGTACCTATGCATACAGTAAGATGAAACCTTGGTCTCATAGACGGACCTAGGGGGGGCATGAGTGGGCCCGTGCCCCCCCTCCCGTCGGGTTAATTACCGGTATATATAGGCAATTTTAGATTAAATATGAATATATTTTAAATAAATTTGTACTAATATGACATGAAAGTCTACTAGTCTAGATGGTTTGTTGCTTAAGTTTGCTTTAATTCCACCAAGATTCAACTAGCTATTTATTGCATAAATTAAATTTCATACATAGTGTAATTTTTTTTTGAGAAATAGGTATCTATTTTTTTACTACTTAAGACTATTGCTTAACTAAATTTATCGTTATTCTGGAATCATTAAATCTCGTATACGAGCTGTGCCCCCCCTTTGAATCCATTCTGCGTCCGTCACTGCTTGGTCTTATCATTGTGCAAGTAATAGAAATCCCCTCCATTCTCTATAGAGTATTGCCAAAGAGCCCTTCTAAAAATATCATTTGAACCAAAGACGATGCCCCTCTTGAACTGATTTTTTTGGTGAAGTCAACTAAAGGATTAAATTTTGCATACCTTTTGTGAGTGCCACCACCATCAAAATCACTCAAGCTCCTTAATCCATCATCAGAATCCCCTCCATTCTCTATAGAGTATTGCCAAAGAGCCCTTCTAAAAATATCATTTGAACCAAAGACGATGCCCCTCTTGAACTGATTTTTTTGGTGAAGTCAACTAAAGGATTAAATTTTGCATACCTTTTGTGAGTGCCACCACCATCAAAATCACTCAAGCTCCTTAATCCATCATCAGAATCTTCAATAGCTTCCTCCTCACCAAGCACACCTTCACCACTAGTTGGGATCCCCACCCGAGTACTTGCCTCACCAAAATCATCCACAATTGTGTCTACATTCTTCTCAAACAAATCATCATCTTCACCCTCTGTTTCTACAAACTCATCTTCACCATCTAAATGATGAGCTCTCTTCCCCTAAGACGACAAAGTCTCCATCACTCTCAGAACTGTATTGTAGATCTAGGTTGGTGGGAGGGTTGAGGGTTTGGGTATTGCATGCTTGCCCCTCTTGGTTGTTTAATGGAATTGTTCCCACATTGGTTTGGGCTGAGGGTTTGGGCTGAGATGTGTTTGGGCCTTGCTGCCTTAAGGCATTAGGACTGAGCTCATTCCCTTGCATAATATACAAGTGCACCATCCTATCATTACCAACAGCCCTCACCATGTCCATGATGTCAATGTCCCCAGCTATATATGTAAGGCCATCTTTTATTTTCATTCCAGGTCTTGAAAATCACATCTCTTTCACATCCATCACTCCTATTTCTTCATTAATCAAAGACTATAACACAACCTTTGAGACCATGTCTGGGTCAACATCTTTATACACATGCACCTTGCCTTTTCTATAGCACAAATTGTCTAATTGAGAGATGTAGAAACTGCCCTCGTACATGAATCTAATTGAGACCATGAATTCCTATATTATTAAGAAACAATTTTAACAGTGACTAAAGCAATAAGTATGACTAAGCACATCAACCTTATGAACAGTGTCTATACAATAAATAATGGCCACATAACACCAACTGACAAAGCAAAAAAGGAATCTGTGCTCCTCATTCAATGTATTTCAACTGTCACATGGAAATGCATAAACTAATTTGTCAACATAGTGCTAATGTGGTCCTACGTGCCTCAACATTGACAAAATGCTCATAATTTGACAGAACATGCATATAAAAACACAATTACTCAAACAGACCCAAGCAGGTTTCACTACAACTGTGAGCAAGAGAGCATGATTCTTCACTACAACTACAACTATGCACAAAAGAGCACGAAAATGAGCTTACCATCATGTAGCAGAAGATGGAGTCTGAGCTATCGAAGGTCTGTCCCAAGAAAGTTCTTCGCAAGCCAGCCCTAACCCTAGCTCCTTGTTCGACAAATGCAACTCCAATCCAACGCTATTTCTTCACAAAACACAACGCATTCAACTCGCAATAACCTTAATCGGAGCCCAGATCCAAAAGCCCCATGATTCGAACACTCAAATCGCTCGATTTCGCACAGTTGGTGAGATGAAGGAGGGTGAGGGTGGTTTATCGGGATTACTATGAAGGCAACTGGTAACAATGGGGCTTTTGAACAATGTTCAACGAGTAAAATGAAAAAAACAAGGGCATTTTGGTCTTTGCCACGATTTTAACGGGGGAAGTAACGGCAGGTGGCGTTTTGCTAACAGAGGGTCTTTTAAGGGTGGTTAAAAATTATTAGTCATATTCGGGGTGGTTAAGTGGAATGCGGCCTATCTTACCGGTGGCTTTAGGTGGTTGACTCAAAAAAGAAAGAAGGTTCTTAAAGAACGTCTGAACGTGTCGATGACCACCGATAGAGTAAACACTCAACGAAAGAATTTAGCATTTTTTGTAATCGAATTGACTTTTTGGTAGATGTGAAAGATCCTCCTAAGGCTGAGCATCGGTTGAAAACCGAACCGAATCGAAATCGAAATTCGGGAATTTGGTGAAACGAAAACCAAATTGAATCGGTTTTTTTGGTTTTTGAAAAATATAAGGTTTTTTTTTTTGAAAAAATTAAACCGAACCGAAACCGAAATCATGAAATTTCTTGAACCAAAAACCGAACCAACCTCCATCACATTTGGTTTGGTTCGGTTTGGTTCGGTCAATTTTTTCGGTTTCGGTCCAACCTTGCTCAACCCTAGATCCTCCATCTTCGAAAGTGGCTAAATAGGCATGAGATGTCAATACGTTTCAACTTGATCTCTCATAGACAACTCAAGTCACTCCTCACTTTCTATATAAAGATGGAGAATGTCATGTTGGGCGGTCTTAAAATTCTCCTAACGAAGTGCATCGGACATCAAACATCAAAATAAAGCATTTGCCAAGGAACCCTCAACCAATTTGGATAGATGTGCTAATTTGGCCTTTGAGGGCAAACCAAAGGTGGCAATACCTTCAATGTCATCACCATAAAAATTAAGCTTGACCTAATTCTAGTGGGGTTTTGTCCATTTGAAGTTAGTCATTTTCTTTCTTATCGTTGTGACGCAATTGCTAGGAAGTGATTGGTTCATTTCCTCAGTCATTGCAATGCCTAAACCGCCTTGGTGAGGGATGACATGTAGAGATCTAGCTTATTAGTAGTTTATGATTGTTTTCCTTGTTCTTTAAGCTTGTATTTGGATAGGTGGAGGATTTCATTAAGT
Source organism: Polygonum maritimum (assembly GCA_963924305.1). Lineage (NCBI taxonomy): Eukaryota > Viridiplantae > Streptophyta > Magnoliopsida > Caryophyllales > Polygonaceae > Polygonum > Polygonum maritimum. The sequence goes on from OZ002728.1 coordinate 12,169,144, forward strand.
AGTTGGGTTGTGTAGAAAGATTTGTTTTAATGAGTGCTCTTTGCACTTATGAGAGGGCGAGTAAGCCTTTCATCGTGCCTAATGTGATGATGGGTTTTATAAGTCATCACCCCAACGACACCCTATTGAGTCCGCTCGTTACTATGGCGCGCCAATCTCACCAACCTAAGCTCATGCGCACCGTGCTAGACCAAGATCGGTGTCAACCTACACGACATCGCCTCGGGCAGATGAGACAACTCCGATATCCGTGCCCAGTGGTGGAACCAGAACTCAACCTATGTAGGGGCCAATTAAACATAATTTGTTAACAAATTAAATATATTATTGGTGCAAAAGGCGGGCTTGTGCGATTACATGGTTTGTTAACTAGTTTGTATATTTCACGAAAATATATACTATATTTGTGCTTCTAAAGTAAAACAATTATTTAAATTTCTAGGAACTAGCCCCCTTTTGCACCAAAAATAAGTAAAACAATTATTTGTTCATTACATAATCTATGTATATTTATAAAAGCCGCAAGGTTTAGAGCCACCACATTACGTCCCGTAGAATTTTTCCACGTGTCGTTGTTATATTAAGCCCCCTATGATTTTTACATGTGTCACCATATCCTTGATCCGTGTCTTATAATTTTATTTCTTAATTACATCATACATGTTGATCCATGTCATATTTATTTGAGATTTGTTTGAGCAAAATACATATAGAGGCAGTAAAAATTGTTCAAACGGCCCCACTACTTTTTTTGTTCTATTGAGCACCTATACCTATCCGCTCAAAACATACACAAATCCCTAAATTTGTACGTTTTGGTCACTTAGGCACCTCACCTTTGAAACGGACCTATTGAACACCTGTACTTGACAAACCTTACCTATTAAGCACCTTTTGTGTGACGTGGCAATGTGTGTGTATGGGACGCGCGCCACATCATTTTCTCCTTTTGCCATGTCACTTACACATGATGCCACGTCATATTTTTTAATAATAAAATAATATTTTTTAAAATAATATTTAAATAATAAAATTTATTTAAATAAAATTTCCAAAATAAAATTATATGTAAATAATGAATTTAATAATGGAATATTATTATTGTATTATTAAAATTATTACTAAATAATGAAATATTATTTATTTATTATTAAATGATAATTTAATAATAAAATATTACTATTTTATTGTTAAATTATCATTTAATAATAATTTATTATTCTTTCATTATTAAATTTATTATGTAATAATAAAATATCATTATTTCGAGTTGAGTCGGGTTCGGATCGTAAAGGATCACGGGTTAAGAGTATCAAACTTTATACATATTTTAATAATAAAATATATTAAAATTTCCAAAATAAATTTTATATATGCTGAAATTATAATATCTTTTATTATTTAATAATAAAATAATAATATTTTATTATTATATGATAATTTAACAATAAAATAATAATATTTCATTATTTAGTAATAATTTTAATATTACAATAATAATATTTTATTATTTGTAATAAATTTAATAATAAAATATAAATATTGTATTATTAAAATTATTATTGAAATAAAGCTATTAGTAAAATTTATTATTTAAATATTATTTTGAAAAATATTATTTTATTATTAAAAAAAATGATGTGGCGCCATGTGTAAGTGACATGGCAAAATGGGAAAATGATGTGGCGCATTCTATACACACACATTGCCACGACACACAAGAAGTGCTTAATAGGTAAGGTTTGTCAAGTACAGGTGTCCAATAGGTCCGTTTCAAAGGTCAGGTGCCTAAGTGACCAAAACGTACAAGATCAGGGGTCTGTGTATCTTTTGAGTCTATACCTATCCAATTTTGCTCTATTGAGCACTTGTGTCCTGATGTGGCATAACACGTGCATCTGAAACGCTCTTTGGAGATTTGAAACACGTGACGTGATTGTGTTTTATGTAAAGAAATTAAAAAAAAAAACTTAAAAAACATACTGGCATGGATTTTATTAATATAAAACAAACAAAAACATAATAAGAATCAATTGTGGCTTGTTCTTCTTCCACCTTCGAACGACTTCCTCCAAGTCTCCACTATAGCTCGAAGGAGCGCTCTTCATCTCAACCACTTCAATAGGGGAATTCGAGCGAGAGTGATGTCGTCTTCAAAAGACATAAGTATTCCATCAAGAAGCCCAATTTCTTCTATGAATGGGGATGTCGAAATAGTTTTTCCAACTTGTAGGTGTGGAGTCCGAGCTTCAATCCAACACTCATGAACTTCTACGAACCCCGGGAGACGCTTCTTTGGATGTCCCAACTATGGGGTAAGTCTAATTGATGAATTAGGGAAGAAAAACAAGTCATTAGATTTAGGGTTCAGAATTAGGGTTGGAATTTGGGGTTTTTTTTATACAATTCGACGTTTTTAGAGTTTAATTGAGCAATGCTTGAGTGATATTCTTGTGTTCTTCACAGGGAAACGGTGCTTGTGGATTTTTTAGGTGGGTTGATCCACCATTGCCTAATCAAACAAAAAATGTGATCGGAGGTATGTTGAGAACACTGAGGGACACTGAAGCAAAATTGTGTAAGGCATTGAGGGACACTAAAGCAGAATTGTACAAGGCAAAGCGTAGAGCTAATATTATGTTGTTAGTTATAGCTGTGATCTTAGGGTTTCATGGCTTGAAAATGTTTTATTGATAATGTAGGATGGAGGTAATGATGTGCTAAGCTTTCATGTTGCTTGAACATGTTTTCATGTAGGATTGTCTGAACTTTGTTGAACTGCATTATTGTAATTAGCTTTCATGTAATGGCATTTGAGCAATTTCATTTGGAGCAGATGAATTGATGCATTTGAGCAATTTATTTGCTTGACTTAGTTTGGAAACTTGTGTAGCAGCACAACTTGAATTTATTGTGTAAAAATTCAGTACACTTGAGTAAAAATTCAGATGTAGCAAACAACAACAACAAAAAAATGCACAAATGCAGGTTCATTTGAGCAATGAATTGATGCAGTACACTTGAGTAAAAATTCAGTTCATTTGAGCAATGAACTGATGCAGTTTCATTTTTACAAGCTAAATCTTGTAAAAATTCAGTACACTTGAGTACAAATCAAAGATTTCCCATTGCAGAAGATGTCAACATGAGGGATCAAAAATCTTGAGTAAACATTCAAAACACCTGAATTTATTGTAACAAATCAAAAATTTAGTACACTTGAGTACAAATCAAAAATGTTGTAAAACTTAAATTTATTGTGTGAATTGCAACAGAACTCAAAACGAGGGATCAAAAAAGATGCATCAAATGCAGCAAAACTAAACATGATAGATGTACAGATGTAGCAAACAACAAAAAAATGCAAAAAAACGACTCAAAGATTTCCCATTGCAGCAGATAGTAAACATTCAAAACACCTGGTTCATAGCTAGATCAGTACATAATACATCATTCAACATACTTGGTTCATAACTAGATAAGTAATACATCATTCCATTTCCCATTGAATAAAGAGTTTTCCCTTGAGCAAAATAATGGGACATGTATCAGACTTTGCTCATAACTAGATTAATACAAAAGAGGTTCCTCGATCAACTATGTCTAAGTGAACACTCGGGTCTGGTAGAGCTTTCTTTGATTGCTAAATGGTGTTGAATCTTTTCTCAGTTGGCTCCTTGTGACTATAGAATTGCCTTGCCATTTCAGTTTTTTTTAAGCTTGAAAGACACACTTTGAGCTGCATCTTTGGGAGGTTTTGAGACCCTAAGCACCTTGTTTGATGGAATACCTGGCTGTTCATTGTAAACAAAAAAAACAAGGCTTTTATTAAGGAAAAAATTCATACTTGTTAAAAACATATTGGTGAAAACTAACATTTTGTATGGTGACACTAGTGTCAGGATTGGTGTATATTCACATTCCCACCAACCATCCCCTTCTTGGTGCAATAGGAGGCTGTGCCTCGCTTCCTCCATTGCCAGATCCTTGCTCATGTGTATAACAGTAGGTTGTGAGAAGAAAATTTACCATGACAACAACAACAACATTTACCCAGATAGTCCCGCATAAGCAGGATCTGGGGGGGTCGAGATGGGGGTATTCCAGACCTGGATGGAATACGCCCGAAAAAATACCCAAGGCAAGCGCCCAAACCACCCAAAAACTACAAACAACAAGTCAAGAGACTCTAAACTAAAACTGAAGATGAACTCCAAGTAAAAGAAAGATTAAGGAAAAAAACTAGTTATCTAACACCAAGGATTGATCCTTTAGGTAAGAAATTCTGCTCTGACAACCCAGCTACTAGCTATCCACCACTCTGATCCGCTCCCTCCAGCTCTCCCTGCACTGAGCCAACTTCACTGAAATCCCTAGCAAGTTGATATCTTGTTTAATGTTGTCTATCTAGCGTTTCTTTGGGCAGCCTCTACCCCTCCGGTAAGCCCCAAATTCCAAGTGCTCGCACCTCCTCACTATAGCATCCGGGGCCCGTCTCTGGATGTGACCAAACCATTGAAGTCTTACTTCCCGAAGTTTGTCTCCTATGTTAGCCACCCCCAACTTGCTTCTGATATCTTCATTTCTAATTTTGTCTAACCTTGAGTGGCCACACATCCATTTAAGCATTCTCATCTCAACGACTGCCAGCTTCTGTTCCTGAGCCTTCGTCGCCGGCCAACACTCAGCACCATAGAGAATCATTGGTCTTATAACAGATCTGTAGAACTTTCCCTTAAGCTTCAGCGGGACCTTTCTATCGCAAAGAACTATTGATGATGCTCTCCACTTCTGCCAACCTCTTTGAATCCGAGATCTCACATCCTCCCCAATGCTCCCATCGCTTTGCAAAACTGAACCCAGATACCTGAAGTTATCCCTTTTCGCAATGATCTCGTCCCCCAGTTGCACCTCACTACTAGACTCGACTTCTTGCCCGAAACCGAACTCCACGTACTCCGTCTTAGTTCTGCTAAGCCTAAACCCCTTAGATTCCAGTCTCTCCCTCCACACTTCCAGTTTGTTGTTTACTTCCGCTTTGGAATCCTCCACTAAGACGATGTCATCTGCGAATAACATGCACCCCGGAACCTCTCCTTGGATATCCTTTGTCAGCACGTCCATCACGAGCGTGAACAGAAAAGGGCTCAAAGCTGAACCCTGATGGAGACCCATACTCACCCTGAAAAACTTTGTATCCCCTCCTTGCTTGCAAACACTTGTCCTTGAACCCTCATACATGTCCCGAATGATTCTGATAATCATATACGGCACCTCTTTGGCTTCTAGACATTCCCAAATGAGCTCTCTAGGGACCCTGTCGTAAGCCTTCTCCAGATCCACAAACACCATATGCAGACTCTTCCTTCTTTCCCTATGCGCCTCTGTCAGCCTACGCAGCAGGTGAATAGCCTCTATCGACGACCTCTCTGGCATAAAACCAAACTGATTCTCTGACACCCGCACTATACGCCTCAATCTTAGCTCAATAACCTTCTCCCACACCTTCATTGTATGACTTAAGAGTTGTATACCTCGATAGTTGTTACACTGCTGAATATCCCCTTGGTGCAACCGAGCTTGATGCAGCATTGTTGGATGATGTTGTTGTAGATTCCATCCACTCGTTGGGGCACCCTTTCTTGTTATGTCCTTGTGCACTACAAATGCTACAGCTCATCACCTTCCTCTTCTTGACATTTTTCCAAACTTCTTTGGTTCGTCCCTTAGCTTTCTCTTATTGAACTTTCTCCTACCTCTTTTCTTTCTAATTGTAGGTGACTGAATGGATGAGTGAGAGCTTTGAGGGCACAATATGATGTCTAAGACTAGTTGAATGGGAAAGACGTATGCCTTCAATTAAGTGGCCTTTTTGTGCCAGTGAATCACATGGTCATCAAGATTGATTTTCATGTGATTCATTGCACAAATTGCGTGGCAACAAGTGATCCTTTTAACTGTCATGCCCTACAAGTGCACACATTTTGCCTTAAGTCAACAGTGTGGCCATACTCCCCGTCCTGTACTTCAAAACCCCTATCTTCGTTCCATAACAAGTTTCATTGCATAGCCTTGTCCTTGTTTTTTTCCAATCCGAGCAAGGTCACAGATCCAAGTCCTTGCAAAAGCATTCATTTTGGTAATCCTAACCATCACTTGTCTTCTAATTTCTCCAAGAATGGTTATAATTGCTTTGTGTCTTGTAGCAAATATCCAACTGTTAAAGGTTTCACACATATTGTTTTCACATGCATCACACTGAACCTCGCTCCTGAAGAAAGCCATGCAAAAGGACTCCTTATCATAGGCTAGAAAATCATCCGTAGTGCCAACACCTAACCTCTCCAAGGCATCAAGGTTGTCTTTCAATTGAATTTGGAAAGTGGACCAACAACAATTCCAGAACTTCTTCCTCTTGTCATTGCCATTCCATTGCTTTGGCCAGTTTGCGTATATGTGCCTAGCACAAAGCTTATGCTCTGCCTCTAGAAGCTCATTTTTATAGCACCTTTTATAGCCCGTATCACAATTTTTGAATAAATTCATTATGAATATAAGCTAGTTGAAATAGTAAGCAAGAAACAAATTATGAATTTTAAATAATTTCAGTTTTAATTGAAGCTAAAGCCTAGTATGTAAACATTTAAGAAAATTTCACAAACTTATTAGATGCATGTCAGACATGATTATGAGCCCTTGAACTCTACCTAACTCCAAATCAGATTGTAGTGTCTTAATAAACTTGGTTCAGGTTGCAGTTGACTTAGTGGATGTAGCCTCCCATGCAATCGGGTACATCTGTCCATTCCCATCTTTCCCAACAGCCACGAAAAGTTGGCCCTCAACAACACCTTTTAGGAAGCATGCATCAATTACAATTATCCTTCTACAACCTTCTTTCCAACCTTGCTTCATAGAATAGAAACAAGTGTATATATAATCGCCTAAATACCTCCTTTCTAGGCTCAACTTCCTTATCTACAACTACAAAGCAAGTGGACCCCGGGTTTGATCAGTTGATTTCATCAACATAATCATGCAGTTTTACGTATTCCTCCTTGTAGTCACTAATGTTTCTGCCTAGAATTCTCTGCTTTGCTCTTCTACATGTCGACACTCCCACATACATCTTTAATTCCATTCTACAAAGCTCTTGAATTTCCCACAACTTGATCGATGGTTGTGACGTTATTCTAGCCTCCAACTGTTTGGCAAGAAATTTGGAGTTGCATAACCTATTGGTGTTGTACCTACGACAGTCATGCTTGGGCTTGTAGGTCTTTATCATAAAATTCTGACTTGCTTTGTCATAATTAGCCCTTAAACTCCAATTACATCCTTGGTATTGACATTTAACTACAACTCTACGTGGCTCAATGGGGTTAAGCTTCAACTTTACTCCTCCGTAAATAGCATATTTAGCCACAACCTCTCTAAACTGGCCAACACTCTCAAAGACCATACATAACTCCCATATTGGAACCTCACAGTTAGGGTTGTATACTACATCTCTAGTCTTCCTCCATTTTAGCTCCCTTTGTCCTTCTCCCTCATGACCAGACTCGTAGTTTTCCATGTTGTAGTCAGATTTTGAACCGTAATATGGTTCATCTCCACCAAGTTTTCCTCTATAATCAATCTCATTCTCTTTCCAATCTTCATAACCTTCATCATTTCCTACCTCTCCCAAAGTAGCATCCCCCTTTGCTTATTCCTTTTGATGTTCCTTTTTTCTTTTCCTTAGCTCTCTTGTTGCTTTTCTAACTTCTCTCAAATCATCATGAATCTCACTATCATCAATCATGTTCAATGAGATACTCCGTAAAGAATCAGTTTCATCAGTGCCAACATTGTAAGATTCATCATCACTCTCACTTGGAGCAAAATCCTCTACATTTATCTCATCATGTGTCCTCTCTAGTGTAGCTGCATTTATCCCTTCATTCCCACCCTCTTCTGCAACCTCATCCACATTCTCACCCTCTTGGACAGCCTCATCCACATTCCCACCCTCTTGTGCAGGTTCACCATCATCCAAAATCATGGGATCACCTTCATTTATCCCAAGAGGAAGATCAACCACAACATCATCCCCTTGTTGTTCTAATAGTTGAGACTCACCTATCAAATGGTCAATGTAGAAATGAATTTGCTCCCCATCTACCACTTTCTTTGCAAGATCAACTAGTGATTCATTTGTCGTCTTTGTAAAATGAGCATCATCTTGCCTCTTGTAATACACTATACAATTCTCAGGCTGATAACCCAAGGATCTAACATACCAACAAAGCTCAAAATAGCTTAGTACATCAGTATCTACTCTCCTAGAATATTTCTCGGGTTATTGAGTGATGTATGCAAGCTCAGGAGCATGAGCAATTTCTCCACCATGGTGCCAAATTAAACCGATTGCACATATTTATAGGCCATTCTTACAAACAATGTTAGCCAAACACACAACACATTCATCCCACAACAGTGAATTCAATTTAGCAAAGAACAACTAATCAACAAAAAAACCAACTGAGCAAAAAAACCGTAATTCGAACCTAATTCGCATACCACAATGAATTCAGCAAAAACCCTAAACCCTCAAATTTATACCCATCGAAGCTCCAAACAATTCGAAGCCTAAACCCCTAATTTGAACCAAACTCTAAAACTCGTAATTTTCAATAATTTTGCCCCAAATTCGAAGCTCCAAATAGACAATGTGTAACACCCCAATTTTTACATAGGGATATTACCGCCAGTAACCTCAGGTTTAACACCTAAAGTCACCCTAGGCGTTATAGTATTAACAGAACAACCAGAACTTTAAATGCGGAATTATAAACTTTATTACAATTCTCAAATTGATAGAAGTTCTATTACATAATCGAAATTGAGATTAGTTCCCCTGGTCCAAACAAGACAAGAAACTCAACCCAAATACAGCTTAAGACTCAAAGTGCGGAATGAAGAGTGAGCAAGATCCTCAATGTGTCCTCGTCTTTAGTCTTTGATGTCGACTCCACCACTGATGTGCCGCAACGGAAATACGGTTGACACCAGCCGACCATGCAAGGGAAAAAGAGTGGCCGGTTAGTCTTGTGACAGACGAAGCAAGAGGGGTTTTGAAGGTGGTTCGGTTAGTGAGAGTGAGTAGCAGCTGATGTCGGACCCCGAGTGAAAGCCGGGTGACGATCTAGCAACTACACACTTCCACGGAAAACGAGTATGACTTTGAAAACGATAGGTGATATTCTCGATAAAACTTTGATGCAAGATTGTTGGGAACGTATTACCACACAGAGATTGTACTTTAGGTGTCTTCATGTGCACATACGCACTTATCTTTATTGTTTCTTAAACACACAGAGAATTTCACTTGACTTATTAAGGTATGTTAACATGGGTATGGGCACGTAGTCCCAATTAAGTGGCATTGCGCCTTAATTGGCATTACACCTTAAGTGGCATTGAGCCTTATGTGGCATTACGCCTTATACGACCCCTCGGCGATTGAGGCAGCCTTGGTCATGACCTTACACCAGGGAGTACTCCCTCTGCCTGGTGAGATTAACAGTTATATAAATTTACATACAACTACCAAACAACGTGGCACTTACGTCCACACACACATCGAGGCCTAGTTTGACTAGGGCATCCTACGGAGTACTAGGAATAGCAGTCGTTAAATCTATGCAATAAAATCCTATATTCATTTTATTCAAACAATTAGTTCCCAACAATTAAAGATAACATGATTTACGTATAAATCATGACATTAAAACATATGCATAAAAGAACCAAATCCACTTGCCTCGGATATGACGGGTGACCAAGATTGACTCGAGAGTATCGACTCAAGATGACGTCTCGAATCTCCGTTGTTTAAGACGGCACCGGAAAAGAACCAATTCAAAATAAATTTTCCATTAATATATTTTGACGTTGAGAAGGTAAATTAAAACTAAGTTTATATCCTTCATAAACTTTAGCCTTAATTTTTCAGAACTTAATATACTATGCGCAAGAGTATGAAATGAAAACTCAAATCTTTCAAAGATAATAATCATACACGCTTATATCAAAACACGTTTTTAACTTCAAAACCTTTATTTGAGTTATATAGAATCTTATATCAAAATTGTGTACAAAATATCCATCCATGTTTAGAAAACATAGTCATATACTTATACTTGTAGGTATTTTATAGAAACAAGGAGTTACCTTTTCTATTTACTTGAGAACCATATCATTACTTTTATATATATATACTTATACACATTGAACAACATAATTATATCTTGTGTGTATATGTTTATATTCAACTTTAGTAAAACAAAATATCACTTACATTAGCTTTTGAAAATACATAAAAACTTATACTTTTTCTTTTGAATTATTGAAATCTAACAAAATACTATTTTATCAATTTAAAACATTTTCTTGATTAATCAAATATCACTATAAAATGACTACCAAAATACACATTAAGCTTATATAGTGGCTTATAATATGCGTACATTTAATATGAAATATATACATAATATACGTTACTAAGCAATTCTTAAGATTTTTAAAGTAAAATAAACAAAATAGTTAAGAACCGTAAGCACAACAAATCATAGAATAATAATTGAAAAAAGCGAAACAAAAAAAAGAAAAAAAGAAAAAAAGAAAACCAAATTGAAGAACATTGCCATTACAGTGCTTACGTAAAAACAGAGGAGGAAATGGAGGAGTCGGGGGCTGCGGCACGGCGGTTTCCGGCAACAATTCGAGACAGCGAGCACATATCTGAATAAGGAGACGAGAGGCGAAGCTACTGGAGGTGGCGGCGTCGCTGTTCGTGTACGGACGGCGGAGAACGAACCGCTCGAACCCCGCATCGCTAGAACAGAGCAACGATCGCACTTTGTCTACCTCCGGCGAATTCAACCGACTCGGGAGTATTTGAGAGGAATTTTTGGATAGTCTAGGCTTTTATGGTGTTCAGATTGGATTGGAAACGAGTCCAATTTCCCCATCGAACGAAACCCTAACCCTTGAACGGTTTAATTGCAAAGCCTATGCATTTGACTCATAAATGTGCTGATTAATTGCAATTAATAGGAGGTTTAATATTCCTTATCCATCCACGACAGTATAGGCTGTCAAAGGGCTGAATTAAACTCCCAATTTAATGTCCCCTTATCCATTTTTCATCGATAATCCGTTAAACGTCACACATATTCTTTGGCCAATTTCCTTTAATTGGTGGAGGGCTTTTATAGATCAGATCGTGGGCTTTCCATAACATTTTACGGAATCGAATTCCGTTAAGAAACGAGACAGTTATGGCCATTTGAAGTTTTTGATCCAAGGTTGAAGAAGAGCTGCGTCGGGAGCACTATATTTGCTCTAAATTGCACAAACGATCCCTCTAACTTACCAATGTGACAAAAATACCAACTTATGTCACACTTTTATATTTTATTGTTGTCCAAAACTTATAAATCTTGTATTCTAAACTTAGGAAAACTCTTTACATAATTTCATTAAAACCAAAACTATATTAGAGAATATAATTTGTCTTATGATATTAAAAGGCTTATTATCAAACTTTGTTTAATAATATTTTCCATTAAATTTCATTAAGGAGAAAATTACAATTTTACCCTTATAAAAATTAGGGATATTACAATAGTACTCCCTTAAAAATAGTTTCGTCCTCGAAACTAGGATAAACCCTACATGAGAATCTTGACGAAAGAGAGAGTTTTTACTATGATACCCGCTTATAAGAGTTTTGCCCTCGAAGCTAAGATAGACCCTTCATGAGAATCTTCACGAAAGAGGGGTTGCTATACAATGAAAAGCGAAACCAAGGACTAAAAATCCCTAAATCGAAACCTCAAGCCTAAAACCACCAACCCAAAGCATATAGAAGTACATAACTCACCTCTTCCCTGTACGACGACGAATTTCGAGTCCAATCCTCCACCTTCTTCCCTCTACGACAACGAACTGCAAGGCTCCTTTGAAAATCTTTGATGAACTGCAAGGCTTCTTCCCAAATCGGTTATCATCAGCTCGTCCCCTCCATGGTCGCAAGTTCAAAGGCATAACGATTCATTTTTTTGTGAGAAATTTACACTAAACCACCCATTAAATAGGCGAATTTACACTTAACCACCCGTTATACAAAAATTTGTTTTAAACCACCCAAAACTTCAATTTCGTTAACAAATAGCCACCCATGGCGTTTTTCCCTCAAAAAATCCGTTAAATCACGCGGTTTGACCATTTTGCCCTCCCCATCTTCTTCGTTCATCCTTTCCATCTTCTTCCCCTGACATCAATTAATTATACACTCAAATACAAATCGCTTGAAGCTCCTTATGTCAAACCAATCTGTTTAATTAGGACTCAAAATCGCCCTTTCCAATTGCCAAAACCCAATAAACACTCTTCCTCCCTTTCTTCTTCATCTGCTTAGCATAGTGAAGATTGTTGGTTCCGCCATTAATGCACACTTCAGAGCTATCCATGTTCTTCTCAAGAACATCAATTTGGTCTTGTTGCTCCTCCACCAAAACCACCATATCTAGAAAAACCTGTTGCAACCTGTCCAAGCTCCTCCTTATATCCATGGCGGCCTCATTCTTGTTCTTCACCTCCAAATCCGAATCCCCTTTCCTCTTCGTCTCAACCACGTCCAAGACACAGACTTTATCATCAATCTCTTCTCTGGGGGGGGGTCTTCCTTGCGATCATTCGCTAATTCGCCTCTGATTGTCGCGAAATCGGCCATCATTTCTCTGAATCTGGCCCTCAGCCCGTTCGTGATCGCAACCCTAAATCTGTCCATGACCGTCCCTTTCCCGAATTGGCAGAAATCTGACGGTTTTTGAGGTTCGATTTGCCTAGGGTTTCGATTCGGGATTTTAGGGTCGTCACCTTGCGAGTGGTTGAAGTGGTTTTGGAGTCCAATTGGGCTCGTAGATCGTTAAGGAAATGAAATGTCATGGCGGATTTCGCCTCTTCATTGAGGGATTGAAGATCTGTTAAATGAGAGGGGAGGGTGAGCTGGTTGGTCTTCATTGAGGGATTGAAGATCTGTTCAATGAAAGAAGAAGGTTTGTCTGTTGACCGAGGGTAAAATGGTCAAATCGCATAATTTAACGGATTTTTTGATGGAATAACGCCGTGGGTGGTTATTTGTTAACGGAATTGAAGTTTTGGGTGGTTTAAAACAAATTTTTGTATAATGGATGGTTAAGTGTAAATTTGCCTATTTAACGGGTGGTTTAGTGCAAATTTCTCTTTTTTTGTTTGCACATGTTTTTTGATTATTTTAGGCACATTTTGTTTTATTTTTTTGTTAACAGTGTTTTGTGGCATTAGTACAGAGTGTTACGTGACTTGAATTTGCATCACGTGGACATTACACGGAAAAAATCGTGTTACGTGGTCATTACATGGCAATTAAACAAAACGCGTAAAATGCACGCGAACACTAATTGAAACACAAGTGCTCAATAGAACAGAATTGGATAGGTACAGGTGCTCAATAGAACTAAAAAGTAGGGGAGTTCATTTGAACAATTTTCACAAGTCTGGGGACCTCCGTTTGTATTTTGCCTATTTTTGAAGGTTAAAAAGATTATTTGTATCAATTTACTCCATAAAATATGCTCACCAAATCTATTTTTTATTATAAAATTTTGATATGGAAATATGTATATTTTCCATTTTGAGAAATTTGTACTAAACCACCCGTTAAATAGACGAATTTACACTTAACCACCCGTTATACAAAAATTTGTTTTAAACCACCCAAAACTTCAATTCCGTTAACAATCAACCACCCCCGACCTTAATCCGTCAAAAATTCTGTTAAATACTACAAAGTTACCATTTTGCCCTCTTATTTTTTCTAAAAATGACATTTAGGCCCCTATTTACTATTCATCATCTTCTTTGTAAGAGGATTCACTTCAAATGCCCATTGCATATGCTGCTGGGTAGAATAGAACCATTGGATCAAAATTAGACAACTTTTGAGCTATCTTGATCAGTAGGTAATTACGTTGTAAAAAGCCCCATTAAGAATTAATGTGTTAGTGTATGAAAGACGCATGGTCGACAGGAGAGACGAATTGGGCATATAGCCATATATGAATCCAGTCTTCCAATGCATATAAACTAGCCAAAATCAAGTGCAGAAACTGAGGACATGCTACAGGAGCTTGCATATGCACAAATCAACAATTGGGTAACAAACTTCATTGGCTTATTTGATCTATTTTTCCCGTGATTGGAGTTTCAAGTATGACCTTCATTTGAAGAACAATTGCATTTGGACAGACCAAACAAAATCAGTGTGGAATTTGCTTGGTGGTGCAAATAACAACAAAACCAAGTCAAGAAGCACAGATATTGAAAAAGAGCCACATATGTATTAATGTATAGCAGTATAGGTCCAATAGTATCCATATGTAGACGTTAAGGTCTTGCAAGCACCAGTTTCAAGAACGCATCAGTTCAATACCACATTCTGGAGGCAATTGGCATCGACAACTGGATCTGGTTTGGCGAGACCGGATCTGGTTTGGCGAGACCAGATCTGGAGGCTACGAACCCAGATCCGATGGCGACGAGCCCAGATCTGGCGATTGGCGTCGCTGACGAGGCTCAAAGTGGTTGGGAAAGGATGGATCTGAGGTCGCAGGATCCCAACTCTGCCCTCGATCCGCAAGCCTAGATCCCGACATGGCCGGAACCTCAATCCGCCCCAAACTCTAACGGCAACCCAAAAGAAAGAAAAGAAGAAGAAGAGGAATTCACCGGCGACGATTTGAGGAAGGAGACGGAAAGAGACGACGGTCCAAGCTGACATGTTGGTTTTTTTGAAGTTTTTGTGAATAGTTGAGGGCAAAATGGTAAAAGCGTATGATTTAACGGTTTTTTTGACGGAAAAGACTGATGGGTGGCTATTTGTTAACGGAATTGAAGTTTTGGGTGGTTTAAAACAAATTTTTGTATAATGGGTGGTTAAGTGTAAATTCACCTATTTAACGGGTGGTTTAGTGCAAATTTCTCTTCCATTTTAACTAGTAAAGATTCATCTTTTAAAAAGTAGATGATAATAAATCTTTCTTATTTATTTAATCCAAATTAGTCTTTGCATAACGAAAGATAAAGATAATATGTAGAGGAATAAATCTTCTTAATAAAATTTTTTTTTTTATCTTAACAATGAACTATCAAAAATAACATGTATAAAAACTAATTAACTTTCAAAAAGTTCAATCGGAAAAATCTTAATGAGTTTGAATTCTATTTAATTATTAATGCTTTAGTTTGAACTATAACCATCATTAGTTTTATTTACTAATTAATTTTTATCTTTACATATTTTAAAACTTTACTCCAATCTTAATTTAGAGTTGTAATCTATTTGCTTTGATAATCGTAACCAAATCCGAAATATGTTAAGATTTATATGTATCTCCATCTTTAAGTAAGCTCCTAAAAATAATTAAATAACATGTATTATAGGCGTATTTAGATTTGTGCTTCTTCCCCAAGTTGATTTATTAAATCTATAGTCAATAATGTATCTTTGTATTTTATGCATATGTATAAATGAATTCAATCACGTTAATCAATATTTTTTAATAATATTAGTTTATCACATATTATTTACTAAAATTTCTTCTAATCTTCATTTATATTACATCCTTTTTGTATTCTTTCTATAAACAAACTAATAAACACATATTAGATATAGTAACCCAATCTTTTATTAAGTAATGTTGTGTGATATAATATTTTAAAAAATTGGGGTAATCCATTATCTACTCACTCTCTTAATTCTTTAGGTACATTATTGTCACCTTTAATATTGTAATTTTTTAAAAATGACATTGAAAATTTTTTTATGCATTTTTTTAGTTTTTATACTACCGACAATTTTTAAAGAGAACTCAATAAATTTTAACTATTTATTTTAATGTTATGATGTTTTACTTTACTTTTTTTGATCAAAAGTTGTTTTACTTACTTTTAGTATTGATATCACATCTTATTGTTATAATGATCGAACTAAAATTATTTATCATAAACTACTTTTGATCTATGAAAATAAAATATTCTAATCCCCTGCTGGGTATAGAGATTACCCTAAGTGTATCTGCAGTCATTGGCCAACATCTGGCCCTAGTACATGAAAATGAATAAATAATTATTTAATATTGAGGAGGAGGAGGAGAAAAAGTGGGAACGCCGGCAATCACTATGGTCAAATTCCAATTTGGTCTTTGAATGGCATCATGCCATGTGGTATTAATAGAAGATTGTGAGATGATATAAAAAACAATAAATTTAATATTATATTATGATGGCCAAGATTTTGTCCTACCAATAAAAATACTCTAAGAACATTTGCAACAATGATACTGCTACAGTGTTATGCACTCCTATTTTTTTTTATTTCTCTCTCTGCCACATCATCTATGCCCCCCATTTTATATTTTACCCACATCCATGCATCCCATAAACCCAACTTTTCCAATTTTCAATATTTTTTTCTCTTTTCATATACAATTACACATATACCCTCATTCTCTAATAAAATTACATATATATTAGTACAAATATTTATTTGATTGATAAAATGAAATAATGTATAAAGATTAAATTTTTGAAAAAAATATTTTTGTTAGTTTATGAAAACTTAATTACTAATCTTATTTTAAATAGTTATTAGTATATAAAATTAAGGAATGGGAGAGCAATTGTTGGATATAATCCGCATCAGCTTGGGAATTTATTTGGAAGGGAATTTGGGAGGGGTTTTGGGAAGGATTCTGGGAGGAATTTTGGGAGTGATCCATATTCAAGATTGATGAAGAATAGATAGAGTGAGATATGCAAATGGAGATTGAAGTAGCTATCTATATATAAGTACATAACCACAAATTAGGTTTTTATGCACCCAAAACCAGACCGCCAAAACCGTGGACATCAAAAGTTGTTTTACATACCCAAACAAAAGTGTACATCGATAAAAAAAAAAAACAATGCACCAAAACACACAACAAATCGCATACGAGATATATAACATATTTAAACAAATATAATAGTCATTCCGATATTGTATGACCATTTTCCGCCAATCGTGACGAACGCCCGTATAATCCGAACAATATACTATTAATTTTAATTTTAATTTTTCATATTCAATATTAGTGTCTATGGATAGATACAAAAAAAATTATGAATTATGGTATAGTTTTTTTTAATAAACCTCGAAATTTCCAAAAAAAAGACAATATATAATCTATGTTATGTAATTAATCCCATTTTCCTTGCCCATTTGCTGCTTGCCACGTGGCATTGCTTTGTTTGTGTTGTTGATGATGTCGTTGCCATGTGTCACGCCCTCCCATGCCTCAGTTGCAAAATTTGCAACTCTTCACCTCGGTGCACTCCCACTTTATTTATTTTTTTAATTGACCTGACGGGATGCAACTCTAATTTCAGCCATTGTAGATGGTCTAAGTTGGTATTGTTTTCACATCGAGCAAATTCAAATCCAACTCTTCTACGCATTTGTACCTGCGGGGTCTACGAGTCAATACGAAATGTGAAATTCTAAATAATAAGAAACTAGTTTAACCCCCGTACCATGTACGGGTAATGTGATTATAAACTCGATTTAATACATGTTTCATGAACTTCTTCCATAGGAAATAATATAGATATATAGAAATAATCCTTTGGATATAGATATGGCTTCAAAGATTATTACATGATTTTATCTTCAATGGTTGTTTGAAAGCATAAGAATTTTAAATTGAGTAGGTAGAAAATTATGAAATATAGATATAGTCTAATTATTTACTTAAAAAAATCCGAATTTATTTCAAAATTATTAAAAAAGTCCGAAAAAATAATCTCATAATTGTATTTTCCGATTTTATCTTAACCTTATAATTTGGAATTAAAATTCGGATTTTAAAAAATAATAGTTAGACTATATCTATAATATTTCCATATTTCTATATTATTCGGATTTTACTATATTTTATATTTCTATATAAAATTCGGATTTTATCTATATTTCTATAATAATACGGATTTAAAATTCGTTCATGGTACGGGAGTGTTGTTATATATGAAAACTTAATAATTTCTATTTTACAACTTATTTTAATGATATTGACCTTATATCTCTATATGGTCTAAGTACGATGCATACATGTTCTTTTTCTATTTTTTTGCTTGAATACATGCTATTTATTTCAAAGATTATCGTATGAATTATATATATTTATCTTTCTATGATATAGATCTTCCTTTGTAGATATAGATATTTTTATTAAATATTATGTCTTTCTATCGTGGCAATGATTGTATGAAAATTATATCTTTCTATAGATATCTTCCTATATGTTCTTTAAAATTATCAAATCATATATATATATATATATTTATCTTTCTATATATTGTGATTATTGTATTTTTATATACGCAAGGGCCCGGTTGATTATTTTATTAAAGATATGACACGTGGCGTAATTTTTTGTGAAGTCTTTATCTCCGCTTTATACTATAGACGGTATAGATGTGAAGTTCTTTTCACCCAAAAAAAAAGAAAAAGTGAAGCTCTATTGTGGATGGTTTTTGTGTAATTTGCCCCGAGAAAAGAAAAGAAAAGAAAAATTCACGTTTCCCCCGAATAAGTAAACCCAAATTGTCTCTCTTACTCTGATTCGCTCCACTAATCACACTCCTTGCATGCATTTACTTGGAATCTTAAATGCAATCCACCCTCTGTAGTCTGTACACCTTCTCCAATGCGCTAGTGTCGTCTTTCCGATTCAGCGAATTAAATGGATCTGCTCCCTTCTTCAATCAGTTGCTGCTGCAATTGTTGTTTACTGCTACGAGTACTATAATAATAATAATAATAATCATCCGAAATCAATTGCGTATTAGTACTACTAGGCTTCCTGAATTGCTCGAGTCTGTGCTGTGCTGAGTTGAGATCCCTCTTTAATGTCATTTCTCTGCTTTTTCAGCTCCCTCGGTAGAGAGTAGAGAGAGAATCATCACAAATTCAAATTCAATCGATCTCGGAGCTCGATGACCTACTTCTTGCTGTATTTATGTCGATTTCGTAGCACTCGCATTGAATGTTGATCAATGTAGATTAGCCTCCTTTTCTCCCCTTCGGAAACTGTGCTTTCTCTCGACTTCTGGCTCCCCTCTTTCACCTCTTCCGCTTCGAGCTTGATCTGTTTCGTGTAGTCTGATTTCTGGTTGGTGAAGAATGAATCCTTTGTGTTGCATTGCTCCGGTGTCGGTGGAGCGGGAGAAACACGCGAACGTGGTCCCGAATCCGGGCGGTGTACAGTGCCAATTAGGGTTGGAGAGCAAGGGATTCGCCAAGAACATAAGCTACAACTCTAGGCACAGTTACTCCGCAGCTCAGGTCTCGTCGATTGGGGTGGGGACCGCCGTGCTGAGCCACCACGAGGCGGAGGATGTGCTCATCGACGGCAGAGGCTCGAAGATCGTGCTCTCTGGTGGTACGGCGGCGGGGATCCTGTACAAGTGGGTGAACTACGGCAAGGGATGGAGGTCAAGGTGGTTTGTTCTGGAGGATGGGGTGTTGTCGTATTACAAGGTGCATGGGCCTGATAGGATCCTGATGAGCCCTGGGAAGGAGAACGGGGGTGTCAAGGTGATTGGTGAAGAGTCTGTTAAGTTTGTGAGGAAGAACAGCTGGGGAAATAACGGGCTCAGTGTCTCTGCTAAGCAAGGGAAGCCCTTTGGAGTGGTTAATTTGAAGGTTTTATTTTGAAGCTTCTCTGCTTTTGCTTTGTTTTTTTCTTTGGAGGGATCTGGTTGTGTGTAGGTTTGTTAGGGTCAGAAGGTTTCTTTGGAGGGATCTAGTTGGCTTACTTGGTTTTATATGTGATCTCTTATAGGTTTCCGTGGTTTGTGGAAACTATTATTTTGGGATCAGTTGGATAAACTGGTTTTGGGTCAGTCTGAGTCACTGCATTTTGGAGATTTTATGTGGAAGTAAAATGTGTCAAAGAATAGGACGAAAAGGATAGCTCACTTTGTTCAAGTGCATATAAGGTTGTACACCATGTCTTCCTACTGAGCTGCCTGTGTGATTGTTCATTTGCGGGATGTAGTTTATTAGTGTTTGATGTTCTGAACTTAGGTGCTGCCTGTTATCTTGTTAGTTTTCAGCAATGTGATTTCATTTGGAGTATGATTTCACTCACGAGAAGGTCATGGGTCAGACTTCCTTGTCTCATAATTTGGAGGTGTACTAGAGAGTTTGTTGTTGCATCTCTCTTGGGTGTTAGACATACCAAGGCTAGATCATGTATAAACAAAAGTGATCCTTGTCAGTATCAGATAGGCGATGTTCATAGTTGAACTTAATTGCTATGTGCTTGTATAGTATAGAACATGTCTAATTAGCTTCTACATTTTTTGTCTTTCTTGTTTATTGTTTAGACTTGTTCTTAAGCAATATACACTTTTCATATGGATTCCAGGTTTCTTCAGTTCGTGCAAGCAAGTCAGATGATAAGCGGTTGAGCATATTTACAGGGACAAAAACTCTTCACTTGCGCTGTGTAACTAAGGAGGATAGAGCAGCTTGGATTGAAGCATTACTAGCTGCTAAAGATCTCTTCCCTAAGGTATCAACCAATAATGATGTGGCTCCAGCAGAAGACATTGTTGTGTCTACAGAGAAGCTGCGGCTAAGGCTGGCACAAGAAGGCATTGGAGAGGCAATTATCAAAGATTGTGAGTCTATCATGCTGACTGAAGTCTCAGAACTTCAAGATCAATTGAAGGCCCTTCATCAGAAACATATGGAACTAATGAACTCTCTCAGGCAGTTAGAGGTAAGTAACGAAGCTTTGCCTCTATCTTGTTTTCCTCTTCTATCTACATTCTCAAGCTTCACAGATTAAGAAAACAAGCTTAATTCTGCTTGCAGATATAACTCTAAGAGATGCAACTACATGAAGTGATTGTGATAATGGGTGGAAAATTCATGTCATGTCATGTCATAAAATATTTTCGTTTTATTGTTTCTCTTTAAATCTCAACTTTCAGGCTGAAAAAATAGAGCTGGAGACTACAGTGGTTGATGAAACCAAGGGAAGAGACTCATGTTGTGGTCAAGGAAATCGAAGATTTAGCGGTTAGTAAATCTCTGAAACTATGATTTCTCATTGAGAAAAGGAACTGTAATTCACTAAAACTTTGCCTATGTCGCATGTTAATGTCATATGTGAATGTATATTGTATATCTTGTCATTTTGCACTTTGTAATTTGATTCTATATGTTACATTTGCTTCTCTCCACCTCCCCGTTTTGGAAAAGACTTCCTATATCCTATAGTATCAGCACACTATATCTTAATCTCTCTTTTATTGTCTTTATTTGACATTCTTTTCTACAATGCACGGCAGATTTCTATTCAATCATGTCAGAGGGCAGTGGAATTGATTCAGATGTTGATAATGAGAGTCAATGTGCTGCTGATGCTGACAGTGATGAAGACGATGGAACTTTTTTTGACACAAATGATTATTTATCATCAGAATTTATGAGAAGTGCTTCCTGCAGGGGCAGGGATTCAGTGGGAAATGGTAGTAATTCAACAGTGCATGATGCACTTTCTTCCTTTTCTAATCACTCACAGGAGCTTCAAATGGGTATCGGACTGGTTAAATATCCACATGTTAAAAGAAGGGATAGTCTTCCCGACCCAAAAGAGAAAGAGAAGCCCATTGGCTTGTGGTCAATTATCAAGGATAATATTGGAAAGGATCTTTCTGGAGTGTGTCTGCCTGTCTATTTCAATGAGCCTTTATCCTCTCTGCAGAAGTGCTTTGAAGATTTAGAATATTCATGCTTGGTAGATCAGGCTTCAGAATGGGGAAAGCAGGTCAGTGCAACAAACTTTTGTTTCGTGGTCTTGCTAAAATTACCGGCTGGTTTATTTGTGATTAGATTATGTATGTAGTTTCTTACAAATTAAATAAATGGCCATTTGCCTGCATTTATTAAAACTCACTTCACTTGTTAATAGACCTGCATGATAAATTTTATGTTAATACTATATTTGGACTACTTCAATGTCTTGTATATTTTATTTATCCTGGTTTCCTAGACAAGAACATGGACAAGAAATGCTGGGTAAGCATGCGAGAGGCAATGCACTGCTTGAAAACTAATCCATATATTGTTACCGAACTTATATGATCCTAGTTTCATCGAGCACCAAACATTTTGGTGCCAGATCATCACTGTATAATCATTGGAATAAAGCAGTACAAATTAATGACTTCAGTTGATTCTGCAGTTCCAATTATAGGCTTTAAGTGAACCATATGGTGGGCCTCGTATGGGCCCTTTAGATTAGTCAAGAAGGGAAGAGCGTCACTTGGTCATATCTTGCATCTCCTTTATCTACAGATGACTAGTTTACAAAGTTTCCCTTGCAATCTTGGTAACTCGTTTCAAGTTTATGATGAAGTAGAAGCTATCTCTTTGCAGGGGAATGACTTGATGAGAATTCTAAAAGTAGCTGCATTTGCTGTATCTGGTTATGCCTCCACAGAAGGTCGACAGTGCAAACCTTTCAATCCTCTCCTAGGAGAGACTTATGAAGCCGATTACCCAGATAAAGGGCTGCGGTTTTTTTCAGAAAAGGTACTTGTGTCCGATGCTTGTTACAGTACTTAATATACTTGTACAAGTGAGACATTCTTTTATCGGTTCCTGTGAAGTTTACATTTCTGAAGCCTAGCATCATAATCCGGACATCCCTGACATGTTGCTTTGACACAGGTCAGTCATCACCCAATGGTTGTAGCTTGTCATTGCGAGGGAAGAGGCTGGAAATTCTGGGCTGATTCCAATCTCAAGGGAAAATTTTGGGGACGTTCCATTCAACTTGATCCTGTTGGCGTTCTTACACTTCAGTTTGAAAACGGAGAAACTTTTGAATGGAGCAAGGTCACCACTTCCATATATAACATCATTCTTGGTAAAATCTATTGTGACCACTATGGAACCATGCGCATCAAGGGCAGTGGAAAGTATTCCTGCAAGCTCAAGTTCAAAGAACAATCTATTATTGACCGTAATCCGCATCAGGTAAACAATCTTGAGATTTTAGAACACAAACATACCGAGAACTTCTGTGTGATGCTGCAGGTTTGACAGATAAGAAAGAACAAGCACAAAAGTCTTTAATCAATGAAGTAGACTTATTCTCACATTCAATGATTCAAAGTTGGATGGTGTGTGTTTGCTAGTGTAATATGGCCACAAATTTACGCTAGGTGTTTGGCTGTTCAAGCTATATCAGGACTACTGATTATGGTATAGATTATCTACAATCTCTGCTTAAATGCTGATGAATTTTGCACGGCAGGTTCATGGGTTTATACAAGACAATCAGACCGGAGAGAAGGTGGCAATGCTGATAGGAAAATGGGACGAGGCAATGTACTATGTCCTTGGGGATCCAACCACTATGCCAAAGGGCTATGATCCAATGACAGAAGCTGTCTTGTTGTGGGAGAGGGACAACACTCCAACCAAGACTCGATACAACCTCACTTCATTCGCAATATCTTTAAATGAAATGACCCCCGGCCTTAAAGAGAAGTTGCCTCCAACAGACTCAAGGCTTAGGCCAGATCAGAGGCACTTGGAGAATGGGGAGTATGAGATGGCTAATGCAGAGAAGCTTAGGCTCGAGCAGTTGCAACGCCAGGTAAATTCGTTGTGGCTAATGCAGAGAAGCTTAGGTTCTTCAAGCTAAAACTAGTTAAAGACGGCATTCTAGAAATAGCTTAGTTTTTTCTAATCTGTCCATGGGTGCACACAAATACTTTTCGTATTGAGTACAATTAATTGTTTATTTATTTTAAAATGATTTTCTAGGGTTAATCCGTCCCAGTTGTGGAATAGTTTAGATATAGTATTCAAGTATAGATTAATACGTGCCCATGTGTGCATAGTAGAAGGACCCTATGTAAAACTAATAAACAGAATGCGAGGGACCATTCATAAGTAAGCTCATCCCTCAGCTGGCCTCTTTATGAGAAGAATTGTGAGCAATTTTATTTTTGTCCCAAAATTGGCACAGGCAAGGAAAGTCCAGGAGAGCGGATGGCAACCTAAATGGTTTAAAAGTGACGAAGATGGTTGTTACAGATACATTGGCGGCTACTGGGAAGCTAGGGAGAAAGGTAATTGGGAAACGATCCCTCAAATATTTGGACAGAGGAATGAGCCTCCATGTATTACGGAGGAATGAACATTTGCCTGGGTTGATCTATGTCATCCTCTTAATCTGTAAGTTTGTGAGAGGACTTATCGTATTAGGCTTCATTTTCAGCACAATTCCTACATTTGAAGAGCTCGTTTTCGTGCTATCCTCTCTCATGCTATCTTTCCCCTTTCAGAAACCAACTACTGCTACTATATTGTAGGTACAAGATGTGTGTGGCTGTGAATACATATTCTGTGGAAGGTTGAACCCAGAACCTATATTTTTTTTAAAAAATTCCTTTTAATTATTTATATTTATCTGATGATCCTTGAAGAAAGTGATCCGTCATTGTCACTTGAAGCAAGGATGTCAGGAAGGAGGACATGAGCAATGGTGAACTTTTGGTAATGACGTGATGATATTTTCTTGAATCTTGATTACAAAATGATGCACATTTTACCCTAACTTGTACCTCCATTTTCAGGTGACTTGATGTAGGAGCTTGTGGTGTTGAATTCTCATATTCACAAGAGCTATTTTTCTTGTCAATTTGAAGATCCGTAGTAGATTTTTGTATTTGTAGGCCACTGGGTGTGTGCTTGGGAAAGCTCTTAACCCTTACATATTTTCTGTTCCTGTATTCTACACTAGTTATATACCTGTCACCAGTATGCTATAGAGTCCGTTTGGCAGCACAAATTTTAAAGACTTATAAGCACAATTTTGTTTATAAGCACAGAATAAGCAATTGAGAGCTGCCAAACGCGTTTTTTTTTTAATTTAAGTGTTTATAAGCACATTTTTGATTATAAACAACAAAAATAAAAAGCACCCCTCCTCCTGCTTATCCAAATAAGCACATACTTATACCCAAATTCCAGCTCTTGCCCCTTTCTTCTCTTCGTGCATCTCCCTCAGGGCCTCACCTCCATTTTCTTCCATCACTGTACCTCCATTACTTCCTTCTACAAACCACCATTTCCAACCACCCACACCTCCACCTACACCTCCGGCAATTCAAGCTAACGCCTCCTCGCCATTAACGCCCCCACCTCCGCCCTCGTCGCTTCCGGCCACCTCCGCCCTCGTCGCTTCCGGCCACCTCCGCCCTCGTCGCTTCCGGCCACCTTCCAGGCGGAATTGATCTTCATGAGATCGTTGAGATTCGAGATCGGGACTCTACTCACGCCTACCGCTCTCCTCGAAGAGCTCCTCTTCAAGATCAAAGGCGTCGCCATGGTCGGAGAGCTCGTGAGCGCGGAAGTTTGTCTCGAGATCCTGGACCATCTGTACGAATCGGAGGAGTTCGCGGAGGTTTTCTGGCCTCCGATTCTTCTCGTCGGCTCCACTCTGGCCGCCGCCTATGCAATCACTGTTCCGATGCAGAGGTGGGAGTTTCCGGTTGTGCCTTGGGTGAAATTCATCACTTTGTGTCCAGAAGAGGAGGTTTTGGTTGTTGTTGAATGTGGCTTACAACTTTCTCTTGAATCTGTACACATGTTTGATTGATAGAGGAAGCTGCTAATCTTTGATGAAGCTTGACGGTGGTTGGCTGGTGGAAAGGAAGGATTTTGGCACGACAGAGAAGACAAGCCAAAGGGGCTTGTTTTAATTTTTTTAATCTTTTTTATTTTTAACGGTAAAATGGTCAAATTATATTTTATACATACAAAATCAGCAAACCGTCTTACCAAACACCCAATTGCTTATCTCTAATATCAGCATACAATATCAACATACAATATCAACAATTCATATCAGCATCAACAATCGATCAACATCAGCAATCGATAAGCATCAGCATCAGCAATGATTTGCCAAACGGACTCATATGCTCATGGAGTAGCGCTGTTGTGCTTGTGAAGGCAAAATTGTTGTCTCATTGAATGGATTAGTTATAGAAATTGTTGTTTCAGTGAGTCATTGCCAGACATTTTATGAGATCCAATTGAGTAGATCAATTGCAATGTTTCGATTCTAACTTTTTCCTTGAATAAACCTGTTGCAAAGAAGAAGAAAATTGGCGTTGAATGGATTATCCTACGTGCAAAAATTGAACAAGACGGAAGACAGTCTTTATATTTAAGAGCTTGACAAAGCACGCTTGGCCCTAGCGTCTAGAATCATGGTATCACTAGAAACATCGTCCCAGTCGTCCAAAACTACTCGACTATTTAAGGCTGCAAAGTCTTTGGAAGTCTGGATGTGTCAATCAAGTAGGTTGAACGGTATGAGATTTGAATCATTTATGAGCTGAACTAATAACTTGTACGAGTTCAACAAATAACTTATAGGGGAGAGTCAGTGATCAGAGCTCTGAAACTTTCTTATGTTGGACTAGTTGGATTATGAGTTCTGAAATGTCTAATGAGGATAAAACAATGTTCTTAAAATCTAAGATTCTAGTGTTCTGGTTTATAGGTGGAAATGGGTCACCCAGCTAAAACCTACTCATCACACCTGTTTCAGTATGACACAAAAGAATGGCCCTGGTTGTACTTTGCCTTAAGTTGTAACTCAAGACCAGTGTATGATCTGGAACTTGGAAAGGAATCATACTGAACAGAAACGACCCCCAATACCACAGGTTTCCATTTGCCAAAATCTCCAGCAGAATTAAAAAGCCAATACCCAGGTGGATAACAAAGTAAGATTATACAAAATCATTTTAGTGAAGAAACTTGGATGCTACATGAAGCACTTATGTGGAAGGCTGCATACAGTGTTTCAGTGAAAGCTTTCACTTCATTGTTCAGCATAAATGTTGTCTTGAAACTCAACCAAAATGTTCACATGACAAATCTGGAAGTAAAGATAATAAGTACTGAAGATTACACAGCAACTGCAATGGAATCACTCTTTGCAAGATCATGCCAGAGAATCATTCTGTCTGTTTTCCTTTAGCATTTCATCTCTCATTTTCCTTATTTGCATTTCCTTCTCTTCTCGTTCTTGCTGCAAGAAAATGAAGATGACAAAATTGGTATTCATAACAATGCAGAAAAAGTTCAAATTTAAGCCACACAAACATTAATTTTGATCCTCCATGAATGAGGAAACATCAACATTGTTCAATATGTTTAACCCTAAAGCTGACTTCAAGATAGTAACAGATTTGTATCCGTTGTTACACTTTACAGGGCTCTGGACATTTATGGTAGATAAAACCCCCTCATAGGACCCATGGAAAAATGCAATCTTTTTACATTATACACAACACACACTCAGGTTTCCAACCTAAAAACTGAATTCCCGGCCACTACAGACTACAGAGTAGAACTAGATTTACTAAACCAGGATTCAGGATAATAGGATCTTAAACTCAGACATATATCATACCCAACCAACAATTTCCGACCGATTTTTTTTATGTTGAGCAACAAATTCTATAACTTCTCAACAAAAGCTGTATTTGCAGCACTCATGATCACTCATATATTGTGAAGATTTTACATTTACTCACATACAACAGGGGATTTATGCTAACACAAGCCTATCTGGTCCTATCATCTTTTTAATCACCAACGATCCATTTCCAAAGCTCACAATGGACCGCATTGCCATAGAGTATTTTGCTTTTATGAGAACTAAGGGGTTCAATACCTCAAGTGACAGCTCTAGCGAAAATTCTCCAATGCATCAAACATTCACGGAAGCCAGTTTTCAAGTTATTCATGTGGAAAATCACAGATTCAGCTACTCATATCTCATTAACTCGTTTACCATATTTTCAACAATCCGTTATTTCAACCTATTCACCACAATCCGGAGAGCCATATACAAAATCAACCGGATGAAAAACAAATATGCAATGTAGCCTTAACATATAGCAACACAATTCGATAGTACCCAATCGAATCCCAAATTTTAGGGTTGGAAGACGAAAGAGAATGACAGACCTTTTCATCCTGGTGGAGAGCGATCCAGACATGAACTTTGTCCATGGACTGCCAGAATACAAAAGCCCCAAACGACATAGCAAAGTACGTCCCGACCTTCACCATCTCTCCCCTCTCTTTCTCTCTCCGTCTGCTACGAGCTCAGATTCAGCAGTTGAATGAACCCGATTGCTAATCACGACACGCTGAAGAAGAGCTGCACACTTAATTCCGTTCCTTGTCTCTGCATTCTCCTTATTGGGCCGGCTCATAATACATGTATTTGGGCAATAGGCCCATATAACGACTTACTATTGGGCTCAAATCATATATAGCTCCATGTACTTTTACAAAATTGCCACTTAAACACCTCACCTTTAAGTTGGTCCTATTGAACACTCGAATTTATGATTTTGTACCCATTAAACACCTCGCGTGCCAACTCATAATACACGTCATTACACATTTTTTTACTTATCCACATAAGCACTCTTGATTTAACCAGCTAAGCATGCCACATGACCAACTTTAAAAAAAAAAACACTACAGGAAAAGCCCTAATTCCCTAAATCCCAAATCTGCACATCAATGTCTTAATTATATTATTTATTTGTTTTTTTTTTCCTTCTTTCCTCTGTTTTCTTCTACATCAACTTCCCTTTCACTGCCCATATCTAAAGCCGCCGGCCAAGACGAGCCAACCCCGTCGACTAACTCGATCGCCACCGCTCCCTTGCTTCTCAGACCACACGCCCGCCCGCTATTCCCGACGGCAACGAGCCGCCCGACCGGACCCTCTCCCTCGCTGCGTCTCACATCTCCGGCCTGCCACCGCCGAGCCCACTCTAGCCCAGCGCTCAACTCGACCAACCTTATCGAGCCACCCGGTCTCTGTTTTGCGGGGCGGCAGACCGACGCCGGCCGTTTCACCCAGCCTCCCGACTTGACCCTGCGCTCCGCCCTAATGCCGCCGGTTATTCCTCTGCCCCATGAATCCAATCTTCCGGCTCAACTCGACTCCGGCCACCCAAGACCCGACTCGAAGCCGCCTCCCGAACCCAACCTCCTCTGCCCCAGATCTGGAGATTCCCGATGTCCGATGACGGCCCACGCTCGAGACCCCTCTCCCTCGTCAGATCTGAGCCCGACCTTTTTCGGGTTTCAAACACCGGCACCCGACCAGCGGTTCCCCTCTCGCCCTCTCTCTCGCCGGCTCTGCTCAGCGCCGGAGTCCTCTGTTTCCGCCGGAGTCCTCGCAATATCTTAGTTATCGGCCCATGAGAATGGATCGTGAACTGGCTCGTTTAATTTTTTTTTTAATTTGATTACGTGGATTAAGTAAAAACAATGAGCTGACGTGTATTATAAGCTGGGGTACAAGGTGTTTAATGGGTAATGACATGTATTATGAGTGGCAATTTTGTAATGACATGTATTATGAGATGACACGCAAGGTATTTAATGGATACAAAATCATAAGTTTGAGTGTTCAATAGGCCTAAATTAAAGGTGAGGTATCTAAATGGCAATGGGAGCCCTTGCTATTGTCCTCGTAGATAAGGCAATTATTTATCCATTCCACCCAACCAATTGAAGTACACTTTACACCACCAACTATGGCATCCATGGCAACCCAAATCTGCAACCAAATAGCCGCCGTGTTCGGGCAACCGACCACCACTCCGCCGCCACTAACCACCCTCGTCTCGGAGATCTCCGCCGTCAGATCCCGAAACGCCGCCGTCTTCGTGTACGGGGTGGGGCGGGAGGGGCTAATGCTACGGGCCCTGTGCATGAGGCTGGCCCACCTGGGCCTGCGGGCCCACTGCGTCTTCGACATGACAACGCCGCCCATCGGGCCCGGCGACCTCCTCATTGCCTCCGCCGGGCCCGGCGGCTTCTCCACCGTCGACGCCATCTGCGGCGTCGCCTGCTCCAACGGCGGGCGCGTGCTCCTCCTTACGGCCCGCCCGGACCTCGTGAAGGCGCACGTGAGCGCTGTGGCCCACGTGCCCGCCCAGACCATGGCCGATGACGTGGCCGAGCCCGCGCCCTCGGTGCTCCCGATGGGTAGCTTGTACGAAGGCGCCTTGTACGTGTTGTTTGAGATGGTTGTGTTTGAGTTGACTCCTGTTTTGGGTCAGACTCCAACTGATGTTAGGGCTAGGCATACCAATCTTGAGTGAGTCACCCCACCATTTCTTACAAGTTTGTGTTGTATATTGATCATCACTAGTTACTCTGTAGTCTTTCGACCAAAAAAAAAAGTTACTCTGTAGTCTCTCCGTCTCCGCATATATTGTATTGATCAAAGTCTAACGCTTAAAGCTCAAGTTCTGTGCTCCTATGAGAACAAGTAAGACAATATAACAACCATGTAGCATGTTATTTCTTTTTGGCAAGTATAATGTACTGTAATCCAATTAATGCATACATCAAACCTAAAGCATAACGTTGCTTGTTACATTACAAATGGCAAACACTAATCTGTACAACAGCGATACATGATGAACTTCTCCATCTGGCTGCCACATTCTGCACAAACAACCTTATCAGGAACATTGCCCGTGGTCGCCGGCAGTATGAGGCGGTTGCAATGATGCGGGGTTTGGATCTTGTGGAGGTACTCATCAATGGCTTTCACAAGACCCTTATCCTTGACATCCTCCTTCCACTCCTCAAATTCGTCAAGACAGGACAAAAAGGTGTCGCCTTTCGCCTTGGTCATTTCCGCGGAGCCCTTGAACATGACAGCCCAACCCTGATCACTTCCATCATAGCTGAGCATTGTCACTATCTCCTGCATTATGGGGTCGTTCTCTACCGTCCTTCCGTGCTGGATCTTCGAGTGCCACATGCTTTCTAGCCTCACCCAGAAGAACCATATCAGGTTTGAATCTAGAGTGTGACTTAGTCCTTCACCTGCAATTGTAGCGTTGTTTGTTCGAACTTTCTCTTTTGGATTGCTTTTCCCTACATATAGCATCTCCAGTGGGGCTCCGACTTCTTGTGCTATCGCTCGCGCTCTGCTTGTAAACTTTCTTATCCAATCCATGTCCTCCCCACCATACAGGCATATGTATTTATCATCATTAATCTAAAAGAAGAGGGCATTAGTATATGCTGTTCACAGCAATATTGTACAAGAAATGAATCTTGTCATCATACGTACCCAGTTGAACATTTGTGGTTCTATGGAGTCTGCTAAGAGTTCAAGCCTCCAGGTTTCACCTCTCCAAAGTGCTTCCTCCCTTGCACTTGTGAATGGGAAAGCCTGACTGTCCCAAATCCACAGCATATGAGTTGCATTGGGGTTCGCAACTCGGCCTTGTGGATCCAACACCACGAGCAGCGGCTTCTTGTTGAAGTGCCACACTTCCTTGATGTATTTGATAGATGCCTGATCAATCAGTGACGGATGGTATACCGAGTGCCACATCATCATTGATTGCAGATCTTCAAACTGCTTCTGCTTTGTGTCATCCCATAGGACTGATCTATCCACAACTGGGATCCAGACAACGTCGTACTGGCTCTCGGGTTTTGACGGGTTTTCTCTTGATACATGGTATATTTGATAGAGCATTGTCAGCTCTTCGCTTGGAATGTCGAGATCCGAAATCAGTAGTAAGACATTTTTCCTTCTTAAGACTTCAATGGGAACCTGCATCAGCATTGAGAGAGTTTAAAGTTGGTGCATTGCAAGTTTGCTTACCAAGACATTTATCTACAATCGCCTCTTGGTTATACCATTTTTTCATAAAATCACCTTCTATTCACAAATTGGAAAGGTTCTAATCTGAAGATTGAAAGGTACTTATCTTATCATTCCGCATTTAAAAATTTATCCTTTGTTATGTTGCTAGCTAAGATGCAGAAAAAAATTAAACAGATGATCAACAAACCCTTTTCTTTGTGGATCCTTCAAGCAGTGGTAGCTGATCATCTTTGGCATAAATCAGAGCTTTTAGGATTTTCAAGTTATCAATGTGGGGTGTCTCAAACAGGCGGATGAGTGTTTGGTATGCTTCTATTTGTTTCTTTTCCTCTGCCAAAATACAAAATAAAAATTAAAAAAGCTGAGTTCTCCATAGTCACTGATCAACTTTATTGTGTATATTTTCAGTCCTTAGTTTGGAAGTCATCTTACCTATGTGTTGATAGCAAAGACTCAACTGTTTCATTAGATGTTCATATATGTTATTGACTTTGTGTGCCAAACTAGAGAGCTCCCAAGCCTCCGTCGTTGAAGATACATACCTGTAAAATTTATGTAAAACTCTAAGCTGTTATAACCTGAAAAAAACACCTGGAATTCAAACTTACAATTAAGGTGATAACATTACTCATGGCTCACGCCTATCAGCCCCATAATCTGCGATGCGCAGGCCACGGCACTTCGGATGGTCCAGTAAGCAGCTGTAGGAATAAGGGAAGAAGCAGTTTCGTATGCTGGCATGTCATGGCTAATGTACTGAGATGGTAACTCCTTGAACTGAATGATGCACTTTGCCACATTCAAGATTGCTGTGATTAGGTTGATGATGGCATCATACTTGGGCTTAAGAGATGCAGCATTCTCCATGATTTCTGGTATTTGCTTGAGTAATGCAACCGACTTTGCCAAAGGGTTTGTCAGGTAAAGCTGTGCTATGAGCCAAAACTCGCCATAGTGCACTGCAAAAGCGGCTAGAGCTAGCACCACCTTTGCATCCCATGAATAGCTTGAAAGTGCATTGAACAATACTAGTGTAGTTGCATGTGCATCTCCACCTCCGGAGCATTTGCAATGCATCTATTTTTGTTAAAAGCAAATAGAAATACAATATTAGGAGTGAGACTTTTCTGTTTATCTACTATAAAAAGGAGGCCTGATGAATTACATTTTTTGGACTCCTCAAAACTGGTTGAACAGCTAGATGCTTGCTTTCAGATTCTAATCATTTTACTTTGTGCTAGGGTTCTGAGAGTTTACTAACCTCACAGGACATTTTGTTGATGGTATGAGCCAAAAGGTCCATGATGTCGACATTCCCTGCATGAAGCGCCTTGTCATCCGGCAAATCTGAGGATGCCGTTGGCACACCCTTTGTTGAGAAGAGCAAAACAGTTAGTATCGAGATTCTGTTCCTGGACATACTCATTAAAAGTTCAATCAGATCTCAAGTGGTTTATATACCTGAATAGCTCCAGAAATGCTTGGGGCAACACGGTTAATGATGTCTTCAATGACATTAAGAATGACCCTCACCTCAACCTCACGCCCGTCTGGAGCGTGGGTTGCTCTTATTTGGTTCAGCATTGCAGTGTCATCAGAGGTCGAGAACATGAGGCGGTCACCTCTGAATTTTTGTCTTTGAGGTACTATTGCACTCGCCATCGCTTGTTGCCTTTTCTTTCTGTTGTTCTCTGCAGTTTCTCTTCTCTGTTAATATAGCCTTTCATATACATAGCATGAAGATCAAAGGATATACTTTGCTTCCTAAAGGGTTTAATCTTTGGAGTCATTCCAAGCAGAAGGAATAGCATATATGATATCCTTGCTCTTTTATTAAAGTTCCACGTCTTTATGTAGTTTGGTATCTTTATTGTACATGAAGGGATTCATGTTGAGATATGCAGATTTGGAACTCTGGCATATCATGTGTGTGGAAAGTAAGCTCGGTATCATATGAGACTTGCTCTTTATGGAAGCTATAGCAAAAGCTTTTGCCTAAGAATATGTGACCAATTCTGATGTATGGACTTACTCTCAAGTCTCAATGAAAGACGAGTGTAGTCCGTTTTATTCAAGAGGCATATTACTTTGATTTTTTTGTTGTGTGCTCTTTTCTACCTTTGAAGACAGTGATTCTGTGCC
Source organism: Polygonum maritimum (assembly GCA_963924305.1). Taxonomy (NCBI): domain Eukaryota; kingdom Viridiplantae; phylum Streptophyta; class Magnoliopsida; order Caryophyllales; family Polygonaceae; genus Polygonum; species Polygonum maritimum. Next base: position 12,203,190 of record OZ002728.1, read on the forward strand.
TTTCTTATTGAATTAGTTTACCGTTACTTTCTTGTGCATACTTCCTTGCTTGGAGTGATGAATTCTAGCTGGTATACCCTAAAAGGCAGAAGATTGTGCATGGTGGGTGTATGAGGGAAGATTTTGCGTAAACTTGGACCAATTCTGGTTCAACCTTCATACATTGTACGTTGTACCTATACTACCTCTAGTAGGAGAAGGATAGAGATGTTAAAACCGAGCGGTTGCCCAACTTTCAAAAACCCTTTGCGAGCGATTTTCAACCACCGTGCCTTTTATTTATGATTCTTCTCAGCTATTTATATAACCCCTTCAAAATTCCTTCTATAATCAGCAGATCAAGTATCTTTTGACCGTTTTATGTTTTACATTGCAGTCATATCAAGTTTCCAAAAATGTAACAGTATAAATTAAGTGGAAAGTTCGTTGAAATTAAACTCATAACTCTTTTTTCTTACAATATAATGTGGAAAACAAATTCCGGTAGATCTAATCATCTATAAAAAAAAAAATACATTTTTAAGCTTTATTAATTTCTAGATATTTGGTTTCATAACAACATTACAAATTATTAGACATAATTCATAAATCAAATGGTGTGCACATGGTATGCCTTATATATGAATGAATGCTTTGAAAACCTCCACTTTGTTTAGCCAAATCTTAGCCTTTAAACCTCTAACAACCATATTATACAACTTTATTGAAAGTCATGCATCATATACACTACTTCATTTCTCTACTCCACCATTTTTCATGTTTGTTATAAATCACAAAAATGAACAGAATAAAATAGTTCCACCTATAACTAATGGACATTGTATTGTCAAGGTGAACAATTCCAATCGGCTTGAAGGATATGAGAAACACGAATCTTGGTAAAATGGAGAAGACGCAGAACACTCGTTCTTCTCGATCATCAATTAGTGATAAATCAAGTACCGAATTAATTTGAGATCTAAGGTCTAAAAAACATAAAACAAAAAATATTTATTAAGATGGCAAGTGATATTGTCTACACAAGTTCAAAAACAATAAAATATAAATAAACAAAGGGTATATAAAACTGCACAAATAAGGATAAACGACCAAGAGGACGGTGATGGTAAAATATAATCAATGTCCAATGAGGGTAGTTTTCTATAATTTTGCTTTAAGATAATATAATAGAAATATCATCAATTATATGAGCGATTTTCAACTACCGTGCCTTTTATTTATGATTCCTCTCAATTGTTTATATAAATCCTTCAAAATTTCCTTCTACAATTAGCAGGTCAAGTATCATTCGACCGTTTTAAGTTTTATATTGCATTCATAACAAGTTTCAAAAAATGCAACAATATATCGAGTCGTAGTCCGAGCCAGGCGGTTCGGTCGTTCCGGGGTGATGGGGTTGTGAGCGAAGATCGAGTGGGAGTTCCGGAAGGTCGGGGTCAGACGGTCTGGTTTGGTTCTTCTCATCGGAGTTGAAGAAGAGCGCAGGGAGGGGTGGGCTCTACGTTGCCAAGCGCAGGAAAGTTGACCAATTGCGGTGAGGTGGCAGTGGGGTCCCTTTCTACTAATAAATTGGGTTTTGCCGTAGAGTAACGAGTTGGATTGGTAAAAGTAAGTGTTGACCGTGGCGTATTAGTTTGGTAAAGAAGTTATCGGTAGCCTGGGAGTGTAAACTTAAACCTTATCATGATTAATATTAGGATCTTCGATCATGCCTTTAATTACGAATACATACCAGTAGATATCGTGATTGAGAGGACGAGGACGATGGGATCCGATCCGATAATCACAATACACCGAGCAATGGAAACCGCCTTCTCTCTCTTAGCCTCTTAACCCTAATATTTTCGTGAGTTATGAAATACGTAATAATATTGACTTAATGATGAATCTCGGGTCACTTAAATAGGCAGAGAGAGGGGCCAAAATCCTCTAGAGATATATTTCAACCTATCATCAAAGTTACTCAATAATAAATATATCTTTACTTTTATAGAAAATCATATCTTCTATTTTCATCCTTATCTTATCAAATCAACATGTTCCATAAATAAACCTAATGTGATATGGACCACATAATGAGATCTTATTAATATCTTATTAATATCTTACATTCTCCCACTTGGTCCATATGACAAACACTGTAGTGGTCATATAGGAACAAACATAAGGCGCGCATAAATGCTGAATTGATATGCTTAATAGGTTTATCTTAATTACCCTTAGTTGATTTGAATCGTCAATCAGGATCATAGCGGTTCTACATTAATTAAAGAATGTAGTCCCTTTTATGTAACACTGGCTGACAGTCAAAACAACCAAGTCTGTGTAAGTAGAAGTAAACATAATGGTCCCCATTCATGTCTTGAAGAAAGACTAATTCTGTTATCATGCATTTGCTTTAGTATGTACATAAATAATCCATAATATGAAACAAAAGTATCAGAAGTTGCAATAATGAATATTCAAAACCAATGTCATAACAAAACACGTAGCAACCCATAAGGGAGAATGATATTAGTGACCACCCTTAAGACCCATAGCATCAGCATGTTGCTTAAATGTCTTAGGGGGTAAGCCCTTTGTTAATGGATCTGTTATATTAGCACGAGTGTTGATGTGCTCAATTGACACTTTCTTCTTCCGAACTTCATCCTTGACTGATAAGTATCTCAACTCCATGTGTTTTATATCTTTAGAATACTTATCATTCTTTGAAAGGAATACAGCTGTGGTGTTGTCACAATGAATTTTCAGCGGCCTAGCAATGGAATCCATGACTGTAAGCCCTGAAAGGAAATTCCACAACCATGATGCTTGAATTGATGCCTCAAAACATGCTACAAACTCGGCCTCCATAGTGGATGATGCAATGATGGACTATTTGGAACTTTTCCATGAAATAGCACCGCCTGCTAGCATGAACACATAACCAAAAGTGCTCTTCCTAGTGTCCACACATCCAGCAAAATCTGAATCCGTATAACCAACCACCTCAAGATGATCAATTTTCCTATATGTGAGCATAAGTTCCTTTGTTCCTTGTAAGTATCTCAGCACTCTCTTTGCAGCTTTCCAATGATCAATACCTGGATTGCCTTGATAGCGACCCAGCATACCAACTGCAAAACTGATGTCTGGTCTAGTGCAAACTTGTGCATATCCCAAACTCCCTACAAGAGACGCATAATGGTAGTTTCTCATTCGATCACGTTCTAACTCAGTTTGAGGACATTGACTTAAGCTGAACTTGTCCCCTTTCTGAATTGGAACTGCATTAGGATCACATGACGCCATGCCAAAATTTTCCAAAACTTTTGAGATATAGGCATTCTGAGACAATCCTAAAATCCTATGTGATCTATCACGAAATATTTCTATCCCGATCACATAGGAAGCGTCTCCCATATCTTTCATTTCAAAGTTTTGAGAAAGAAAGTCCTTGGTTTCCCGTAATAAGCCAAGGTCACTACTTGCTATGAGGATATCGTCAACATATAGAACCAGAAATGCAAACTTACTCCCACTGATCTTCAGGTATATACACTGATCAACTATGTTTTCAGTAAACCCAAAGGTGGTAATGGTATCATGAAACTTAAGGTACCATTGTCGAGAAGATTGCTTTAATCCATATATTGACTTTTAAAAAAAAAAACCATGTTTTCCTTTCCATCTATAGTGAAGCCTTCTGGCTGAGCCATATAGACTTCTTCTTCTAAACTTCCATTCAAAAATGCCGTTTTCACAAGGTCAAAATGAGCTACTAAAGCCATAATTATCCAAAGAGAGTCCTTCTTAGAAACTGGAGAGAAGGTCTTACTATAATCGGTGCCCTCTTCTTGATGGAATCCTTTGGCCACAAGTCTAGCTTTATGTCGTTCGATTTTACCAAGAGAGTCGCGTTTGGTCTTATAGACCCACTTACAACCGACTTTCTTGTGTCCTTCTGGTAAATCGACTAACTCCCAGACTTTATTTGTGGCCATTGATTTCATCTCTTCAAACATGGCATCCATCCATTTTTCAGAATTTTCACTTTTCATGGCTTGTGAATACGTGGCCGGATCTTTCTCCAATCCCATGTTAAATTCACATTCTTGCAAATACAGTATAAAATCATCTGAAATAGCTGGCCTTCGTGGTCTTGAGAACCTTCTTAATGCTACTTCAGGTGCTGCATTCACATTCGGTTCTATGGCAATAGGCTCATGATGGAGTGCATGGTCATTGACAATTGGTTCTACATTATTGGCTGGGCCAATAGCATTAGGTAGAATAGTGTCAGTCGAAATCCCGGGCACGGGAATTGGTATTGGAGCCCGAATCTCTCTAATGACCACTTCTCTGACTTTATCACTCCCACTGACTTCGCCATTCTCAATGAATTTAGCATTACCGGTCTCTACAATTCTCGTACTATGATTAGGACAGTAAAACTTATACCCTTTTGACCTTTCTGGATACCCAATGAAAAACCCACTTATGGTTTTTGCATCGAGTTTCCTTTCATGTGGGTTATAAATGCGTGCTTCTGTTGGACATCCCCAAACACGTAAATGTTTTAAACTGGGTTTCCATCCTTTCCACAACTTAAATGGTGTCTTAGGAACAGCCTTACTAGGAACTCGGTTCAAGATATACACAACAGTCATAAGAGCATGCATCCACAATGATATGGGCAAATTAGAATTACTTAACATACTCCTAACCATCTCCAAAAGTGTACGGTTGCGTCTCTAAGCAACACCATTCATCCATGGCGAACCATGCATTGTGTATTGAGGTACAATCCCTAATTTTTCATGAAGTTTAGCGAAATGACCAGGACGTTGTCCTGACTCATCATATTTTCCATAAAATTCACCACCTCTATCAGACCTAATGATTTTCACCTTTTTACTTAATTGTCTCTCAACCTCTGTTATGTAGGATTCTACTGCATTCACAGATTGAGAGTTGTCATGCAAAAGGTAAAGATAACAGTAGCGTGAATAATCATCAATAAAGATAATAAAGTATTTTTCTCCACCAAAAGATGGATAATTGAAAGGTCCGCATATGTCCGTATGTATAATTTCAAGCAGTTCAGTGCTTCTTGTGGCTCCTTTCTTGGTGTGTTTAGTTTGCTTACCCTTAATGCAATCTATACAAACCTCAAAGTCAGTGAAGTTAAGACTCGGAAGAATCTCTTCTTTCACTAATAACTTAACTCTTTCTCTGGATATATGACAGAGCCTCTTATGCCACAAAAAAGCAGAATCTTCACTTGACCTTTTATGTTTCAAATTCATGCAAGGTTACTAAGGATTCAAAAAAGGAGTTATCAAGAGTAATTTGATATAAACCATTAACTAAAAATCCTGAACCAACTAAATCATTATTCTTAAACAAACTGAAACGTCCATCACCAGTAGATGAAGAAAAGCCATCAAGATCAAGTTTAGACAAGGAAATCAAATTGCGAGAAACTGTAGGAACATAAAGAGTATTCTCTAAATCTAAATGAAAACCACTACTTAAAACTAAACGAAAAGTTCCAATGGCTTCTACTGGTGCTTTCATCCTATTTCCCATGTAAAGGTAAGCTTCATTTGGACTTATGTTCCGGGTTGTAAGGTATCCCTGCATCGAGTTTGAAACTTGAACATTAGATCCAGAATCAATCCACCATGTATTAGAAGGTGCTTCTACAAAGTTTGATTCAAAACACACAAAAGCCAGAGGCTTACCCTTCTTTTCGAACCATTCTCTGCGCTTTACGCAATCCTTTTGAATGTGCCCATTCTTTTTGCAAAAATGGCAGTTATCATTCTTCTTAGCTTTCTTTGGTGCAGATTGACTGGACTGGTTAGAAGAGTTATTCTGATTGGAGGAACTTTTCTTAATGTCCTTGCAATTTTTATTTCCGAATTTGTTCTTCCCATTCCCATGCATGTAGTTTGCGTTAGGCACATGGCTGCTTTGTTGCTTAATTCTAGCCTCTTCTTGAACCAGCTTATTGGTCAACTGATTCACATTCCACGTTTCCGTAATCGTGTTATAATGAATCTGAAAAGGACCATACTGTTGAGGCAAAGAGTTAAGGATAAACTGGACTAGGAATGAATCCTCTACTTTCATGCCCAGTTTAGCCAACTTTGCAGCCAAGTTAGCCATGTCAAGTACATGTTGCTGCATGGTCTTAGTACCATCATAACGGGCAGTGGTGAGTGCAGCCATAAGTTTTCCAGCAACAGCTTTGTCGCCAGGCTTAAAGTGTTCAGTGATTATCTGTAAGTACCCCTTAGCGGTTAAGGTATCATTTTCAGGAATGGAAGACTTAATGTTGGATGTTGTGGTGAGACGTAGAAACTTCAAGCACAGTTTATTGGCTTTAGTCCAAGCATGATGGGCAAGTTTCTGTTCATCTGTGGACTCAGCTGTAAGATCAGCTGGTTTATCCGTAGTCAAACCCGAGTCTATCTCAAGCACACCCAAGTAGAACTCCACATGTTCTTTCCACTCATTATAGTTAGTCCCATCTAGTTCGGGAACTGAGTTGACAAAGGAGTTAAGCTGTGCAGGTTGAGAAACTGCAATATATAAAGGAATCATCTCACAATAATTAAATTTCGAGGCAAAATATAACATACATGACTAAGATTTGAACATGCACGAATGATTTACATCCTACAATTAAACAAGTATGGTATCTGTGGATATCCTATACATGCTCAATCACATAAAGAAATCATCTATTTAATGGTTATATTTTACTTATGATGCATAGTCTACCTGTGGATATACCATTATGCTAAGAAATAAACCAATCAATAATATTACTTAGTCTAACATCCAAGACATACTTTGAATCTACTGTGGCAGATTGCAAACAATAATATGAATGTCATTTAATGATAGATTACAATAAACACATATGATTTAACATCCAATACATGCTTTGAATCTACTGTGGCAGATTGCAAACGATAATATGAATGTCACTCAATAAAGAGATACAATATTCATGTATTGAAGTGTTATCACTGTGGTGAATTTCAAAACAATACAATATGATATTGTATATCAGAATACATATATCCCGGTATTATGCATGCATAACAAACAAGTTAATCAAGACGTTTTTTTTACTAACTTCACTTTATTAGGTTACACATGCTACCAGGATCAATAAGCAATTCGTAAAAACATCATACGAAGTTTCTATCATCATGAAATAGCATTATAGTAATTGCCGAAAAGTCAAAAAACGCGATTTTGAGGGCTTGACAGATCTCGCCGTTTCCGATCGACCATGCAAATTTCGTCGAATTCCGACACAGAGAAAAACAACATCGACAGATTGCGGAAAAACCCTACTTTCCAGTCGATCCTAAACTTCCGGTTTTTCTTATGCAATTTTCGGCCATAAATTCATACATTATACACATAATACAAAAACATGCTTATCATAATTTAATCAGATTCAAACTAAAACATCATGCAAGAATCAAACTAGATAAAAGCGGAAAAACATGATACTAGCATGATTCTTCTATGATTTCGAACTAAAAGAATGATCTTCAACCTAAAACGCTCCGATACCACATGTAAACTTAAACCTTATCATGATTAATATTATGATCTTCGATCATGTCTTTAATTACGAATACATACCAGTAGACATCGTGATTGAGAGGACGAGGATGATGGGATCCGATCCGATAATCACAATACACCGAGCAATGAAAATCGCCTTCTCTCTCTTAGCCTCTTAACCCTAATATTTTCGTGAGTTATGAAATACGTAATAATAATGACCTAATGATGAATCTCGGGTCACTTAAGGCTCCGTTCGTTAGTAGCGGAGGTAGCCAGCGGAAGATGAATCGGAGCCATTCCGCTAGTTGCCAGTGGTGTTCGGTGATAGCGTAGAGAATAGCGGGAGATGAATTTCGGAGCCATTCCGCTTCCCCTCCTACCCCCTACCTGAAGTGGAATTCGCAAGCGGAAGATGAAAATGAAGGCTGGGCTCTCCGCTACCGTACATGAAAAATTCCACCCGATACCCTTCTTTGCCCTCACTTTTCTTCTTCTCGCCAGATCTGAAATTGGGCTTCAAACTCTCCTCACCCCTCATTCGAAGAACCCTAGCGCTCAATTCCTCTTCTGCGTGGTCAGGTAACAAAAACCCCTCCCAGATCTGGCTTTTTTGCTTGTATTTATTTCGTTCGCATGTTGATTTGTCGTCAGTTGTCGTGACAGTGCTGAGATTGGTGATCTCTCCTCACTATCCCTCATTCGAAGAACCCTAGCAACTCAATTCCTCTTCTGCGTGGTCAGGTAACGAAAACCCCTCCCAGATCTGGCTCTTTTGACAGTGCTGAGATTCAAACCCTAGCATCTTGCTTGTTCGCTTGTTAGTGCTGAGATTTCACTCCTGCTTGTGCGTTCCTGATGGATTTCATGTTGATTTGGCTACATATTGTGATATAATCTAGCATGAGATATTTCAACTGTACTAGAATTAGAACTAAGCTAGCTAGCCACGCCTAACTACAGTCAGCAACTAACTATTGACTTACCTCTAGATTGGCAATGCTAAATCCAAACCCTTTGATCAGCACTTTCCATTGAAGTCCTTGAACACCATGAATGTTGTGTACAGACAAGAAAACACCGATTAAAATTCACATGCGTTTGTATGTACCTTCTGCCTGTGGAACCAACAGGCTTAGGCCCAATCTAAAGTAGATTTATCGATCTATCTATACATATTGAACGGGATAGTAGATTAATGATAAGTTCAACAGGTTTGGGGGTCATTTTTTAAGTTTATCTTATCTTAGGTTTATGTTCATGTCCTGAGAAAGGCACATTCATGCTCATCTAAAAACTGTTTAACACTGATATGTATCTGATGGAAAGAAGCCTTAGGAACTTACATAATATTTTAAAGAAACATGATTGTTATGAATTGTGGCCTGTCACCTCTTAGAGGAACCTTTTATATTAATTTGCAATTTTAAAAAAAAGTTTGTCTTGAGCTTCATAGGTTAATTTAATTCAATTCAATTCAATTTGTTATGTTGAGGGAGACGAGCCTTCATAGGCTGTCATGAGGGAGACGAGCCTTCATGACAACTCAGTATTCAAATAAAATTTGTTAAAATTAATTTACCTTGATGCAATTTTTCAATTGTTTTTTTTATTGAAAAGGTATTATGTACCCTTTCCAATGCTTTTCTAATGCTATAATTAACATTATTTTCTAAAGCAGAAAAGGTACTGGTAGTGGAAATAAACTTATGAAGTAATTATATGGACAAAAGGGTTTGACACATCAATAAAACCAACAAAATGAGAAAAACATGGTAACAAACTAACTATTTACAGAAGCTTTTCTACCAAGCGACAACAACAGTCTTCTCCTCAAAATTGAAAGCCACCCTCTTCTGTTCATTTTACTTATTTCCTGGAAGGGCATCTAAACTTCTGAGGTATATTGTTTGCTGCAACTACGACTTTGACAAGTTGGCATGATTTGTAATTGATACTGCAATTTGGTGTATGAGATAAATGTGGACTTATGGATTAATCCGAGCCATCTCTCCTTTCTCACTGGCTACAAGTTGCTGCTGGAAGGCAGCTGCATTTGCTAGTTGTAGATGTTGCAACAGTTTTGAATCTTTCTATCGTTTCGTTTTGCCATGTGGTATAGATGGGAGTTACTTTGGGTTCTGGCAGAAAGACATTAGTAAATAAAGCTTGAGATCATATTGTATAATAAGCTGTCTCTAAATAGGTAAGATTGTCAAATGATTATATTGTGTTTCACTGAAGATATCTGCTTTAAATTTTCTTAAGCAGATAATCTGTGCACATGTTGTTTCAATACTCATTTTTGTTTTCATTTCACATTCCAGGAGATTTTTTATTTTGCATCATGAAATTCTTATGGCTTTAGTGTTATTTATTTGCTTTTGTTTCTTATGCTCCATAGTCCATACTAGAAAGTAACATTTGCAAGATATTTATTTTTTTAGAATTCATATAAAATATCCAAATTCAGTATTAAATAATCTATACTAGGAAGTTGAATTTGGTAGATAGCTTATTACTTTCTGATGAAGCAGTGATGAGGATGTGCATAATTTGATGTTACACGTTGTAGATTGATTTTTCAAATTGAGGGTTGTGCAAATTCTTGATTACATGGTTTTCATTTTGTGTCACTTAAAATGTAAGAATCTGTGGACTGCATCTTTTCTAGCTTATTACTTTCTGTGGACTTACCTTGCTTGGCTGTTTTATGTCACTTAAGATTGGCTCAAATGAAATTGTTTGCCAATCTTTGATTATAATTCGTTTGAGGGCCAATGTTTATAATAATAATTGTTCTCATGCAGGATGTCTGACTCTAGTGAAAGTTACCAAAGCGGAGACATGAGGAAATATGAACACCATTTCCATCCGGGGTCTGGCATGCTCTTTGACGATATACGCCTCGATAGGGAACTTGATCAGATCGGAGAAGTGTGTGATGATCTCGGGACAAAGCTGATCCACTACATTGAGAAGCTGCGTCGGGAGTGCAATGGTTTCTACCGGCAGGCCCGCGGATTGGAACGCAGAGAGGCGGAGCTGGAGACTACTGTGAGGGCGTTGGCGAAGAGACTTGGTGAAAGCGACAAAGATAATACAGGCCTTCTTGCACGAGCCAATACTCACCCCTTTGCGATTGGCTTCGCAGCTACGTTTCTAGGGAGTTTAGCTGCAGCTTTTTTTCTACACCGTTAGGTTGCGTAGTTGTAGTATGCGTTCTCTTAATTAACGAAACTGTTGTGGTCTATTAAGCACTTTGAACGTTTCTAACTTAGTTATGGATATTATGCATGTTGTGGTGATGTTTTGATGGATGTTTATGTATTGATATGTTTGTATGTTTCATGTTTGTGATGTTTTGAAGTAAGGGTTCAATTTAATTTTGTTAGTTTATGATTGAGCTGATATATTCATTGTTTTTTACCTCTCGTTTTACCTCTCTTTTCAGGACTGTTTTTTCTGTATTTTATCACTGTTTTTTCTGTATTTTTACCACTGTTTTTTCTGTATTTAACCTCTGTTTTTTACCTCTCTTTTTACCTCTCTTTTTACCACTGTTTTGACCTCTGTTTTTTCTGTCTTTTGTGTCTTTACATCAGTTTTTTACTGTGTCTTCTGATTTTACCTCTGCTTTTACTTGTGTTTTACTTCTGATTACTCGTTGCTTTTGTTGTCATATTGATTTCCCAAGACATCCCCAATTGTTTATGTTATTTCATAATGTTTTGTTTATGCAGTCTATAAAAGGATGCTATGGAGAGAGCATTTGTCTTCAGCACAACTCCAGCCCCCAACCATTACAAAACGAAGTGTAGAGGTATTGCCTCTGTTTTTCAAAAATGTTGTACATGTCTACGAATTATATTTGCACTCTAATTATATCTTCATTAATTATGTTTTGTGCAGGATCAAGATGGCGCTAGTGACCTTGGCGACAGAAAATGACGAGGCCATGTACGACATATACATACAAGAGAAGAGGATTACTGGCGTGAACGAACATGTAAATTGGACACGAATGGCGACACAATTTTCGCAGAGAACCGGACTGGCAGTTAGGCCGGCGATGTTGAAGAACAGATTTGACTATAACAAGAGGAAGTGGATGCTCTGGGTATCCTTGAGAAGGTCTGGGATCAATTTTACATGGGACGAAAAAACCGGGAAGTTGGCCGGTGATGAGCAGTGGTGGGAAAACGCCTTTCAGGTAAACTAGTACATCCGTAAACCACGTAAACATGGATATTGGTTACTTGTGTACCCATTAATGTCATTCTTTTTTAGGTTGGTGGAGATTCATGTAGGAGATTCAAGAGGTTCGACGTTGAGTGCTCAACTGTCAGCTTGTGGGAGAGCGCGTATGGGCCAATGTACCCGCAGGTTCCGCATCTCGCTGCTCCGGCACCTGCTGCAATTGATGATGGTGGCCCAGCCGACGGCTCGGACTCGGAGTAATGTTGGTTATGTTGGTTAGGTTGGATATGTTCTTGTTGTGTTTGTTATGTTGGTTATGTTTGTTGGGTTTTGTTTGGTTGGACTGATTTCTGTCTTCGTTTACGGTTATGTGTGAACCTTGTGTTTCCATAAATTATGTATGGTTGCTTTCTTGACGATGTTGAGTGTACGTGGTTTGAATGTACATGGTTTGTTTCAGTGGAGTTGTCTATGTTGCATATGTATGTTGGTTTTAGAATCATTTGTACGTATGTTGTGAATCATTTTAATCCATTCTCCCCATCTATGGCACAACAAACGTCACAACAAAAGGCAATTCATTGTTTCAACATCCAAGTTCCATTTAAACAAACGACACAACAAAAGGCAGTTCGTTGTTTCAGCTTCCAAGTTTCACCTAGACCAAATTCAGTCGTGCTTTCCATTTGCAAATCCTCACCAATATTGTCGTGTTCTCCAAATCTCAGAGGCGATAGCATCTCTGAGATGCTTCATGCCACCCGGTGCTCTGTCCTGACCTCGTTCCGGCCTAATAGGCGGGGGCAAGTCTGGGTCCTCGTAGTCCTCCTCAAGATAGTTGTCTTGGACCCGGTAGCGCAAAATGAAGTTGTGGATGCAAAAACAAATGATGATTAGGTCGATCTGGGTGTCCAGGTCATAGCCAGGCATGCAGACCAACATGCGAAACCTTTTTTTCAAGACGCCGAAAGACCTCTCAATGCACCCCCGCAATGACGAGTGAACCTTGTTGAACGCTTGCTAGGCATTCTTCGGAAGAGCGTTCTGGAACTGCGACAGGTGGTATTTCACCTTGTTGTACGGCACCATATATCCTTCACGATCGGGGTACCCCTTGTCGACAAGATAGTATTTCCCTACAAAACAAATCACACGAATTATATTGGTACCCATCAATTTAGCTATATAAGGCGCTCATCGAGTTTCAATGAAGCAAAGTGAACCAACGAACTTACCTGGAGGAGGGTGTGGGAAGTTCATCTCGAGTGTCTTAAGAGCATGGTCAAATACGCGCGCATCGTGGGCACTTCCTTCCCACCCAGCTGAGACGAAAGTGAATGACATGTCGAAGTCGCACACCGCCATCACATTGAAGGAACACACTCCCTTTCGATTTCGATAAGGCAACTGATTGGCTCGGGGCACAGTACATGAAATGTGAGTTCCATCGATACACCCTATAGCACCCTACACGCATAATATAAAACAAAACATGACCCATTAGCAATCCGGTCAATTATGGTAACCATTAAAAACACGAAACTGATCGCACTTCGTTTAGCATTACCTTGAAAAGACTGTAGCGAATGTCGTTCTTGACTCGGTCGGGAATAGATGAGAAGTTTGGATCGCGGGGCTTCAATAGGCGTCCAGCTAGCCCAGCAGACCCACTAGATCGCCCCGTAATCGAGTCGATAACCTCATGGATGGTGCGGCTAATGGTGTCCCCAGACCGCTGAAACCTCTCGCAAACCGCCCGGTTCGAGACCCCTATTGAAATGGTGTAGAGTAGAATCCCCACCTTCTCTAATACCGTCATGTTCCTCGAGGGGCGTAGGCCATGATGCTGTTGCAGCTCATCGCACAGTTTCATGAGGACGTGCCGCTCCATTCTGAAAGCATTGATGCATCGAACCTCGGATCCCGAATCCATTATCTCCCGCATCCATAAGTGACCAGTGAGGGGTGATGTGAAACAGGGGACTTTATGAACATACTTTAGGTGGTATGAATTGTTTAAGCGCTTACGCATCCGAAGGAGAAGAAGGGCGAGAAGGCCTAAAAGTTGAATTTGCTTTGTAGACAATTCCTCTTGTGCCTCGGTCTCCATAGCTTCGGTCTTCATAGTGCCCTATATTCCTGGAACCAAAACACGTTTTTTATCATGATCTGGCTAGAAACATGAACATTATGCAACTCAAGGCACTGAGTGCACAACATATGGAGACCGAAACACATACTACAGAACAAGAGAGCACACAAACAAATATTGCACAATAAACCTCAATTCATTTTATCAATCCATACGCGAAAGTCAAGTTCACCGGCAATCAACCATGTCTGAGTACGAGGTCCAACACCTCAATGAAAGGGATACACATGTACCCAAAGGACACACACAATGTCTGCAACACACATCAAGCAAACAACAATGTATAGAGCAAGAAAAAAAAAACAGCATGCAACACCATCATGGCAGGGATAATCAATCACTCAAACGATCCCCTGTCGCTTTCTCGTACTTGAATTTCAACCATGACATCTTGTCGGCATCAGTCTTCAAGGTCATGAAGAGGCGGCGTTGGTGGTCATTGTTCAGCTCATCCACAGCATAACACCAAAGGTTAGACGGATTCTTCATCCTCCCTTCATCAACCATACTGTAAATCACATTGATAGCCTCATCAAGCGGAAAGTTTGTGCAGCTGGAACCCTTGTTCTTGCTGGTAATTGAGCCCTCCAACAGTGAGATCACTCGGGTGCACTCATTTTCAATATCTTCATCCCGTTCTCTGACATACGCAGCACCGCCGGATGCTCTCTTCTTACGCTTAGATGGTTCGTCACTACGTCCATCTCCGGTCCTCTTGTCCACTATCTCCATAGATTGCGTCTCAGGAGGGGATGGATTGAGGAGGTTATCTCCCCTAAACTGCTGTAGTAACTCGTTCTCGTCTAAACCGTCATCCATCTGAATAAGGTCTTCGAAGCTCCGACTCGGTGGCGGCGGTGTGTGTGGCTGTGACTGTGACTGAAACTGTGTTTGTGACTGTGTCTGCGACTGTGTCTGCAACTGTGACTGTGACTGTGATTGGGTAGACTTTGCTGGAGCCTTCATACTGGCTGACCTACATCGCTTACCCGTAGCGACGATGCTACCAAAAAGTGTGTCCCAAAGCTCACTGAGTTCTTGGTCAGGTGGGTTACCCTTAAACCGCTTGAGTCTGGCATCCTCCTGCAGAAAAAACATATTAGAAAGAAATAACATAGATTAGACGAGTGTATGACTTTGGTCGAAAGGAATGCGTTTCAGAGGTCCTCACCTTGATTTTTTTATCCCACCATTCATCTATTCGGGTGACTGTCCCCAGAGTTGGATTCCAACCTAATCCGGTCTCATCATTTCTGAGCGTACACCATAACCTCCAAATCTTTTTCATGTAGTCGAACCTGTTCTTACATGATTCTTTGGTGAACGGTTTCTTGAACTCTCTGGTAAGCTTATCTGCAATCTCACCCCATGCGAAGTGGGTAGAAACTCCATTCTGCTTATGGTACTCCTGACAAATACTTATCAGTGCTTTGGACTCATCGGTGCTCCATGCCGCGCTCTTATCGTTGGATTCAAAGTCGATTGCGTCAATGTCAATGCTCTGAGACATTCTGGCCTATTCTTTCCCATGAACCCAAGCAACATCAAATAGTACACACAACATAACAGATAAAAGTGGAAGCGGACCGAAACAGAAGAGTACACCATTACAAGCAACAACTACCCTTTAATTAGAGAATCAAGACTGAAAGAAAAAACATATGTTCAACACATATCACATCAGATGACGAAAACAAAATTCACTTTCAACAAGTTTCCTTGAGTGATTATGCCTTATACATGCAAAAACAGCTTCACACTCTCCAAATCAAACAAAACATTATCTCCTTGTATTTCACCAAAACAAAATCACATAGTCTCGGACTCTAGATCCATACCAAAAACACTAGTTGTATACTTCGACCACAGAAACTGAGAAACCCATACAAATATCAAAGAATCAAAGATGGAGTGGTGATATTCACTTATCCTTATTTCACTATAACACATGATCTCCTTGGATTTTTTATATTTATGCTTTCTAATTGTTTGCATTATGGTCCTAAAATCAGTAAGTTGACAAAGATTTGCATTGGATTTTTATATTTATGCTTTCTAAATGTTTGCATTATAATCTCCTTGGATTTTTGTAACACATTCCTTAGTAAACCTCTTCCAAGCTCAGATTACCATGAATTCAACATCGAATAGCACACAACTTACAATTATAAGTTTGAATCTTCCAAGCTCCAAAACTCATCCAAAACTCACAACTTACAATTGTTTGCATCGAATAACACACAACTTACAATTATAAGTTTAAATAGCCATCATTGAGATGTCAATTCTCGATTACCATGAATAATCCAAGGAGATTAACCATGACTATTGCAACTCACATCTAAATAACCATGACTGAGATATCAATTCCAGATTACCATGAACAATTAGGAGGATAATCCACTACACTTTACGAGGCCTATCATCAGCCAGAACAAGAACCAGATGCAGTGACCTTACCAGGAGCTCAAAACGCGAAGGTGTGGGAAGCTGTGAGCTGAGTGAGGCCGAAGCTGCGGGTACCGGCTGACCGGCGAATCTGGACGACAGCCGCAACACCAGGAAAACAGGAAGTGAATGAGGCTCAAAACAGAACGGGAAGACAGCCGCAACACAAGAGCACGAGATGGACTTACCTGGCGGCGCCGACGACGACGAGGATCGAAGACGAGGACACCTCCTGCGCGGAATGTCGAAGATGAGGATCCGGGGAGGGACGACAACACAACGAGGCCAATGAGAACGACGAGGGCAATATGTGCGGCTGCGCGGAATGTCGAAGACGAGGACCCGGGGAGGGACGGCTCCGGCGCCGGCAAATTGAGCAGATCTGGACGGCTTGAGGGGCGCAAGGTCTGGGTTTGTGCGGCTGAATTGAGAACGACGAGGGCAATGAATGTGTTTGGTATGTTTTGACTGGTGATAGGCTACTAGACCAATACCGCAAGTGCACGGATCGCGTACTACCAAGGTGTCGAATCACAAGGACTTTAGTAGAGTTGGTGAACCAACAATCAAAGTAGTAGCTAGGTTTATATGAGGCAATTTGGGATTGAAATAAAAGAACTCAAATAACAACTAAGTAAAAGGAGAAAACAACCAACAAAATGATGCAAGTTTACTATGGGAAAGGCAATCCTAGGATCTAAGTACTCACACTATGGAACCAAGTAGCACTTTGCAAGCATACATGAATCAAGATCAAATCATAGTTTGGAGGCATCTACCTAGAATCAATGTCTAACCCTTTCGAATTAAACAAATCGTACCTAGATTACGACAATCATCCACTTTCGTGGCTTGACATGCAAACTAGGCCCCTTAGGCTCAATAGAGGCTCAATAGGTTCAAGCCTCTCATCCACCGTCGTGGCTTGAGTGGGCTTATCCAACTCGAACCCTCTATCGGTAGATCAACCTCTCAAGAATTCCCAAATCAACTCTCATTTCAATGGGAAGTCAATCAATCAATCCTATTGTTCAAGCTAGAGAGGAGGTCTCTCAACACAAGTCCCTAGCCTATCTCCCTATTGACAACCTAACCTTTCGGTTCTAATCATCAACAAGCCTCAAACCGCAAGCAATTTGGCATTAAGCATATAGGATTGACACAAACCACAATTCCAATCTCAATTCAAGCAAGCATTTCAAGGTTACCTAGAATCCATAGGGTTTTCCTCAAACCCTATGATTTGGGGGCTTAGCAATCCATGGAGAACAAGAGAAAAGAAGAAGAGATGAGGAAATCCATACCAATAAACATTATATTGATTGAAAAGGGCACAAATCTCCAACAAGATCCTTCAATTTCTCAAGAAAGAGCTTTAATGGAATGTCTAGAGGTCCTAAATTGGGTAAAAGTTCCCCTTCTAAAAGGAGGAAAACGGCTATATATACAACCCTAAAGGAAACAAGGCTAAAACGGGAAAAAGGGGACGCGGCGGTGTGACCCGGGGTCCAACCCGGCCCGTGACCCGACCGGGTCCAAGTCTGGAAGCGCGGCCACGCGAAAACGCAAGGAAAAGGGGTGACCCGGCCCGTGACCCGGCCGGGTCCGGCTCTGCCTCCTTCGTTTGGCTTCTCGGCTGGGCAATGCAACCCGACCCGGGCCATGACCCGGCCCGTGACCCGGCCGGGTCCAAGGCTGTGGCCTCGGGTTTTGTTGCTTTTCCTTCGGTTCTTCGGGCTTCGCTTGATCGGTCTTTGGTTCTCTTCTCGGGTGACTTCTCGGCCTCTCTTTGACACCGTCTTCGAGCTCTTGACACCTCCTTGAGTCCTCTTGATCTCTACCGCTCCATTTCACCTCCAAATCCCCTGAAATTCACAAAGAACAAAGCGTAGAGTCCGAACCAAAACTAAACCGAAAACAAGTAAAAATCTAACTTAAACGAGAGAAACGCAAACCGAAATCTATGAAACATGGCCTAATGTGCACTCTAAACATGAACTAAATGCAAGCCATCAAAATCCCCCAAACTTGAACCTTGCTTGTCCTCAAGCAAGCAATTTAGACTCTTCATCCCACATCAAATGCAATTCAAGAGTTCACCTCAAAATTAAACGAGCAATAATCAAAGAACTTGAAACTTGACAAACCGGAATCATTGCACATGTTTTATGACTCGAAAAGATGAAGACAAATGAATCAATTCTAGGCCTCACTAGGGGTATGTGTTTACTCTCTTTCCAAGTGTTTAGGCTTCAAAGTTATCACTCAAATTCATCTATGATCTCTAAGCTACCATAGGCTTGAAAGAGATCTCAATCTCCACCGCTAAAGACAATGCAAGTGACACTAATCAAGAGGGCTTTTTAAAGGGTTGTAGTGGGGCTAGGTGAGAAGAATTGGGTGAGGAAAGTTTTGGTCATGTGGTGCTAAACTAGAGAATAAGAGTCAAAGCTTACACTTCACAACCAATCAACCAATTCAAGCATTTTGCACATTCTCTCAAACCCGAAAACTTCACAACTTCAACACATCATAAACTTTGGAGTTCACTTTCTCACTTTTTCTTTTCTTTCATTTTGAACTCAACCCCTTTTTGCACTTGCTTTTCTTCTTTTCACAAAACTTTTGTGACTTCTCAACTTTTGCACATTTATTTTCAAGTCACCAACTCACTTTCAAACACTATTTTTCAAGACTTCCTTTTCTTCCAAACATTTCCCACTCTTTTGCATTTCTTTCTTTTGAAATTCTCTTCCACCAAATGGTATTTTCTCTCAAACCCAAACTCACTAAAATTTCATCTCCCAAGACTCCTATTCTCTAGGAAGGGTCAAGCTATTTGGCTAGGGAATCAATTTTGTGGAGTTTCAAAGAATAGGCTTTTAGGCTCAAAAAAATATTTGGGTTTCAAGAAAATTGGCACTAATATAGGGTGGATAGGGGAAATAGTAGGGCTAAGGAAACAATGCCTCTATCACTTTAATGTCACAAACAAAAGTCATGAATGCGGCCTTGACAAAGATACAATCTCAAGTTCTAGAGATAGAGATGCATAGAGAAATCACACACATAGAGAAAAGAGAGGACAAAGTCCTAGAAAAAGAGGCTAAAAATGAAATCTCACTAGGTGCTCATTACCTAGAATCTCAACATTAGTCTAAGACTTAAAGAGTCCACATGCTCATCCAAATATAAGTCAAGCAAACAAGCCATGATCATACAAGAAAAGGGCTTCATCCATACAAGCAAAGATATGGAATTTTTCAAGTCATTGATTTAACTATTTCGAAGGCAAGAGATTCTCATTTAGGAAAATTTGATGGCATCCTATAATGCATGAATTTTTTTTTTTTTGAATTTTTACCAATTTTTCAATTTTTTTGGATTTTTTAGCATGCAAATAAAGAGCAAGACAAAACTAAACATGAATGCAAGACAAGAAATGAAACATGAATGCATCTAACTAGCATGAAATCCCTCCCCCAAACTTAAACATCACATTGTCCTCAATGTGAAAATAAAAGCAAGAAAGGAGAGAAAGAAGACTCACATAGTGTTCATTGTGGAGGAGGAGGTGGAGGGAAGTGGGTGTCCCACCATGATAGAGAAGGAAGACGCTCAAGTCGGTTGGAGAGGGTGGTCAAAGTGGTGCTCAATGATAGGGAACTGAGCTCTCTTTAGCTTTTTCTCTTTAGGAGCCATGAAGTTATGCTAGGTACCTACACACCACAAGACAAGCAACCACCACAAGCACAAATAGCCAAATGTTGTCCTGGCAAGGACAACCACAAGCAACAACCAAGCAATCAAGCAACACAACCAAGCCACTATCTAGCAACACCAACCATTATCCACAAATACCTCCAATTGCAAGAAATTTCAAGAATTTTCAAGCAAGCTCAACTTTCAATCTAGGCAAATTTCAATGAAGCTCAATCAAGTAGCAATAATCCAGCCATCATCATCACCCACAAGCAAATCAAACACCCAATTCACAAAAATCCCCAAATTTTACTCAAATCCCCCAAACTTGAATTTTAGCATGAAAATCCCCAAATTCAACCTAGGTCTTCAATTTTCATCAACAATTTGCACAATTTAGGCTAAGAGAAGCATGAATCTCTACCTAAATCCAACAAATTTGAACAAATTCTACCCAAAATCCTAAACCTAGGTCTAGAAATTGAACAAGTAAAGGGAAAAAGAGGTTTACCAAAACACCAAGGGAAGATGAGGAGGGTGGCGGCTGGGCTGCTGGAGGACGATGGCCGGCGGTGAGCAGGCGGCGACGAGAGGTGCGGAGAGGGTGGGAGTTGAGCGGAGCAGGGGAGCGAGCTGGGTCTCGGTCGCGTTTAGGTAGAAATGGAGAAGGGGGCTGGCAAACGCAAGAAAAACACGAGGGAGTGGGGGGGGTTCCGACCCGGCCCGCGACCCGAGCTGTGACCCGACCGGGTCCGGGTCTGCCGATTCCCCTGTTTCACATTTTTAGCACAACGTCCGACCCGGCCTGCGACCCCGTCCGAGACCCGACCGGGTCCGGGTCTGTTCTCTTGCCCTGACTTTCGTTTTCGACCCCGTTTCCGACCCCACCAACGACCCGGGCGGGTCCACCTCTGGAATTCCATCTCCAAATTTTAGCCTTTATTGAAATTAACCTACAAAACAAAGAAAAATGAGAAGAAAAGCTTGGGTTGCCTCCCAAGAAGCGCTTGTTTAAGGTCTTTAGCTTGACCATGTCGCCTTTCAAGTGCTCGGGTCTTTGTGATTGTCGGACCCGACCTCTATTGCATCAAGGGCTATCACTAGCTTCAAACGGCGGTTTTGGACTTTGAAATTTCCCGAATTTTTATGCCAAATCTCAGCTCTTCCACCGTGCAAGACCCTTGAAACTCTATACGGTCCGGACCATCTCGTTCCTTTACTCCCCGAGAACATGCTAGATTTCTCATGAAAAAGCATTACGGAATCTCCACTCTTAAGCTCAACTTTGGCTCGACCCTTTTTCTTCTTTTTCTTGTGGTCTCTAAGCTCGGTGACCCCTTCTTGATGGATTTTAACGGTACTTGCCAAGGTCTCACTCTTAGGAGGCTCAATTTCAACACTACAACTAGCCACTTGAACCGCTTTTTGAAGAAGATTCATGCTCGGCTCAATAGAGTTCTCCTTACGACGTTCAAATTCCATCTTCTCATCTCCAATGAGCAATGAGATCTTCCCATCCCTCAAATCAATGCTTGCCCCCGCGGTAGCTAAGAAAGGTCTCCCAAAGATGATGGGAGTCTTGTCTTTCACCTCCATATCAAGAATCACAAAGTCTCCCGGAATCAAGAATTTGCCCACTTTTACCGGAAAATCCTCAATGATGCCCACGGGTTGAGCAACCGAATTGTCGGCCATGATGAGACGCATCTTGGTAGGAATAGGCTCACCCAAATTCAGCTTATTACAAATCGACAAGGGCATGATGTTCACACTAGAGCCAAGATCACAAAGGCAATCATATGCAAATGAACCAAAATCAGCCGGAATGGAGAACTCACCGGGATCTTTCAACTTGCTCGGCATCTTATTAACTTGATTAACCGCCAAAGCTACGGTCTCAAATTCATCAAACTTTCTTTTCTTGCAAAGGATGTCCTTCAAGAACTTAACATAGGTAGGCATCTTGGTGAGCACATCAACAAAAGGGATATCTATGTGAAGCTTCTTGATCATCTCTACAAACTTCCCAAATTGATGTTCTTTTCCAACTTGAACCCTCCTTTGTGGAAAAGGTAGAGGTGGTTTGTAGGGAGGTGGAGCAACATACCTAGGCTCGGGCCTTTCTTCTTCGGTTGGCTTACTTCCTGACTCTTCTACAACTTGATGCTTTTCCGGTATAGGCTCTTGAAGTTCTTTGCCACTCCTAAGAGTAACCGCTCGGCATTGCTCTTTAGGGTTGACCTCGGGATGCCCCGAAAGTTGACCTTGAGGCCTAGGAGCATTCGATGATTGTTGAGCAACTTGAGTCTCGAGCATTTTCAAGCTCTTTCCTTGAGTTCGAACGTCCTCGGCAAGTTGGTTCACCGTTTTTGCCATGTTCTCTACAAGCACTTGAAATGAGGATTTGGGTTGAGGGGCTTGTGGGACTTGTGGAGCTTGTGGGTTGAACCCCGGCGGACCTCTAGGTTGGGCTTGGTTTGGGTTGTAGGAGGAGGAAGAGGGGTTAGTGTAGTTGTTGCTGTAAGAGAAGTTTGGGTGTTTGGCCCAACCGGGATTGTAGGTGTTGGAGTAAGGGTCATTCCTCGGTCCCCGGTTGTAGTTACTCATGTAACTCACTTCACCTTCAATCTCTTCCCCTTGAGCTAGATAAAGTTGACAAGCCGAGATTGTGTGATTTCCCGACCCACAAAATTGACAATTAGCCTTGGAAGTCAGTTTCACAGCGGAAGCGGTCTCAAGTTGCTTCATCTTTTGAGTGAGCATGTCAAGTTGAGCCTTCAATTGAGTAGTTTCATCAACTTCATAAATACCGGCATGCTTCTTCACACTAGGAGTGGCTCGCACATCGGAGTAATTGTGAGAGTGCAAGGCGGTTTTCTCAATCAAATCCCAAGCATCATCCTCTTGAAGGTTGGAAAGGCCACCTCCGGATGAGGCATCTAATAGCAATCTCGTTGAGCAATCAATTGCATTGTAGAAGACATCAATGAGAGCTATCTTGGATTGCCCATGGTGTGGACACAACACTAGCAATTCTTTGAATCTCTCCCAAGCCTCAAAGAAGGACTCCCCATCTTTCATTTTAAAGTTGCATATTTGTTGTATCATCTCAGAGGTCTTATTTGGCGGGAAGTACTTGTTCAAGAAAGCGGATGCCAACTCGTCCCAAGTAGAGATAGAATTCTGAGGAAGAGTTTTTAGCCAAGTCTTAGCCTTGTCTCTAAGGGAGAAAGAAAAGGCCCTCATTCTAAGTGCATCCTGAGAAACGTCATGGATTTTGACGGTGTCCATCAACTCTAGAAAGGTAGTGAGGTGTTGATGAGGATTCTCGGAAGGAAGACCCCCAAATTGGTTTTGTTGGACCATATTGATCAAAGAGGGCTTCAATTCAAAGTTTCGAGCACGGACCTCGGGAAAAACAACACCGGACACCGGACCAAACTGAGCGGGTCTCATATAATCAGCTAGAGTTTGAGGACGCTGCCCATTGACTTGAGCAGCTTGGTTCTGATTCTGAGTCAACTGAGCAATCTGAGCATTAGCGGCGGCTAACTGATTCTGAAGAGCAACAAAGGCGTTTTGCAAAGCTTGAGCTTGTTGAACCTCGTCCGCCATTTCTAGAGATCTTTGTGCACGGAGTTTCTTACGAAAAGTACGCTCAATTTCGGGATCAAAATCAACAATAGGAGCGCTCAAGACTCTTCGCATAAACAACCGAACACCTCTGAAATCACAAACAAAAGAAAACAAATAAAATAACAAAAAGAACCTATGCTACCGGTTGTAGGAAACTACCAAAACTAACTAAAATCCCCGGCAACGGCGCCAAAAAACTTGATAGGCTACTAGACCAATACCGCAAGTGCACGGATCGCGTAGTACCAAGGTGTCGAATCACAAGGACTTTAGTAGAGTTGGTGAACCAACAATCAAAGTAGCTAGGCTTATATGAGGCAATTTGGGATTGAAATAAAAGAACTCAAATAACAACTAAGTAAAAGGAGAAAACAACCAACAAAATGATGCAAGTTTACTATGGGAAAGGCAATCCTAGGATCTAAGTACTCACACTATGGGACCAAGTAGCACTTTGCAAGCATACATGAATCAAGATCAAATCATAGTTTGGAGGCATCTACCTAGAATCAATGTCTAACCCTTTCGAATTAAACAAATCGTACCTAGATTACGACAATCATCCACTTTCGTGGCTTGACATGCAAACTAGGCCCCTTAGGCTCAATAGAGGCTCAATAGGTTCAAGCCTCTCATCCACCGTCGTGGCTTGAGTGGGCTTATCCAACTCGAACCCTCTATCGGTAGATCAACCTCTCAAGAATTCCCAAATCAACTCTCATTTCAATGGGAAGTCAATCAATCAATCCTATTGTTCAAGCTAGAGAGGAGGTCTCTCAACACAAGTCCCTAGCCTATCTCCCTATTGACAACCTAACCTTTCGGTTCTAATCATCAACAAGCCTCAAACCGCAAGCAATTTGGCATTAAGCATATAGGATTGACACAAACCACAATTCCAATCTCAATTCAAGCAAGCATTTCAAGGTTACCTAGAATCCATAGGGTTTTCCTCAAACCCTATGATTTGGGGGCTTAGCAATCCATGGAGAACAAGAGAAAAGAAGAAGAGATGAGGAAATCCATACCAATAAACATTGTATTGATTGAAAAGGGCACAAATCTCCAACAAGATCCTTCAATTTCTCAAGAAAGAGCTTTAATGGAATGTCTAGAGGTCCTAAATTGGGTAAAAGTTCCCCTTCTAAAAGGAGGAAAACGGCTATATATACAACCCTAAAGGAAACAAGGCTAAAACGGGAAAAAGGGGACGCGGCGGTGTGACCCGGGGTCCAACCCGGCCCGTGACCCGACCGGGTCCAAGTCTGGAAGCGCGGCCACGCGAAAACGCAAGGAAAAGGGGTGACCCGGCCCGTGACCCGGCCGGGTCCGGCTCTGCCTCCTTCGTTTGGCTTCTCGGCTGGGCAATGCAACCCGACCCGGGCCATGACCCGGCCCGTGACCCGGCCGGGTCCAAGGCTGTGGCCTCGGGTTTTGTTGCTTTTCCTTCGGTTCTTCGGGCTTCGCTTGATCGGTCTTTGGTTCTCTTCTCGGGTGACTTCTCGGCCTCTCTTTGACACCGTCTTCGAGCTCTTGACACCTCCTTGAGTCCTCTTGATCTCTACCGCTCCATTTCACCTCCAAATCCCCTGAAATTCACAAAGAACAAAGCGTAGAGTCCGAACCAAAACTAAACCGAAAACAAGTAAAAATCTAACTTAAACGAGAGAAACGCAAACCGAAATCTATGAAACATGGCCTAATGTGCACTCTAAACATGAACTAAATGCAAGCCATCAAAATCCCCCAAACTTGAACCTTGCTTGTCCTCAAGCAAGCAATTTAGACTCTTCATCCCACATCAAATGCAATTCAAGAGTTCACCTCAAAATTAAACGAGCAATAATCAAAGAACTTGAAACTTGACAAACCGGAATCATTGCACATGTTTTATGACTCGAAAAAATGAAGACAAATGAATCAATTCTAGGCCTCACTAGGGGTATGTGTTTACTCTCTTTCCAAGTGTTTAGGCTTCAAAGTTATCACTCAAATTCATCTATGATCTCTAAGCTACCATAGGCTTGAAAGAGATCTCAATCTCCACCGCTAAAGACAATGCAAGTGACACTAATCAAGAGGGCTTTTTAAAGGGTTGTAGTGGGGCTAGGTGAGAAGAATTGGGTGAGGAAAGTTTTGGTCATGTGGTGCTAAACTAGAGAATAAGAGTCAAAGCTTACACTTCACAACCAATCAACCAATTCAAGCATTTTGCACATTCTCTCAAACCCGAAAACTTCACAACTTCAACACATCATAAACTTTGGAGTTCACTTTCTCACTTTTTCTTTTCTTTCATTTTGAACTCAACCCCTTTTTGCACTTGCTTTTCTTCTTTTCACAAAACTTTTGTGACTTCTCAACTTTTGCACATTTATTTTCAAGTCACCAACTCACTTTCAAACACTATTTTTCAAGACTTCCTTTTCTTCCAAACATTTCCCACTCTTTTGCATTTCTTTCTTTTGAAATTCTCTTCCACCAAATGGTATTTTCTCTCAAACCCAAACTCACTAAAATTTCATCTCCCAAGACTCCTATTCTCTAGGAAGGGTCAAGCTATTTGGCTAGGGAATCAATTTTGTGGAGTTTCAAAGAATAGGCTTTTAGGCTCAAAAAAATATTTGGGTTTCAAGAAAATTGGCACTAATATAGGGTGGATAGGGGAAATAGTAGGGCTAAGGAAACAATGCCTCTATCACTTTAATGTCACAAACAAAAGTCATGAATGCGGCCTTGACAAAGATACAATCTCAAGTTCTAGAGATAGAGATGCATAGAGAAATCACACACATAGAGAAAAGAGAGGACAAAGTCCTAGAAAAAGAGGCTAAAAATGAAATCTCACTAGGTGCTCATTACCTAGAATCTCAACATTAGTCTAAGACTTAAAGAGTCCACATGCTCATCCAAATATAAGTCAAGCAAACAAGCCATGATCATACAAGAAAAGGGCTTCATCCATACAAGCAAAGATATGGAATTTTTCAAGTCATTGATTTAACTATTTCGAAGGCAAGAGATTCTCATTTAGGAAAATTTGATGGCATCCTATAATGCATGAAATTTTTTTTTTTTGAATTTTTACCAATTTTTCAATTTTTTTGGATTTTTTAGCATGCAAATAAAGAGCAAGACAAAACTAAACATGAATGCAAGACAAGAAATGAAACATGAATGCATCTAACTAGCATGAAATCCCTCCCCCAAACTTAAACATCACATTGTCCTCAATGTGAAAATAAAAGCAAGAAAGGAGAGAAAGAAGACTCACATAGTGTTCATTGTGGAGGAGGAGGTGGAGGGAAGTGGGTGTCCCACCATGATAGAGAAGGAAGACGCTCAAGTCGGTTGGAGAGGGTGGTCAAAGTGGTGCTCAATGATAGGGAACTGAGCTCTCTTTAGCTTTTTCTCTTTAGGAGCCATGAAGTTATGCTAGGTACCTACACACCACAAGACAAGCAACCACCACAAGCACAAATAGCCAAATGTTGTCCTGGCAAGGACAACCACAAGCAACAACCAAGCAATCAAGCAACACAACCAAGCCACTATCTAGCAACACCAACCATTATCCACAAATACCTCCAATTGCAAGAAATTTCAAGAATTTTCAAGCAAGCTCAACTTTCAATCTAGGCAAATTTCAATGAAGCTCAATCAAGTAGCAATAATCCAGCCATCATCATCACCCACAAGCAAATCAAACACCCAATTCACAAAAATCCCCAAATTTTACTCAAATCCCCCAAACTTGAATTTTAGCATGAAAATCCCCAAATTCAACCTAGGTCTTCAATTTTCATCAACAATTTGCACAATTTAGGCTAAGAGAAGCATGAATCTCTACCTAAATCCAACAAATTTGAACAAATTCTACCCAAAATCCTAAACCTAGGTCTAGAAATTGAACAAGTAAAGGGAAAAAGAGGTTTACCAAAACACCAAGGGAAGATGAGGAGGGTGGCGGCTGGGCTGCTGGAGGACGATGGCCGGCGGTGAGCAGGCGGCGACGAGAGGTGCGGAGAGGGTGGGAGTTGAGCGGAGCAGGGGAGCGAGCTGGGTCTCGGTCGCGTTTAGGTAGAAATGGAGAAGGGGGCTGGCAAACGCAAGAAAAACACGAGGGAGTGGGGGGGGGTTCCGACCCGGCCCGCGACCCGAGCTGTGACCCGACCGGGTCCGGGTCTGCCGATTCCCCTGTTTCACATTTTTAGCACAACGTCCGACCCGGCCTGCGACCCCGTCCGAGACCCGACCGGGTCCGGGTCTGTTCTCTTGCCCTGACTTTCGTTTTCGACCCCGTTTCCGACCCCACCAACGACCCGGGCGGGTCCACCTCTGGAATTCCATCTCCAAATTTTAGCCTTTATTGAAATTAACCTACAAAACAAAGAAAAATGAGAAGAAAAGCTTGGGTTGCCTCCCAAGAAGCGCTTCTTACGAAAAGCACGCTCAATTTCGGGATCAAAATCAACAATAGGAGCGCTCAAGACTCTTCGCATAAACAACCGAACACCTCTGAAATCACAAACAAAAGAAAACAAATAAAATAACAAAAAGAACCTAGGCTACCGGTTGTAGGAAACTACCAAAACTAACTAAAATCCCCGGCAACGGCGCCAAAAAACTTGATAGGCTACTAGACCAATACCGCAAGTGCACGGATCGCGTAGTACCAAGGTGTCGAATCACAAGGACTTTAGTAGAGTTGGTGAACCAACAATCAAAGTAGCTAGGCTTATATGAGGCAATTTGGGATTGAAATAAAAGAACTCAAATAACAACTAAGTAAAAGGAGAAAACAACCAACAAAATGATGCAAGTTTACTATAGGAAAGGCAATCCTAGGATCTAAGTACTCACACTATGGAACCAAGTAGCACTTTGCAAGCATACATGAATCAAGATCAAATCATAGTTTGGAGGCATCTACCTAGAATCAATGTCTAACCCTTTCGAATTAAACAAATCGTACCTAGATTACGACAATCATCCACTTTCGTGGCTTGACATGCAAACTAGGCCCCTTAGGCTCAATAGAGGCTCAATAGGTTCAAGCCTCTCATCCACCGTCGTGGCTTGAGTGGGCTTATCCAACTCGAACCCTCTATCGGTAGATCAACCTCTCAAGAATTCCCAAATCAACTCTCATTTCAATGGGAAGTCAATCAATCAATCCTATTGTTCAAGCTAGAGAGGAGGTCTCTCAACACAAGTCCCTAGCCTATCTCCCTATTGACAACCTAACCTTTCGGTTCTAATCATCAACAAGCCTCAAACCGCAAGCAATTTGGCATTAAGCATATAGGATTGACACAAACCACAATTCCAATCTCAATTCAAGCAAGCATTTCAAGGCTACCTAGAATCCATAGGGTTTTCCTCAAACCCTAGGATTTTGGGGCTTAGCAATCCATGGAGAACAAGAGAAAAGAAGAAGAGATGAGGAAATCCATACCAATAAACATTGTATTGATTGAAAAGGGCACAAATCTCCAACAAGATCCTTCAATTTCTCAAGAACACCAAAGAGCTTTAATGGAATGTCTAGAGGTCCTAAATTGGGTAAAAGTTCCCCTTCTAAAAGGAGGAAAGCGGCTATATATACAACCCTAAAGGAAACAAGGCTAAAACGGGAAAAAGGGGACGCGGCGGTGTGACCCGGGGTCCAACCCGGCCCGTGACCCGACCGGGTCCAAGTCTGGAAGCGCGGCCACGCGAAAACGCAAGGAAAAGGGGCGACCCGGGCGCCGACCCGGCCCGTGACCCGGCCGGGTCCGGTTCTGCCTCCTTCTTTTGGCTTCTCGGCTGGGCAATGCAACCCGACCCGGGCCATGACCCGGCCCGTGACCCGGCCGGGTCCAAGGCTGTGGCCTCGGGTTTTGTTGCTTTTCCTTCGGTTCTTCAGGCTTCGCTTGATCGGTCTTCGGTTCTCTTCTCGGGTGACTTCTCGGCCTCTCTTTGACACCGTCTTCGAGCTCTTGACACCTCCTTGAGTCCTCTTGATCTCTACCGCTCCATTTCACCTCCAAATCCCCTGAAATTCACAAAGAACAAAGCGTAGAGTCCGAACCGAAACTAAACCGAAAACAAGTAAAAATCTAACTTAAACGAGAGAAACACAAACCGAAATCTATGAAACATGGCCTAATGTGCACTCTAAACATGAACTAAATGCAAGCCATCAACTGGATCCATTTTGACTAGTCAAGGGTATGTTATTTTATTATTTTGTTAAAATTTGAGGGCATTTTCGTCTTTTGAAAGTCCCTTTTTCGGGATTCAGCTAGTTGTCTTACCGAACACCCATTTCAAGTTTTCTACATTCCGCTACTCAATTAAGTCTCAGCTACTTTTCGGATTCAGCTTTTATCTTCAGCTGTCAGCTTTCAGTTCCAGCTTTCAGCTAATTTACCGAACGAAACCTAAATAGGCAGAGAGAGGGGCTAAAATCCTCTAAAGATATATTTCAACCTATCATCAAAGTTGCTCAATAATAAATATATCTTTACTTATATAGAAAATCATATCTTATATTTTCATCCTTATCTTATCAAATCAACATGTTCCATAAATAAACTTAATGTGATATGGACCACATAATGAGATCTTATTAATATCTTACAGGGAGTTTAGACGGGTTTTTATGTGGGAATGAGTCCACCGTGAGAAGCTGGACTCAGAAGTACGCTATGGGATAGCCTTAAGTTGGCTTGCTCAGTTTGTGCTCAACTGAGGCTTAATTTATGCGTTGGCTGTCATTGCATTGTATAACTACCATAGCTATTTTGATATTGGGAAATTCCAGATGGTACGCCTGAATTTTAGGTTTTTTCGGATGGTGCCCAAAATAAAATTTATTCCGCCAAATACCCCTGAGATTTGGTTTTAATTCACGTCGTGCCCTTTCTCCCAAAAACCAACATTTTTGTCCAGTCTTCTGTCAGCCCCTTATTATAAGAAAAAAGAATTTTAAAATTCCGTAGGGACACCTTTATCCATATTTTGATTTTCCACTTTGGACTTTAGAGTGGAGGAGGTGTTTTTATTCATCACCTTTATCCATACTTGTTCATCCTTTGTATGGAGCGGCTAAGCCACGCCATCAACGATGAGGTCGAAGCCGGCAACTGGAAACCCATTGTCGCCTGCAGGAATGCACCGAAGCTGTCACACCTCTTCTTCGCTGACGACATCATCCTCATGGCGGAGGCGTCGACGCACCAAATGCGCGTGATCAAGAGATGCCTGGAAGAGTTTTGCGCCGCCTCAGGCCAGAAATTGAGCTTGGAGAAATCCCGGATCTACGTCTCCAAAAACGTCTCCCGCGATCTTGCTAGTAATCTTGAGGAGATAGCGGGATTCCCGGTCACCCGAAACCTTGGTAAATATCTTGGAATGCCGGTCCTCCAACAGCGCGTAACCGCCAGCACTTTTGCTAGCCTATTGGAGAAAGCCAGAAACCGCCTTGCTGGATGGAGATGCAACTCCCTTAGCCTGGCCGGTAGAGTGACACTCGCCAAATCAGCTCTCTCTACCATCCCATACTACCCCATGACATCTATTTCCCTTCCCGCCGGCATCCACTCGGAACTTGACAAGCTCGTCCGGTCTTTCATCTGGGGAAACGTCGGGGGCCAGAGAAAGACGCATCTCATCACTTGGGAGGACATCTGCCAAAAGAAAGATCATGGGGGCTTGGGCTTCAGAAAGGCAAAACTCATGAATACAGCCCTTGTGGGAAAGATGGGTTGGAAACTCATCAAAGGAGAAGGCGGACTTTGGGCGGACCTCTTACGCGCGAAATATGGGCTGACGTGGACAAACGGGAGGCTGGCCCAATCCACTCGCTGCCACAGCTCAGCAACATGGAGGAGCATCAAGGGCAGCCTGATGGAGCTTCTCCCAAAAGGGCTCCGTTGGAATGTCGGGGATGGGAGAACGGTAAGGTTCTGGAGCGATCACTGGATCGGCAATGGACCCCTCCGCGACCTCCCCCATGCTCTCACGTCCCTCGAGGATGACTACCGGCCGGTCCGCAGCTATTGGTCGGAAGAAGGGGGTTGGAGATGGACCGACATCGCCTCGCGAGTCCCCAACGAAACCCTGCTCAGGCTGGCTTCTGTTAGCCTATCCCACGACCCGCAGGCCCCTGACTGCATCAGCTGGGGTCCCTCACCCTGTGGGGATTACACGGTAGCAACGGCCTATAACCTCCTCCGGGGCGAGAGCGTGCACAACCCCCCACCAACTGTCCGAGCAATTTACAGGGGTATTTGGCGGATTAAGGTCCCGGAACGAATTCGAGTATTCATGTGGCTCGTAATCAAGGGCAGAGTTCTCACCAACGCGGAAAGGTTTCGACGTCACATGACCGGTGACCCTAACTGCGGGGTCTGTGGGGCTGCAGCCGAGACCCTGGTGCATCTCTTTCGGGACTGCCCGAAGGCCAAAAGCCTCTGGAATCAGTGGGTTTCCCCACACCACCAGGAGGCGTTCTTCTCCGTCGATGGAAGGACTTGGGTCCTTAATATGCTGCAGGGCGTTTTCGAACTCAATCAGGGGGTCGATGATGCGACGGTATTCGCCGTGGCAACCTGGCGAATATGGAAGTGTAGGAACGAAAGGGTGTTTCGGCGGGGAGAGGAGCCCTCCTATGACTCGGGTTGGATCCTAGAGCAGGCGTGCTACTACGCCTCTATCTTGACCTATTCCAACGACCCTCAGGGCCGAAAAGCCAGGATGGAAATCCAGATCGCTTGGAGCAGGCCGAGCGAGAGCTGGGTTAAGGTGAATACGGACGGCTCCGTCAAGGGCGACTCTGGAGCTGCTGCGGCTGGTGGCCTCATCAGGGGAGAGGACGGGCAATGGCTGGGCGGTTTCGTCTGCAACCTCGGCCTATGCTCCGTCCCGGCCACCGATCTATGGGGCATTTATCACGGTCTGACCCTTGCCTGGGAGCGTGGTCATAGGAGAGTGGAGATCGAATCCGACTCTACTACGGCCATTAACCTCCTCACCAAACCTCCCCCTCCCTCACACCCCCTTGCTAGCCTGGCTCTCCGCTGTCAAGGCTTACTCAGTAGGGACTGGATCGTCCGGTTCCGCCACATTTTCAGGGAAGCCAACCGCGCGGCGGACTACCTAGCTTCCTCAGCTCACAGCTTTCCCATCGGCTTCCATGCCCTTCCGGACCCTGATCCGGGCATTTTGTCTATCCTTTCTTGTGATGTAAGGGGGGTTGTTACCCCTCGATCTGTTGTAATCTCTTAGACTCTGTAATCCCTGGGTTTGCTCCCTCGACCAAAAAAAAATAGTATAAACAATCAAACTTGCAAGCATTGAATCGAAAATTTGCACTGATCACAAATTCAGATGGCAACTATTCTCAGATGGCAACTATTTCTCTCCATATATTTCTTATAGACGACCTTTCTTCATCCGCCGCTATAAGAAACCCTCGCTCATCTCGCATGGTCATATAGTTATCAAGGGCCGCCCCTGCAAGGTTCGCTCTCTGTCTCTTCTCTTGCGATTCTGTATCGATTTGTTTCTGATGGAGGTTTTATTCCGTTGAATCGGATTGTTCTGGCTTGTTGTGTGTAGTAGTGATTTAGGCTTTAGTTTTACTGATTACTTTTAGGTCTAAATTTGCGGCTTTGATCGGATGCATGCCGATCTAGATATTGTTTTATGTTTTCTGAAATCTGTATGCTTCGATTATTGTGATTATGACCCTTGGAGGTCAGATTGGCCGTTTTGTTGCTGTTGATTTGGTGGCTGAATAATATCGCCGTAAAAAAAAACTATTTTTTTTTCACAGTTTCTCTCTTTCTCGGATTTTGATTGCGTATCTAATTCTGAAGCCCTAGATTAATGTAATACGGATTTTTTCAGAGTTTTGACACTTGCTTAGAGGCCTTTCATATGGAGCATACCTGTTCGGCTTCGGTTGTGTTTTCCCTATGGATTAGCTTCAGTCACAAGTGAGAAATTATGATAAGTTTTTTGAACAACCACTTTATTCTGATCTTAGGATAAAAAGACTAGTTTTTTTTAAGGCAAAATTTATAGTTTTTAATATCAATATAATTTTCAAATTATCACTTATTTATTCACTTATTAGTTTTCTATGTGAAATAAAATATTAATTGTTATACTAATACAATAATGTATTCTTTTAAATGATAACTTTTTGACAAAAATATAGTTTTTAATATAAATATAATTTTCAAATAATCATTTTTTGTATTTATTTTTTACTTTTCTATATTAAACAAAATACTACTACGTAATTGCTATGCACTTCTAAAATAATACTCCCTCCGTTTCATAATAAGTGTCGTTTTAGCACTTAAAATTTGTTTCATAATATGTGTCGTTTTAGGTTTTTAAAGTGATTTAATAGGGGTGAATGATGATAATTTTTATTGGAATGTGTATTTGTTGACTAAAGTTGTTTATGCATTGGCCAAAAAAATGTAATGAGTGGTAAGATTAAGAAAAAATTGTAAGTTTTAAAGTGAATGATTGCTTTTCTTAAAAACTGTGATAAGAACTAAAACGACACTTATTGTGAAACGGAGGGAGTAGTTTATTCTTTTAAATAATCATTTTTATTTATTTTTTATGCTTATTAATGTGGCATAAGGGTATTAAATATTTACCATATACACAAAATTATATACACGGTATAGATTAATTAAGTGTGGGTTTGATTCGGGTTCGGTTCGGGGATCAGCCCGTATTTTAATATACACTAGCGTGATTTTCCGTGCTACGCATAGAGCATTTTTTATTTTTTTTTCTATTTTGATTACTTTTATTTAATTTGTAATGTTAGAAGTTTACTATTTTCTATCAGCTCAACCAATATTATTATATAATAGATATAAAATATTTTATAAATTAAGATAAATATAAAGATTTTTATTTCTTTCGGTTATCGATGAAGAATTCTAATTTATTTTATATGTCATCTTTTTAGTTTTTAACTACTAACTAACAAATTTAGTATGGAAATTGTCATCCTATATAAATGCATATGTATATATATGAAATTTCTTCAATTTGTTTTTATACTTGCATTATTGTTAGTCTAAATTTGTCATCTAATTTATACTAATGATCAAATTTAATAAATATCATGATTACAAATTAATGGTATCTAACATACTTATATGACATACTTTAGGGGCCTATAGTAACAAAATATCTTATTATAATATTATATAATAAGAATAAAATGATAAATACGAAAAATGAATTTAAATAATCAATATATCTTCTTAATATATTTATAGCGATGACGAAACAAAAAACTATTATAAATTAGCCTTATCTTATTATTGATATCTGTTTCAAAACATTGTTGCTATAGAGTTTTGAACCTTAGACCTATAAGTTATACTATCACTAAGGTAATGATGTTTTTTGGATTTTAATTTTCATAATGATGATTATATAGATAGAATTACAATCAACACCAAATAGAGCATTTAATGGGAAGACCACCTAACTTTTATATATACTAGCCGGCTGAGCCCGTCCACAGGACGGGCATCAAATATATTGCTAACAAAAAGATTGAAACGCATTTATGTAATTTGGTTTTTAAATTTGTGTTGATATTCCCTTATCTATATTGTTTGTTCTTTGTAGTCAAAGGCTTATTTTATAGAGTTTGGTTCTGGTAAGAACAACCCTTATAGTGTAAAATGAGAAACAGTCTCTACCGTTAGATCTTTCGGATCTGACGGTCGAGATTAAAGGAGGATATAAGGAAAATGGAAAAAACGGTGGCAAACTTGTAAATAAAATGATTTTGACCAAAAAGGTTCATTGTACTCCACTTAGAGGTTCATTGTGTTCCACTTGTAGGTTCACTGTTTTTAAGTTCATGAAGTATAATTATTTGGTTCATTGAATTCGACTTAATGGTTCATGAATTTGAATCACTCGGTTCATATATGAAATGCGTAAATTGTGTAACATAAAAGAATTTGGTTCATTGTGTTCCACTTGTAGGTTCATGTCGTGTAATTATACAGTTCATTTAATGTTAAAGTGCATAGAAGATAACTGAATCCTCAAACACACATATCAAAACATTGTTTGAAGTTTATATTCAACCGTACAAGTAGTAATGAAATAAGAACAATCTTGTGATAAGTGAAGAATGTAGGCATCGTTATCGTGCTCATCGTTATCATTATCATGCGAAAGGTGCGTTCAGCTTTTCATGAAGTTCATATCAATCGCGGTTCATAAAAGACAGGTGTTTGGTTCATTAGGTTCACCTTGTCGGTTCATGAACTTTAGTCATTCGGTTCATTTAATCTGAAACTGCATATAAGACAACTTAATCCTCAAAACGCGATGGTTCATTATGTTCTACGCGATGGTTCATTATCTTCTACGCGATGGTTCATGAATATGAATCACTTGGTTCATGTATGACAAAACGCGAAAAGTGTGTAAACACTTGGGAAAAAATTGACTACATGGTAGGCTTAAAAGAAGCTGTGCAATTGGTACCGAGAAGGCTACTTAAACAGATTGAGCTAGTAAGTGTGATTTTTCAATCCAATATAAAAACTTGTGTACTTGCATCATTGTCATTCAATGAAAGTCCATCGGTACTAGCATCACCATCCGAATGAGAAATGTTAGGATGGCCGGAACTTGATGAACAACCTACAAAAGAAACGTAAAAGCTATGAGTGAAACAACATGAAAACACACTACAAATGGGCAAATACGGGTATTCTTTTGGTTCACAAAGAGTATCGGTATGGTTCATAAACTTTCAAGTAAAGGTTCATTGGAATCCATTGAACGGTTCATGTAAATTTAAGCACGTTGGTTGAGGCATTTTGTCGAACACATGGTAGGCAATCGGGCAAAACGTACATAATCAGCTTCTAGGGTCAATCGAAAACTTCAAAATCACTTTCTAATGCAATCAAATCATGTAAACACCAATCATACACCCAAACTTATGTCAAATTCACAAGTTCTCAGTTATCTTGCTCAAGGAAAACCTAAAACTAGCAAAGCATAAATTCTCACTTTCAAAAATCATAAATCGTTACCTATATCCATAGAAGCAATTGAACAAGAGCCAAAGGACGAAAATACAGTTGAAAAACAATCGAATTTTGTTGGAGAAGAGAGCCGAAGAGATCAATGAACAATCCACTAAAACAAACGCTCTGTGCGAGCGTAGAGAAATAAGGGGGAGATCGATGAACAGTAAAGCAGGGCAAAAAGACGAAAATGCCCTTCCCAGTTAAAAGCAAGGGGGAGCTGCGTGTTAAAATCAGTCCGTTGATTTGCCCAGATCTAACGGCCATAAGGTGTTCGCATTTTACACCGTATGAGTTGTTCTCACTTGATCGCGAATCTAATTGTTTTTGATTTGTTATGAACAAAATATTATGTAGAAATGAGTTGTGATCCGTGATGGATTAATGCGAGTGTATATGCAGGTAGAGTCGGCAGTTACCTGTTTGTGTACTCTTTTATGATGCCGTTCTTTTTATGTACTATTTGTTTGATTATTATTATTATTATTATTATTATTATTATTATTATTATTATTATTATTATTATTATTATTTCTTCTATTTCCTGCAATAGACAATTACAACCGAGGTTAGTCGTATTTGTTTTTTGCACTTCAAAGTCGCCATGTGTTTCATAATATTTGTGTTGATGAATAAACTATGTATGTATTGAATTCTCAATAAATTAGTAGATATAATGAGATATTGGAACTAATATTTATAAGTTCCAAAATGAGATAAAATGACACTTTTAATGACATTGGATTTTTATGCTCGTGCGTACTGCACGGGACAATACTTTTGTATCCTTATTTTCTATATTTTGATAAAAATATAGAAATGAAATTGAAACAACGGTAACATGTATTTTGGATTGGATTATGATATAGTTGATTATAAAATCAAATTACAAAACCGTAAGTTTGTAGTTTCTACAATCTATCTATCTATACTATATATTAAAGCCGGAGAATTTCGAACCTCCACGTTAATTCTGGCCCAACTCTATTTAAGAAAATAAATTTTAGAAAAATAATTTTAAAGTCTTTCTTATTCTTATTAATTATCTATCATCTATCTCTTTCTTTTTCTAATTTCTATCTTTTTTCACCTAATTTCTATCCTTTTCAATTTTAGAAAAATAATTTTAAATTCTTTCTTATTCTTATTAATTATTTATCATCTATCTCTTTATTTTTCTTATTAATTATCTATCATCTATCTCTTTCTTTTTCTAATTTCTATCTTTTTTCACCTAAGATCAATTAAAATATTCACTCTATTTAAAAAATATCATTAACGATACAAGTCTATTTTTCTAAAATATTTATTTAAATAAGCCATAATTACCTTAATTTTTGATTTCTATCATCGTATAAAAATCTTATTAATTATAAAAATATATTTGTTGATAAAATGTTTACTTGTTTGCTCTTTAAAAACTTGAAGAGCTAGAAAAGAGTGGATTTTACAAGACATTCAACTCATGTTTCTCTTGTGTAAGCCTCAGTGTCACAACAGGGAACAAATAATACAAACTGGAAGAACACCTTCAGACATTCTGGATCTTTTTATAGAATTCCTGACTTGGACTTTAGGGATCTAGATCTAGAGTTGTTTGCAATTGATGAGTGTTTGTTTCTTAAGTTAGTGCATCAAGGACTGTTATCTGAAATTGGAGGCAAGTGAACTCAATCTCTTTCTGATTCTATGGTATGATGTTTTAGGTTTTGTGTCTGATTTTTGTGATGATTTCTGGTTAGTTGTTATTGATGGATTTGGAGTTGTTTGCTAGTTTGAGCCGTTTTATGATTCGTTTGATCAATATGTATGTCTTGTAGGAAATTCACAATGGTCAGACCTTCACGACCCACACGCTTGGTATTTTCCACTCCTAGTCCTACAACTTCTGGTGCTCCATTGTCGAATGAGCAGCAGCCCAATGAGGAAATAGAGGAAGAGGTTGAAGAGGTTGAAGAGGGTAGGAATGGCTCATCACCAACCCCAGTTCCAACTCCTTTGAATGGATCTTCTAGCTTTGGAGATGTGCAACTTGGTGTTGGAGAGAAAACATTTGTCGGTCTCTCTGGTGATGATGTTCGGTGAGTGATATATTTCATATCATATCAAATTTAATACAAGGCTTGTTATTTACTAATCTATTTTTCTTTTGTAGGTGTTTTGAGCCAAAGCAGCCGGCATTTAGAAAAATGACAGAAGTCATTCATAGCCACTACAATGGAAATTGGGTGACTTTAACAAAAGTTCCTCGAGCAACAAAAGACTTATGGTTTAGAGAATTTCAGGTGACTTAAGTTCATGGATTTTCTACTTTTTTTCATGATGTTCACTTTGATAATTACCTTTTCAGCTTTGCTTTCCTAAGATTTAAAAGCTGTAATTTTTTTAATTTCAATCTGAGCTGTGGTTTTTTGTTTTTTGCAGAAGAAATGTTATTGGAATGTCTCTAATGCGCAGATGAAGAAAACATTCTTGCATCAAGCTGGCAACCACATCCGCAATGTGTTCAAGGGATGTCGTTCAAGGAAAATGCAACCTAGCTTCTTAGGTGAGGAACAATGGGCTGCAATTGAGAGGTTTAGAAAAACCGATCCAAGCAAAAAGAGACAATCTGCTGCGGGCAAGAAAAATAGGTCTTGCCAAAAGGCAATTGATGCTGGTAATTTCCACGGGGGCTCTCGGACGCTTAATACATGGATTAAAGTAGTTGTAAGTATACTTAAAACCCAATTTCTTTCTACTTTGTAAATGCATGTTTTATTTGATCTTTTATCATTTGTTTAATATTTCACTTGCCTAAATAGTTAATTGTTATTGAATATGTAGGAAAAGGAGACTGGTGTAAGGCCAACCATTTCAAGCATGGTACGAAAGTTATGGTCAAAACCAGATGGCACAATGACTGGATCTCGTCCTGCAGCATATGTGGTTAGTTTAACCTTTCATAAATCTTTTTATATGTTTCAAGACAAATCTGATTTGGATGCACTGACTAGTATAAGCTGTGTTTTGATTTGCTCATAATTTCTTTCATTGCTTTGTGTTTATGTGTACTGAAAAATCAGTTTAGACAAGTCTGAAAAATCAGTTTGATTTGTTGCTGAATTCTGGAATTAATGTTCTGATTTTTTTAGCATTACTGCACTTGTAAAATAACTTGTTCTGGTTTATGTTCTGATTTTTTCTAGAATTCTGGAATGGTTGTTGATTTGTCTAGCCAAAATTTAGTAAAATTACTTATTCAGTCATTGACTAATATAAATGAGACAATTTCTTTCATTGTTGTTGATTGGGTTTATTATATTAGGAAAAAAGTTGAATGAGAAGATTATGTTATGATTATGTCATGTTCTGATTCAGCCACTAACTAAAATAACTTATTCATTTCTGTCCAAATAAAATAACTTTTGAACACTTATTTGGTTTCAAGTGTAAATTTACTTGTTCATTGACTTTCTTAGGAGAAGTTTGATCAATTAGTTGCTACTCAATCCACTCCCCCTAGTGCTGAAAACAGTGACGATCCATCTCCACCTCCCATGAGTGAGGCAGAGGAGAAAGCATTATGGATCACATCATGTGGTGGACCAAACAACCACCGAGTTTTTGCTATGGGGGAAGAGGGGGCAGCTCTTGTTCGGAATGGGAAGGCTAAGGATCCTCTTAGCAAGGGATCAACTACTCAAACTTCTCAACATGTTCAGATTCAAGAGGAGGTCCGAGAGGAGTTAAAGGTGATGCAAACTACAATGATGGAATTTATGCAACAACAACAACAACAACAACAACAAGACTTCATGAAACAACTTCAAACTACTATGCTTCAACAATTCTCTCAACTTCAAGGATCTCAGAATTTGACAGCCAATGCAGATCGTTCAAACTTTAGCCCGGGTTTGAACACAACTTCCTAGTTTCTTATTTCTGTGCTTGTAGGATGTAGAAGTGCTTTTTTTTGTGATGCTTACGGGAGCTGGAAGTCCTTTTTGTGTGCTTGCAGGAGCTGAAAGTTATTTTTTGATATGCTTACAAAGCTAGATTACATGACCTATAAGTCATTGTTGAGGTGAACTTACATAAGCTTAGACTTGTGCTTATGTACTAGGTCTTGTATTTTGTGAATGTTTGTCTTAACTAGTGTGGAGACTTAACATAGCCCACCAACTAATATTAGTTTTAATTGGTACTTATGTATGACAATGGGATTACTATATGTATGAGTATATTATATATGATATTTTAGGTTTTATATGATTGTATCTTCAATTATTATTGTTTCATATATTTTTTTGGTAGAATATTGTTCTAAATAAATTGGTTGCTTTCAAATTAATCTGAAAGCTATTTATTTTCTAGTCATGAAAAAGTTCGAGGCAAATTTTGATCCTATTTAACCGGGGTTATACCCTCAGAACAAATCAAAGCCAAGTTTGATCCTAAATAGCTACGAATTATTAGCCTCCATTTCTGGCATGAATCAGTTTCGTTCCTAAGTTTATGACTAATGGCCTCGAATATAGCCTCGAAATTGTGCGTTGCTATGGGCTTCGAAATTAGCTTTTAACGTCTTCCCAGCCTAAAGAGCCTCGAAAATGAGATTTGAGGCTAAATTTTCGAAGCCAAATTTAGTCACGACACTTGCTAGCTCGAATATGATTTCGAGGCCAATTTTGTTCCTAAGTTCAAGACTAATGATATTTGAGGCCCTTTTTGAGGCTACATGTGAGGCCAACTTCGTAGCTATGCCGCTGTTTTCTAGCAGTGAAATCGTATCACATATGATTTTTTAAATTAATCAAATACATTTTGAAATAATATGATTGTGTTTTATCTATACTTTTTCTTTAATTCATATTATGTAAAATTTAATTTTAAGTTTATTCTTAGCATCAAATCATGATTTTGGATTAACAAAATATTGTAACGATTTTGGATAAGACGATATCAATATCTAATGTTTAATAATATTATTATGCATTCTTTTATTAATTGAATAATACATCAAAAAACTATTATCTATTTTGTCCCGTACCGGGCACGGGAAATAATCTAGTATAACTAAAAGAATTATAAATCAACCTATTATAGTAAAGTGATTATATTATTGAACATAATTTGAATATGTTAATAAAAACAAATCAAATGGACTCCCTTATTTTTAACTTTAATTTCATCTCTCCATATTTCTTTTTTTTCTAGCCTTTATATACCTTCAAATTTAGAGAATATGATCTCTTTTTTTAAAATAGTTGGATTAAATGAATACTGTTTTTAAAGATATAACTTCTATATATATATAAAAGTTAGGTGGTGCCCCCATTAAATGCTCCATTTAGTATTGGTTGCAATTTTCCCTATATAATAAACACTATGCAATCATAATCAAACAAACAACAATAACATAGTGGTAAAGTCTTCCTCTAATTACCCAAAGGTTTCGGGTTCAAACCTCTCTAACAACAATATGTTTATTTTTTTAAACGTAAATCACAAAATATATTTATATACCCTAAATCATAAAATATGTGTATTTTTTGAACGTGTTTTGCGTGTTTTTGTTGTATTATTTGTATATATGATTCAAGTATATAAATAAATCAATACTTTTTTTAAGATAAATCACAAAATAAGTTTATACCCTAAATCATAAAATATGAGTATTTTTTTGAACGTATTATGTGGGTATTTGTTGTATTATGTGTATATATGAATGTTTTCTTAACGTGTATATTTTTCACGTAAATAACAAAATATGTGAATACCATAAATCATAAAATATTTTTATTTTTTTAACGAAAATCACAAAATGTATTTATACCCTAAATCATAAAATATGGGTATTTTTTATTTAAAGTTCTATAGTTTTCATGTGTATAAAAAATATTTTGAATAGCCGACAATGTTATTTTAATCTTTCATATGCTTTCTATAGTTTTCTATACCTTTCATATGTACTTAATTGCATTTAGATGCTTCTCTCGCAAGTGAATTATATTTTCAATTGATTTATTTCTTATGGAATATTTATTTATTTTATGCTTAATATAATCTATTATATTTTATATTATCATACCTTGGTCCATTTATCACATTCATATGCAATTTTTCAATTAAAGAGGATTAATA
The DNA here is from genome assembly GCA_963924305.1 of Polygonum maritimum. Lineage (NCBI taxonomy): Eukaryota > Viridiplantae > Streptophyta > Magnoliopsida > Caryophyllales > Polygonaceae > Polygonum > Polygonum maritimum. The sequence goes on from OZ002728.1 coordinate 12,246,120, forward strand.
AAGCTTCAAAATAGTTTTTAACCCCGTGCGTAGCACGGGTCATGAATTCTAGTTTATTCTAAAAAGGGGAAGAATATCACATTGGTTTCTTTGAACCCTCTCTCCACGTAACTCAAATTGTGTTCTAGGGTTCGTCGCTTGAACCTTCTTCCCGGCACCTCTTTTCTCAACGCTTTCAGAAGGAACTTCCGGGAACCAAAACGGCAACTCCGATTCCCTTCCATTGCTTCACGACCTCTTTTCAACTCCAACTCCTCCTCCTCTTCTACCACTTTCCAATCCGCTTCCAGAGACGGCAATTGGGTGATTCTCGGCATTGAAACAAGCTGCGACGACACCGCCACTGCTGTTGTAAGCTCTCACTTGTCTCTCTTCCCCTGATTCGTCTTTCTTTTTCACTTTCATCATTCTCTGATTGTGTAATTCGTTTTCCTGTTGAGTGGATTGTTAGGTCAAGGGAGATGACGAAATTTTCAGCCGATTCGTCTCTTCTCAGGTAAGCCAAATATCCATACTTGCATCCTCTGAGTTATGTTGCCATCATTTTACATTGTCCAATTCATCAAAAAATTGAACCTTTTGTGAGTTGAGGGACAGCTATGGACAGTAAAAAAATGTCTGCAAGCTACTGCTTGCTTAGGTGGAACATATGTTCATGATTTTAATTTTTATTCACACTGAAATTGACATTCTAGATCAATTTGTTAGTGATTTCATTGCCACTCTTTATTGCATTAGGAGTGATATTAGGATCATTGGAAGATAGGAAGTCTGCTTCTTAGCACCCATAAGTACATTGTACTTGGGTGCTCCGATTGAACATAGAATTTCAACTTGCATTTTGCCATCGTTTCAGACTTGTGGTGCTACTTGAGTTGCCAGGTCAAATTATCAATCAGTTGATATGCTCGGTCTACAAGCAAATTTCGATGTGCTCTTGTTTCCTATTGTTCTTTACCAACTTGTTTTGATGTAAGGGAAGAGGGATATAGCATATCATCAGTGTATTCAATTCGGGGAAGTTGATGAATGAACTGTTTCTTGCTATTACTCATTTGGATTAAGTAAACAACTTATTGTTTTCATGAACATTTATGTCCTGTGCCTTTGAAGAAATTCTTAACACTTTACTCGTTATCCAATTCCTAATTTTTGACATGATCAAGGCAGATCTGCTTGTGGAATATAGAGGAGTTGCACCTAAAATGCCAGAAGAATCCTATGCAAAGGTCATTGATCAGGTACTCATTCTATTCAATTTGCATCCTTTCACTTCTGTTAGCTTATCAACTCAAATTTGTTGTGTCAACCTGTGGAAAGCAACTAAGAAATGATGAATTTTCAGTTTACTCCCATATTCAGTACTCTTTCTTCCAACAACTATATTCTACATCATCATTCATTCTTATCTAGCAATTTAGTAAAACTTAATTTAGAGATTGTAAAACTGGATCGTGGTAACCCCATTCAATCTAATGAAAAAGTATTGTAAAACTTCATGTTTATTCAAACAAACTAATGAATGATGATGGGTATAAATTATTTTTCGTTTACAATAGAAGCAAAACCATTCGAAACCATAAAACAAAACTATATAATGGATAGGAAAATTTGACATGAGATGGAGATTTAGCTAAACCTCTTGAACACGTGTGGGATCAAACTGTCGGTCTTCAACACGATCGATGAGCTTGTCGAGTGCTTTGCTCTGCTGTTGCAAGTCTTTTGAGTCTTTCGTTTGCTTTGCTCTTGAGTGGTGAGCTAAACGTTATCACATCAGCTGAGGTGGTAATGTGAGCACTCGTTTCTGGGCATGGCTCTATTTATAGATGGACAATATGCTGTTGTAAATTTGACAATTAATGTCATTGAAAACTGATCAGTTTACTCTATAATTATGCAGGCAACCAAAGGAGAAGAGATGGCAAATGAAGCACGTGACTCTTAGTGCAGCAGGAGGTGAGAGGACTCACATGAGTAATGAGCATAATTGATTACACCCATGTTTAATTCTTTGATGCACATGGGAGCCGAAGAAGCTATGACCTGATGTAGATGTTTAATTCTCTCATATGAGTTGCAAAATAATGTTTAATGTTTTATAGATAGATTACTACCCTTAATAAAAGTAATGAGTTGTAAAGACTACTACCCTTAATAAAAATACCAGCCTTAATCATCCACATTTACTCAATCGCAGAACCCAATTTTTCAATAGATAGATATAGATATAGATATAGATAGATTTTCGCATCGATTCTTTCAACCGTTGAACCTTAATTTCGCTATTAAAGTATTCAGGGGTTCGAAGTGATTCTCGTTGACTTTTTTTTTTCAGAAAGTAGTAAGGACTCGTCATTCTTTTGAAGTACGATTTTCTGCTCATCAGCGGCGCTTCCTTTGGAGATTGATTGATTGCACGAAACCCTAGAAACAATGGCGTATTCTCTATTTCCCATGAATTTGCGCGCTACGCTTCTAGTTCCAAAGCTATTTGTCTCGAGGTTCCATGGTAATCGAACGTGCTCGATATCCAAGCTTCTCCTTGGGAAGAGCTCTGATTCCGGTACTCTATCTCTCTTCGCACCATCTCGTTCCTCTGTTCTGCCTCGTTGTCTCGAATGATGATCTTGCGTGTTGTTGTTTAAAGCCGGTGTTGATCAGTTTCATTCCGCGAGTTCTATTGTATGTGGTTTGATGATTGGCAACTTTGTTTGTAGTTCACTGATTGTTTTCAATTGTTTCGAATTTGAACAATTTTGATTTTTTCTTCTACCAGTTTGTTTTAACACTGTAGGAATTTCTGGTTACTCGAGGCTGGTGGCGATTAGAAAGGTATGATATAATGCAGTCGAAATGCTATGTTAAATGTTTGTTTAGTCTTATACAGTCCTTGCTAGGGATCTATTCTATCTGATATGTGGCATATAATAATCCAGGCTTGTAGTGTGTCTTCTTCATCTGCTAATCATGTTGCTCTGAGTAAACAAAACTCTTCTTGGGATACGAAGCTGCATCCCTCAATGCCATTTGATATATGCCAGGAAGCAAATGTGTTTCCCAGCTCAGTTGAAGGCTCTAATATGCATCAGCTTGGCAATTCTAAGGTTCTAAGGCCGGGAATGGTGTTATTAAAGAACTACCTTACACGAGACGAACAGGTACTCTTTTCGGCAATATTTGAATTTGAAATCATTTCTTACATTAATCATGTACACTGATTACTTGGATCATACCATCACATGGTTCATCATTGGTCTGTAAAATCAATTTTCAGGTCTCAATGGTGAGGGAATGTAGACACCTAGGACTCGGTCCAGGGGGCTTCTACAAGCCACAAATGCACCTCATGCTGATGTGTTTAGGTCTAGATTGGGATCCTCAGACAAGGAAATATAGCAAAACTAGACGGTTTGATAAGGCTCGGGTACCTAACATACCTCAGGAGTTCAAGCTTTTGGCTAGGAGATTAATAGAATCTGCTCGAGCTCTTACTGAAAAAAAATATATAGCAAGCAATGTGGAAGACATTCTTCCTATGATGATACCTGATGTTTGTATAGTCAACTTCTACACTACACAAGGGCGTCTTGGTCTTCATCAGGTATGTCTTTAATTTGACCTTTGGTTTGTATTCAAAGTTGTTAAAAAGCCCGGTTGGAATAAGCTTTTTTTCTTGGTTTAGTGGGAATAAGTTTTAGTTTGGAGTTATTGGGAATCGTTTATTTTGTAAATTTGGTTTTCATCTGTACTGCATTTTCTTGACATGTGAATAAACGTTGACGTCATTGTGCATCCAGCCCTTATAAAATTGCAAAAGTTATTTAGTGAATCACATAAACCTATTTATAATCCAAAACATGTCATTATCTTTTTTTTCGCGAAAGGAAAGAGATTGCTAGCTGTGTTGATCAACCATATACATTGTGTTGTGTTTCTTGTGTATAAGTTAAATCATGCAAAAGTGGTGATTGATTTTTTTCCGTCCTTTCAATTTTAAAATTGAAATTTGCTATGATTTTGTTGTGCTATGCTTTGTTTAAGACTCTAAAGTTTTACACTTGTTATGTGTAACCTGTGAGCTGACCTATATAATATTTTCAATATATATCTATTATTTTTAAACATTTAAAGTCAAGAGTATATCAAGATTTGATAAGTAAATGAAAACTACATCACATACAATTCTGATTATGCTTACATGATTTTCTCATGCCTTCCCAATATGTATGATAACAGTGAGACTAATTTTGAGATACCCTTTTATATGAAGTAGTATATCATCAAATCTTTATGCTGATATTTTGCTTTGTGACTCGGTACAGAAGGTAATACATTGATGAAATTAAAAGTACAAGTTACTTGTTTGTAACCTATATGTATGATAACTACAGGACCGTGATGAGAGTCAAAGGGCTCTTGAAAAGGGACTACCGATTGTCTCATTCTCAGTGGGAGACTCAGCGGAATTCTTCTATGGCGATGAGAGGGATCTAAACACAGCAAAGAAGGTGATTCTTGAATCAGGAGATGTTCTGATATTTGGTGGTCCATCCAGACATGTTTTTCACGGGGTTCAATCCATCATTTCACATTCTGCTCCCAAGTATTTGCTCCACAAGACAGGCCTTCGCCCTGGACGCCTTAATCTCACCTTTAGGCAATACTGAAAGAATGCTATCCTGCTTATCTTGAAGGATTACTGCACGCAATGTCTATTTTTATCATACATTTAGCCATTTAGGGTGTGATAGGTAGCTGACATTTTTTGATTGTTTGTTAATTTGACACTTGTTTTAATTATCTATTACTTATCTATTACTTTGTTATAAGTGAGAGCTTTGTAAAAGTATCGTAAATATGATTGACTGGTTAATTTTGTATTTTATGTTGTCTATAACTCGTCTTGGACTCGCCTAGAGCATCTACAAAAGATGAGCCTCTCTAAAGAAAAGAGGGCAAATCGATGTCCCAGAGTCTCGAATTGGAGTAGACAATTGTGTTCATAAAGGGATATCCGATCCGATTAGACTAATTGGATCAGATTTCTAGTAAAAAAATTTCTTTAAATTGATATCCGTATTCGGTCTGGATAAACTCGGATATCCGGTCCAAATAACTCGGATTGGATCGGATAATTCGACCGGATAACCATTTACATATAAAAACACTTAAATTTAAAACTAAATAGTTTAATTTATAAGGTACAAGTTACAATTATACGTACAAAATGAAGAACACATAAAGTTGTAGCACATTAGAGTTAAACTCTCCACATTTAGATATCATCAGAAAGAAAAATATAGTAAAATTAATTAACTTACTTTGAATTATATAATATTTTCCAAACAATACATTATAAGTAATATATATCGAATATCCGCTAGAAAATATATTCATTCTATATCCGGTCCATTAATCCGCTAATTTTTACCGTATCGGACCGGATTCTGATAATTATCCATTGGATTCAAATAAACTCGTATCGGATCGAGCGGATCATCGTATCGGGTCGAGCGGATCGTCGTATCGGATTGAGCGAATCAGATATTTTTGAACAGTCGTACCTATGAGTGCTCAATGCTGATGCGCCAAGCGCTATCGCGCCGTGTTTATTCGGCACGTCAAAATGATTTCCTTATTAAATAAAAGATATGATTATATTTTCTGCAGTGAAGGCAACGGTCTAATTTGATTTATATGGGCAATTTTGGAGATTGGTGAAATGGAGAAGATGCATGAAGTCTCGTTCTTCTCAGTCGTCCTGTAGTGATAATTCATGTATTGAATTAATTTGAGATATGAGCTCTAAACACAAAAAAAAAAACTAAAATGAACAAAGAAATAGGATGATGGAGGTAGCAAGTGATATCGTCCACACAAACTTAATAAAAGAATAAACAAACAAAGTAAAAGAATTATTCGGTTGGCAAGTGATATTGTCCACACAAGCTTAAAACAAAAATAAACAAATGTAATGTGGCACCTAACAAATAAGGTTGAACGAACCAAAAGGGTTTGGGGTGGTTAAAATATATATTTTTTTATCAAAGGAGAGGCAATAGTCTCCACAATGGAAGGTACAATGGGGAATTTCTACAGTTCTGCTTAGAGAGGATATTAAAAGAAATATCATCAATTATATGAGCGATTTTCAACCACAATGCCTTTTATTTATTGTTCGTTTAAACTAAACATCTACATCCGGCGTTACTCGAACCAGTAATTCAATATTAGTTTGTTCTTTCCATTGTATGTTTATGTCGATAGTTTCGTCAATCAATATCCTAATAATAAAAATATACAAAATGTCTTCATTTTAATAATTCCTAAGACGATGTTATCCGCATGTGTGCTCCATAGGAAGGGTTCTTCATATATGATTCAGTATAATTATAATCAGATGATTTACAGAATTGTACCTAAATCATATATAGCAATCAAACAATTAACATAATATATACAAAATAGTGTAATAATAATGACATGACAAAAGCAACGAAGAAAGAAGGCGAAATGGATCAAACCCACGAATGACTATTTCAAACTCAATTTTGATGGGGCGGTTAATTCTAATGGATTTTCTTCCTTTAGTTTTGTGATCAGGGACTCCAAAGGCTGCATTATTTCTCTGGATGGTGGTTTTCTCGGACGGCGTTCCGTTGTGTTTTCCGAAGCGGTGGTTCTTCGGCAAGGGATTATTGAAGCCACTCTGTGTGACATTTCCCGTTTGATGATTGAAGGTGACAACATGCAGGTGATGAATGCAGTGTTGGGGAATCGGAGTTGTTCGTGGGAGGTGGAGCTCATCCGGTCAGACGTTCAGTTGTTGCTTGGCAAGTTGCAGAGTTGGGGCATCCGGCATGTCTTCCGAGAAGCCAATAGAGTAGCAGACCACATAGTTGGCTCGTTTTGTCGTGTTTCACCTTGTACTTTCAATTCTGATTCGGTCCTTAAGGACCTCATCCGTCAAGATGCTCTAGGATAGCCCCCGGTCTGTGGGGGCTAACCTAATTTCTTTCCTTTATAAAAAAAAATGGGTGTGGTGTTGTTGACTTCGTGTTTCGAGACAACGCTAGTCGATAGCAAACTGGTTTTTTGCATCATTTTAGCATGTGTATTGTACCTATAGAGGAGTTATGGGGCATTTTGTAAAGTTTGGGTCTGGCTTGGAGCAGGAGCTACAAGAGGGTTTCTTTGGAGGTTGATTCTCAATTGGTTCATCAACTTCTTTAGAGGTCTATGGAGCGTAGAAAGCCACCCGTCATCAATTTTTTTGTTTAGAAAACTCTTAATCATACTAAATAATAAGAGTGTATTTCCACTTTCAAGTAAAGGTGATTATTTTTTATTTAATAATTTCAAGTGTTAATTAATATATTGAAAAACATACATTTTCTCTCAATTTTATTTAGATTTTAGTATCTCTTTACTTAAATTTTTAGAATCAAAAGATCTCACCATAAATCTAATTTACAAATTAGATAAGTCTCATATAAATAATATCTATGTAGTCTTATCCTTTTTAGAAAGGTAAAACTACTTGTAACACAAAATAATGATAATAATGTAACAATGTGTGTATTTTTTACATCACATGGTATTTTGATAGAAAAATATATTAAACCCTTTTATCATATTACAAAATATATTTATCAAATTTTCACTTCATATGGTATTTTGAGATCTTTAAATACATAAGATAATCATTAATTTTTGAGATACCCATATTATTTAATATGTTCATAGATTTATAAATTAAAAAATTATGATGAGTGGTTCTTACTTTAAAGGGTGCTTTACAATGAATTTCAATTTAAAGGGTGGTTTTCTACAAATTTGTGAATTTGAAAGGTGTTTTTCTACATTTTACCCTACTATATATACATAATATGACTCAAATAGATGTGGGTTGAAAGATACAACTTTAGTATATAGCTTACATTTGTTAGAATATTAAAAAATATATGAAATATAATTAAGAGATGTTAATTAAATAATTAAAATAAATTTGTTTAAGTTTATTCATTGATTTTTAAATATGAAATTCGATAAATTCATAATTAATTATACAAAATTGCGATGGGGCCTTGGTTGATTGGTGATGTCGATTTATTAATAGGCAATGGCTATTCGTACACTATTTTTTGGCTAAATGTACACTAAATGGTGCGACTAGCATAGAAGTACGGTTTGGTGCGCTTTAGATAGGCGTACAGGGGCATAATGGGAATAAGGTAAAATACCGCCGGGAGCAGCATCTGTGCGCCTAACATAGGCGCACCAGCTGTATTTTACCGTTGGCAAAATTTTAATTAATTTACCGTTGTTGGTGCGCTTAAGATAGGCGCACTAACGGCCATATTTTGTAACGGGCAAATTTGAGCCTATAAATACATCATACATTGACTCATCTTCATACAAATACATCTCTTTCTCTCCTCACACATACGTGAAAAATGTATCAAAATAGTGAGGAAAGTGAAGAAGAAAATGATTGGGTTCCAAGTGATGAAGAAGAGGAGGAAGACGATAATTGGATAGACGGTTGCGAATTGGTTCGAAGTCTCGATGTCGAGTTTGGCGATTGGTGTCCAAACGGCGAATTCACGGTTAGTTTTAGATTTATTTTATATGAAATTTTGATAGTCGTAGGAGAAGTTGAGCATTATTCAGTTTGTTCAAAAATTCGATATCCACTAACTGTAGGAGAATTTCATTTCGATTTGGTGTTATGAAATGCATAATCATTATGGGAAAGAATAATGCTTATTATTTATTTGATATTGCATACTATTTATTTGATATTGTATAATTGTTACCTTTAGCTTAAATAATTTCTTAAGAAGAATAATTTCATAATTTTGGGGGAAAGACTATTCAGAGTATTTTAGTACCGATGAAACATGGGATAGCAAAGAAGAGTTATTTGAATGGGTGAAAGCTAGAGGGAAGGAGTTGTCGATGGCATTGATAAGAAAGGCAACAAGTCCATACCATATTAGTATTGTGTGTCAAAGGTATGGTCCACGTAGACTAAGGAGACCGAATCCAATCCGGAAATCGAAGTCGAAGAAGTGTGATTGTAAGTTTGAGATCGTAGGTTGTCATATGAAGAAAGAGTCAAGGAACCCTAATCCGAAGTGGATATTTGGCATGGTCGAAGGTCACCACAATCATCCCATTACCGACTTGGGTGGGAATGCATTCATGGGGCGAATGACCCCGGAGGAGCAATTGAGCGCCAGGAGGTGGGGCGATGGAGGAGAACCCCGAAAGAAATTGTTGCCGAACTGAGAAGTACATTTCCAGGGAATTTAACAACAAGGAAGCAGGTTGCAAACTTCTTGTATAAGTTACAATACGAGGATCAGGGAGAATTGACGGTCACATAATGGTCTCTCAAGTTTTTGGTGGACAACGGCTATGTAGTCTCTCCTGTTAGGGACAGGAAAACGAGTGAGATGCAGATACTATTTTTTGCTAGTAAGTTGCACCTTTTGAAGAAGTTTCCATATGTGGTAATTATCGACGCCACTTACGGGACGGATAAGTGAGTATATTTAAATTTTGTGGTTATCTCTTTCGTAATTATTTTGATGTATTTTGTACCGAATACTATATATGTGTGGAAATGTTTTCGCAGGTATGGGATGCCCTTGGTGGAGATGGTTGACTTCACATCCACTCATAGGACGTTCAACTTTGCGTATGCATTTACGAGAGCGGAAAAGACCTACCACTACACATGGATAATGAGGAAGCTTCGAGCCTTATTTGTAGATTTGGGAGTGATGCCGACGGCCATAATGACAGATTGCGAAGCTGCCCTAATTAAAGGAATCACTAGCGTCTTCGGAAAGAAGTTCAACACCTTTTGTGTTGGGTGCATATCAAGAACAACATTGAGTCACATGCGTCACCACTGTTGAATAGTCAAAAGAAGGTCGATGCATTTGTACATCAATGTTGGGGAATTTTTTGCTCAACCACTGAGGAAACTTACGAAAGAAGGCTCGAAAAGTTGAGGTTATCATGGAGAAGCGGCCTTGTTGGATATGTGGAAAGACAATGGTTTACTCCGTTTAAAAAAACATAGTACGAGCATGGACGGATCATCATCTTCATTTTTTCACAAGGACATCGAACAGGTATGATTTGTATAATCTATAGATGTTCATTGCTAATATGTAGACTTGTGTTATTGACAATGTTGTATTGGCAGGGTTGAGGGGATGCACAGGGTGTTGAAGGATATCATTGGCTCAAGCAGAGGAGGATTCAACAGGGTGGTCGTGAGGATCCATCATGCCATCGTCATGCAAATTGATGACATTAGGGCGACTATGAATCTCTCGCTATCCAAGCTACCAACAGATTTTGATGATCCATTGATGCCACCAGAAATACGAATGATATTTTCAGGGCTGTTCTATAGAGTGTCTGATAGGTGCTTTGACATGTTGTTGGAAACTTATGAAAGGATTAAGAACATGGATTACCCAAAAGAGTGCACTGATCATTGGGTGAGAGATTGCTTTGGTTTGCCATGCGTCCATGAGATGGCGTCGGCCATTATTCGGAGAACACCTCTCATGCCCGATGACATTCATGACTTTTGGAAGTCACTGCATTGGGAAGATGCTGCATCAACTAGCGGTCCAACGAACGATAGTGTTCAAATGACCATTTCAGAGGTGAGACTTCGTGAAATGTTTGTCAAGCTAAACAGTGGAACATTGAAGCAAGGCACTGCGTACGAGATGGGTGAGTATTACATCAAGCTGGAGCATCCTAAACAAAGTACCATCTTCGAACCGACAAATGAGGGAAACGAAACTAAAAGGGGTAAATGAAGACCTCGGGGAGCAAGGAATAAGAACAAGGTGGACCCGAGGGAGAAGAGCCAATTTGAGCACAGGCGAGAAGAGCTAGCGGAGTGTGAGAAAGAGATGGCAAAGGATAAGGGAAAGGTGAACCAAGCTAAAGGAGTACGTCGACAAAGAAAGGAAAAGGACTCTACTTGTATGAATTCTCAACCTATACCAAAGGAGGAGTCACAACATGAAGAACACGTTCGGGGCATGGTGCATATGGGTGTGAACTTCGGGATTGAAAATGTGGATGATTTTTGGATCCCTTACATCACATTTGTCATGGATGTACGTCCCGACGGACATTGTGGATATCGGTCACTTGCCGTGCTTCTTGGGCTCCATGAGAGGGATTATACGAGGGTCAGACATGAACTTGTGGTTGAGTTGCTTGAGAACAAAGAACTTTATGAGCCTATCCAACGAATGGCTCACGGAGGGACTTGGCAAGACTTGATTCGTCAAGTTAACTACAACAAAAGCCCATGCTCCATTGATTGTTGGTTCCACATGCCATTCATGGGTTTAGTATTTGCTACACGGTATCAAGTTGGCCTTGTCTGTTTGGCATAGGATGCTCCATCTTTGTGTTTACCCTTAAGGTGGAGGAGCACAACCCCGGGCCCCTCGAGAGTGGACTTGGGGATTGCATGGGTAGGAAATCGTGACCACTTTGTGCCGGTATGTCCTAATCCAAACTTTATTATTTTCGTTGATATTGTACATTGTTGTATCTAATGTTCCGGTTATGTATACAGTTGATGCTAAGGGGTCCAGCTCCATTACCTCACACTACACCGTTATGGATTAGACACCCAGATCCAAGCATCCAATGGTGGCTATCACACTTTGCACCAAATTTGGAAGACTATCGGGCGTATCACAATGCAAATCGTCGAAATCCCGACCCATTTATGTAGTTGCAAAAAGCTTATTATTGTATTGTTGAGATGAATGTTGCGTTTGATGTTATCCAATGTTCTATTTGAATTTGTGTTATGATAATGATATGTTGTATTTTAAGTGTCTATTTCGGTTCTTGTATCTCAAAGGATATAAAATGAACATATGTCTACACATTCACTACCGGGCCAACTATACAGAAGTGTACCCGCCCGGGCTAGAGTCTACTGCCTGTGCGCCTAACATAGGCGCACAGGTGTGTTCTGCCGAGGCCATGGTGCGCCTTGCTTAGGCGCACAAAGCCATGGGTGCACCATGGCTAGGCGCATAGTTGCACCATTGGTGCGCCTATGCACGGCGCACGAACCGGGCAAACCCTAACCCTAAACCCTTAAACCCTAAACCCTAAACCCTAACCCTATCCCTAAACCTTACTATGAACATTGAGTCGAGTCTTATTGGGCCTAAAGGGATAAACGGCGCTTATAGGCCTAGAAAGACTTCGAGAAGACCAATTCGACTCTTCTCGATATTGTTTCGGTTTATGTTCTTACTCTTCGGTGAACGTTTAAGATAACCGATGGTTCAATTTTGCTTATTGGGCCTATGGGCCCAATTTGAGTTCGACAAGACGAATTCAACTATTCTCAATGCTCGAATATTGTTTCAGTTTATTTACTTACTCTTTAATAAACGTTTAAGATGACCGATGGTTCGATTTTGCTAATTGGGCCCAATAAGGCCTTATTGGGCCTAAATAGCCTTATTGGGCCTTAAAAGTCTTATTGGGCCTTATTTGTTCGAATATTCTTTCGGTTTATTTACTTACTCTTTAATGAACGTTTAAGATGATCGAGGGTTCGATTTTGCTAATTGGGCCCAATAAGGCCTTATTGGGCCTTAAAAGTCTTATTGGGCCTTATTTATTCGAATATTATCCAATAAGGCCTTATTGGGCCTTAAAAGTCTTATTGGGCCTTATTTATTCGAATATTATTTCGGTTTATTTATTTACTCTTTAATGAACGTTTAAGATGATCGAGGGTTCGATTTTGCTAATTGGGCCCAATAAGGCCTTATTGGGCCGAGATAGCCTTATTAGGCCTTATAAGTCTTATTGGGCCTTATTTGTTCGAATATTGTTTCGGTTTATTTACTTACTCTTTAATGAACGTTTAAGATGATCGAGGGTTCGATTTTGCTAATTGGGCCCAATAAGGCCTTATTGGGCCTGAAAAGTCTTATTGGGCCTTATTTGTTCGAATATTGTTTCGGTTTATTTATTTACTCTTTAATGAACGTTTAAGATGATCGAGGGTTCGATTTTGCTAATTGGGCCCAATAAGGCCTTCTTGGGCCTAGATAGCCTTATTGGGCCTTATAAGTCTTATTGGGCCTTATTTGTTCGAATATTGTTCCGGTTTATTTATTTACTCTTTAATGAACATTTAAGATGATCGAGGGTTCGAGTTTGCTAATTGGGCCCAATAAGGCCCTATTGGGCCTAGATAGCCTTATTGGGTCTTATAAGTCTTATTGGGCCTTATTTGTTCGAATATTGTTTCGGTTTATTTATTTACTCTTTAATGAACGTTTAAGATGATCGAGGGTTAGATTTTGCTAATTGGGCCCAATAAGGCCTTATTGGGCCTAGATAGTCTTATTAGGCCTAACTGGGTCAATTTAGGCCTAAATGGGTCAATTTATATTGGACTCGGTTTTTTGGACATCAAAGGTCAAAATAAGCCCAATTTTGTCACTTTTCGGCTTATGAGGCTTAATATGCCCAATTACGCCCAAATGGACCCAATTTTGTTGGGATCGATTTTTTGCAAAATACGAAAAACCAAAATAATCTCATGGATAGATGTAATCATGTCAATCACAAATCAAGACAGTTTATACAAAAAATAGCATATATGCAAAATTAGGTCCACTAATCACATCCTATAATGCGCTGTCCTCTGCGGTCTGAGGAGCACTAGAATCATCCCCGAGATGCTGCGTGCTGACATCACCGTCAGGCTAAGAGGTGCTCGTCTCTGCAAGATGTGCTCCACTCCCTTCCCCACGCTCGTGTACAGAATCCCTGAAAGTAGTAGAAGCTGCACGACGAGGGAGCTGAGTCATCGCTGAAGCCTGGCCTATCAGAATATCCAGAAATTTGTCCGCCATCTGATGGGTCCAACGAGGACAATCGACCTCTGGCATCGCACGAATTGCGCGGACCTCACCTACAAGAAAATGACAATGTTTCAAAGATAGTATATAGTATTAGTAATTTACAACATAACAATGAAATCTTAAATATAGTATGAAAACACAAACTTACAACGAGTAAGTCAACTCCCCAAGTAGCCGGACTAGGCGGATTAGGTCTGACAGATCTCGGATCCACAAGCACATGCGAGGCCCGATCTAAGAAATCCAAGTGCCCGTCAGATATATCCCAGAAGTGTGTAGCCGGCGGGCCCTGCAACTCAATCAATGGCCGCGGATCTACATCTCATCTATCCAGCTGCTCTGTAGAGTGTCTCACCGCGTAATGGCGCAACTCATCCTCTCGCAAGACGTGGGTGGGCTGGATAGGGGGCTCTGGTACGCCCTGGGCCAATCCGAACTGTCGAAGGACACGATCGGGATGGTACGCCTCGGCTATATCTAGAATGCGCAAAACACCCCGAAATCGAGTAGAGGAAATCTCGGGTGCATGGAAATCTAACCCCCTCCAAGGAAGCCACTCAACCTGTACAAAATCAACGCTAAATGTTTCATATAAACTAACACGATCGAAAGTTTCAAAAAAAAGTGATCGACTTCATGAAAGGAACGTACCTCCTCGAATCTCACAATGTCGAGGATCCTACGGATCAAGACAAGGCGGCCTGGATCCATGGAATGTGGCACACTGCTCTCCAATCTAGCAGCTGCTCGTGGATCGGCCTAAGCCAGAGGGTTGGTCACATAGTGACCAACGAAATGCGGAAAATATGACCACATCCAACTCTGCAAGTCGAAACTAATCATTATAAGAAAAATAGCGAACCAAGTGTAATTCAATCAAAACTAGTTAACAACCATGATGAACGAAGCATACCCGAAGGAGATGCCGCAACTGGCGATCCCCTGTGCTCTGGATCGCGAAGCCTGTCCAAGGTACCGGTACACGTACGCGAGGACACCAGCTCCCCAAGCGTACTGCCCTGTAACCTCGTGATCGTATAATAACGCCATCCATTATGCTTTAGCTTCGAGGTCGACTTGTCAACGAGGACTGTCGACCCAAGAAGCAAAAACAAGTAGTACGATGCGATGACGCTATGATCCCTATCAGCGCTCGTCAACATGCCCCGCACTGCATCCACAAGATATGTTGTTGGAACCCCGCCAGTCTTGTACCACCGTTGAACTCTATCGAGGTCTACATGAAGATCCTGAGCAATCCTCGACCGAATATCTGAATCCACCATCATAGAGATGCAAGCCCTCCCATGTATGGGCAAACCAAGTATCATATGCAGATCGTGAAGGGTGATGGTCATCTCACCCCACGGGAAGTGGAACGAGTTCGTCTCGGGGTACCACCTCTCGACGAAAGCAGAAATCAAAGCTGAATCAATCGCGGATGCAGCCCCTCCTACAGTACGGAGTCCGACAAGACCACTACGCTGTGCAATCGTGAACCATGTACCGGGATCCTGGCTAATATATCTCTCTAGGACCTCCGTGTATGGAGTACGGAAGTGAACCTTCAGAACCTTACGAGACTGAAGGTTTAAAAAACAAACAAAACAAATTAGAAAACCTAACATACTACAAATAAAGAACTTCGAGAAATATTTGAATATTACACGTACCAAATCCTGCTCCAACTGACGTCTAGCGCGTCTTGATAAAGGTGCAGGTGGAGGAGCATCAAGATCAGGTGCTGCAGCCGGCACTGCTGGTGGAGCATCAACTGCCGCCTCACCCCCATCATCATCTCCACGCCTGATCCCCCGTCTGGGAGGAGGAAACTCGGCCTCCTGAACTACATCAACGGGCTCCATCGGCGTCTGCTGGTAAATGTATCGTGTGATGTGTGTCTCGTAACTAACCAGTAGGATGGACTCGCGTGGCCCTCCGGGCATCCAAGAAGGGGGAATACTAACTCCTGCTCCGGAGGAAGGCGGAGGGGGAACAGTCTTAGAAGAAACCCCCTCGTGTGCTACTGGTGACGTATGCTCACCAGATGGGACGGGAGTCGGTGCACGACCGTTGTCTGCCTCAGCTGCGATGGGTGAGTGAATATCATGCGCATCTGTCGCTGGGGGATCCTCCATCGTATGACCCATCGTATCGAAACCCTCCACCCAGTCAGGACTGCCCGGAACGTCATCATCTCGATGCCCAGTCATACCCGGAGGTACGTCCGTCCTAGGTGGCAATGAGACTAATCTATCAACACTATCTACCACCATATCATCTACATCCTCAGCTCTCTCTCCCACAGGGTCGTCCACGTAAGAGCTATCTACAGCGTCGTCTAAATCGGAAGCTAAAGTCGGGCGTTGACGAATCGAAACCGAAAGGCCTGTACGACGTCGACGTCGCCGATGCTTGACCACTGGGGCCGGTGCTATAGAGCTCAGATAAGTCCGTAATTCCTATTCGTTTTATATTAAACACACACACTTATTATTTTCACTTTCTAAACATACTATTTCTATATTTACCTATAATTAATTAATTATATTATTTTATATATGTTTTTGAATTGTAAATAACAATTTCTAGGCTATAAAATAAATAATTTATATATAAAATAAAAAACAATAATTAAATGTACTTTAATCTAATATAATCTCGTTCATACATAATCAATACACGTTTATTAATCTAACCTAATTCATAATAAACAATTTATTAATCTAAACAATTCTATTTATATAATTAATTCATATATAATAAAAACAATGGCATAATTATTAAAAATTAGATATATTATATTCAAATTTATTTCGAAAACTTACCTCTTCCGATGGCGGAATAACCGGTGAGTTATACGACGCTCGAGTTGGCGGTCGTAATCGCGCTCCAGCCAAAATTAAAGTCTCCTCTTTGGCACCACCTCCTCCTTCCCGCCGCCCGCCCTGACCGCCGTCACCGAGACCACCGCCGCCACCTGCTCCTTCGCGTCGCTCGCCGAGACCGCCGCCACCAGGACCTTGATGGCTTGCATTTAGCTCATGTTTAGAGTGCATATTAGGTCATGTTTCATTAGGTTTTGGTTTCCTTTTCTCTCTTATAAGTTAGCTTTTTAGTTGTTTTCGATTGAGCCACTCGGTTCGGAATCTATGCTTTGTTCGTAATGAATTTCAGGAGAATTGGATGTAACACCCCGTCTTTCTGACAAGGCGTTACTCGGTAGTAGGCCTCACGAGGCACTACCAAGCTAGTTCGACAACAGACATTCGGATCTTGCAACGCGGGCACGGCGAGAAAACATTGTAAAACATCCAACTTGTATTTGAATGAAATAACAATTATATTGTAAAACAAATTGACATGTACTAATCCCCAAGAACCAATCCACATTCAAATACTCAAATCTCAAACTCATCCTAAAAGACAAACATCTGCAAGTGCACTTAATATAATTCAAAGTCAATTAATGATAAAACTAGCAATATAATAACACCCAACCCCAACACTATGACACGCGCGTTACTGCTCCGCACCATCGTTTCGCCGAGGGCTCGGTCACGAGATCCTGATTACCTGGATTGAAAAAATAGTTCCCCGAGGGGTCGATTCCTATCCTATCAAGTCAGAATCAACATGGAAGTTACGAGACGTTTCAAAACAGTTTTACTAAGGTCAGCAAACAAGTCCGCAATCACACACATATCTCTAGTCTAGTCCTAGGTCCAGTTAGTCACTCAGTCAATTTTACACAAAACACGCAATCAGAGGCTCTACCTATGGTATGGGCACTGCATCAACACCACATACCTTACTCTACCTATGTTGCAGCTCTGCATCAACACTGCAAGCGACAATCGTCCATCCCATCACAACCATCCACACTAAACCATCCATCCTCGTTCCAACCGTCCATCCCATCACAACGATCCACAATCAGCCTCCACTGGAGCGCTGCCCAACATAGAGAAAACAACGACGAAAATATGCGTATATAGATATCAACTTTCAAAAACAAGTTTCCGAAATCATTTACACATAGCACACATATCAAAACATTTTAAAAGATCGATCGGGACTAGTTCCCAAAACCAATCTCATAACTACTACGCAACCCTAACATGCTAGAACAGGATTGAGCAAGTCGAAATTCGACTTACCTGAGAGACGAGGGAATTCCGCTACGATTGAGGAACGATAACGGTCTAGAAAAATCAATCACCTAGCAAAGATAATTAACGCGTTTTACATTAAGACTATTATTATAAGAGAATCTATAACGACCCCTTTATTCTAATTGTTATACCACTAAAAATAATTGCCTCTAAACCACTTAAATCCACCTTTAATTAGTTTGCCTTTTCCCTCTGCCCACTCTTTCCCAAACTCACACTCGACCACCACTTTTGTTTTAAACTCATAATTTTTTGCTTTGGCCTAGTCAACAGCCGACCCACTCCAATCTTTTTTTCCTTTTCTCGGTACCTTCCTCCTCCATCTTCTAGCTATCCGATCAAATCCCTTATTATTTTTTTTTCTAATACATAGCCTTCCCTTCTCATCAACCTTCACCGACACAACTCCACCCAATCCCCGACTGCAACCGCCAATGGGCTCTTCCTCTCCCCGCCAACAAACTGACCACTACGTCGACTCACGACGATGCCTACCCGCATCTCCGGCCCGAAGACACTCGACCGAACAACAACCCAGCCCTCCCTAGCAATGACGGGACTCGAACGAAGGAGGAGATGTCTTACCGGGTTCTCGAGAGGATGCAACGACAATGTCGGGACGGTTCTCGACACGCCTCTATAGAACGACGGCTGGCTACGTGGAAAGAAAAGGGTTGAACTGGGGTTAATGGCAAGTGACGATCGATGGTGATGGTCTGCCGGAAAAGAAAGGAAAGCTAGACTCTTACCAACGATGAGCGACTACGGAAGGGAAGCTCTGCCTTCACGGTAGGAATGAAAAAGGCAACGTGTTGGCGGCACAGAGGAACGAAGAATGGAAAAAGGCTGATCCAACCCCAAATATATATACCTAGGTCTTGATCGGCAATTTCGGCTGCTTACCTTGATTAATTTAATCAATCGGATTTGGCTTTGTTACTAACAACTATAAGGTTAACTAATTAACAATTAATATTACCTATCATTAGGTTTCAATATATTTTATGAAAAATTTCTATTATTAAAATTATTACCACATGAAATAGGATAACTCAGGATAACTTAGAAACCAAGAAGCGAAATTACTTACCAAACAAGAATTTCATACTTCCCGACGGAACCGATATTACATTGGAGGAGAATGGAATGTTGGAGATCAAGAGGACTCAAGAAGACGACGTTAGCTCGAAGACGGAGTCAAGGATAGCCCCGAAAAGATGCCACAAGAAGCAAACTGAAGACCGAGCAAGACGAGAGCCGAAAAGACAAGCAACGAAACTGAACCCGAGGCCACAACCCCTGACCCGGCCGGGTCACGGGCCGGATCACAGTCCGGGTTGCCGGTTCTTGCAAAAACCAGACCAAAGTGTAAAAATCAGGCCCCGACCCGGCCGGGTCACGGCCAGGGTCGTGGCCGGGGTCGGGGCTTTTCTTCGCGTATGTGTGCGTTTGGCCTTCCCGACTCGGACCCGGTCGGGTCACGGCCCGGGTCACGCGACGACGCTCCCGATTTCCTCTTTTGCCCCCTTTTCCTTTTAGGGTTGTATAAATACTTCTTCTTCCCCTTGGAAGACAATCTTCTTTCCCCCTTTTGGGGACTTTTTCCCATTTTAGAACTTTAGGCTTTTGTGAAGATTGGGAGAAAATTGTTGGAGACTCTTGCCTTTTCTATCTATGCATTGAAGTTTGGTATGAATTTCCTCTTTTCTTCTTCTTCAATTCCTTTGTTTTCCATGTTTATGCTTAGCTAGGTTCCCAAATCCTAGGGTTTGGGGAAAACCCCCCATGGATTCTAGGTAGAGCTTTGAAATGCTTGCTTGAATTGAGATTTGAATTGTGGTTTGTTTCAATCCTATGTGCTTAATGCCAAATTGATTGTGATTTGAGACTTGCTGATGATTAGAACCGAAAGGTTAGGTTGTCAATAGGGAGTTAGGTTAGGGATTTGTGTTGAGAGACCTCTTCCCTCACTTGAACTATATGATTGATTGATTGAGGTCCCTTTGAGATGAGAATTGATTTGGGAACTCTTGAGAGGTTGACCTACCGATAGAGGTTTGAGTTGGACGAGCTCACTCAAGCCACGACGGTGGATGAGGGCTTGAACCGATTGAGCCCCTATTTAGCCTAAAGGGCCTAGTCTTGGATCAAGCCACGAAAGTGGATGATTATCATATTCTAGGTACGATTTGTTTGATTCGATAGGATTAGACAATGAAATTAGGTAGACACCTCCAAACCATGATTTGATCTAGATTCATGTATGCTTCAAACTGTTGCTTAGATCCATAGTGCGAGTACCTAGGAAATAGGATCGTGTTTCCCATATTAAACTTGCATCAATTTGTTAGTAGCTTTCTTCTTTTAATTAGTTGTTATTTCAATCCGAAATTGTCTCACATTTGCCTAGCTACAAGATTGTCGGTTCAATCAACTCTACTAAAGTCCTAGAGATCGACACCTTGGTACTACGCGACACGTACACTTGCAGTATTGGTCTAGTAGCCTATCAAGTGTTTTTGGCACCGTTGCCGGGGAACTTTTGCTAGTTTTGGTTGTTTCCGACATCCGGTAGTCTAGGTCCTTTTGCTTTTGATTTGTTTCTTTTTGTTTGTGATTTTAGGTTTCTTGACCATGAGTATGTTGAGACTTGAGAAATGGGAAGGTGAGCACTTCCATGAGTACTTCTCTAGATTTCTACAAGTTGTGCATGAACATGAGGCTTGGGGTTATCAATACCACAAGTTTGAGTTGTGCAAGTGCTTAATTGAGGGTATGAATCCCGCAACTTTTGATTTGGCCATGTACATGAGTAAGGGGAGATTATGGGATATGAGAAGTGATGAATGTTGGGACTTCTTTTGCTTCATGAGCGATGAATGTATGCAAGTTGAATCTCCACCGACACCTCAACCGGTTGAAACTTCTTATGCTTATCTTGAGAGTTTGGTAGAGGATCTTGCAAACAAAGTCAATAGCTTAGCTGTGGAGCATTTTGATAAGTGTCAATCTTCCCTCCACTCAACAACCACTTGCCCATTCTATGTGTATGAGAAAGCGGGAGACATCACATTGGAATCCAATGACCATGAGTTAGATGTGCCAAATGAAGACATTGTCGTCATGGATGAGCTTAGAACTCAACGAGCTTGATGGATCCCGAGGTGATGAGATAGAGAGTTCCGATGCTTTGAAAGAGATGGGTGATCTATGTGAGGATGAGAGGTTCTTCCCTAATTTCTCTTTCATTGTCATTCAAGATGTCCATGATGAAAAACCATGTTTAGAGCCTAAAGTAGAATCTAGAGATTACTATGAGGTTATCTTTGAGGAAAATGCTCAAAAGAGATTTGATCCATATTATATATATCTTGAGAAGTCTCCACCCAAACAAAATTGGTTTCAACATATTCCATTTCATGAAAGTAATGCTAGCCTATTTGATAGGTTAAAATTGTTTTTAAATGCTATATTATTCGTCATCATTAGGATACTTACACCTTTGTGAGATGTGCTCACAAAGTTTTGATAGGTTATTAAGAGCTTTAACAATGATTGATCTAAGCATTTGATAAGGCATCATGGTCAAGCTATCGACCTTAAACAAGCGCTCCTTGGGAGGCAACCCAAGTTTTTCTTTGTTTGTAGGCTAAGTTGATTAAAAAAACTAGAAGTGGAAAGATGGGTAGTTGTTGCTAAGTGCTTGTTGTTGCTTGCTTGGTAGTGCTTGATTGTTGTCGCTTGAGGCTTGCTTATCGTTATCCTTGTCGGGACAACATTTTGCTATTGTTGCTTGTGGAATTTCTTGTCTAGTTATGTGTAGGTGATAGACACATGTTAGGTAGTGTTTTAGAGCATGTTTAGTTAGGATTTTTATGGTTTTTGGTTTAGTTTTAGTTAGTTTTGCTAGTTTAGTTAGTTTGTATAAAGATTCGGATATCTACACCTTGTTGTGGTTTTTACTATAGATGTGAAGACAACAAGTGTAGTGGAGGTGAAGCCAAAGCATTGGAGGAGGCAAGAAGAGAACCAATCCATGAGATTAGCCCCAAGAGGTGATGGGAAAAGAACACTTGGTTTCGGACTATGTATTAGAGTTGTTGTTTCGATACCTCTTGCTTGTAAGGGCTAGATCTGGAGTTATGGTGGTCGGATTGAGCTGATTTTGGTGTCATTGGAAAGCTAACTCGAAGAGCTACAATTCATCTTTTTACTCCGAGTCCAAATTCCAACTCGAAGTGTGTCAAAACAACCTCTTAAGTGTCACTTGATGGCCAGCCTTAGAAATTCGGGCAGGAGGTTCGAAAACTCGCCCGAGTTTTGGACGAACAACCCGAGTTTTTGGACCTGAGCCTCTGCATTGAAAACTCGGGCAAAGCTGCAAAAACTCGCCCGAGTTTCCATGGTGCATGCCCGAGTCTTCGCCCGTGTCTAAGTTATGTCCGAGATTTATATGGGATCTTTTTGGGCCTTTTGGGTTATGTTTTTAGATATATTTTTGGAAGACATATTATATATAGTTAGCCCTAGTTTTAGGTTTGATTATCTTTGAATCTTTGTTTGGTTATTGGAGACTTGGAGAACAAGAACCCTTTGGGAAACCTGTAAGCTTTTCAATGTCTTTCAATAACTAAATTCTTTTTGCTTGACTAGTTAATTGAAGTTGTGAATGAAGTATTATTGTGAGGTTTGATTGTTCTTAATTTTCCTTGACTAGATTGTTTTCTCTGTACTTAATTGCTTAATTTCAGCCTAGGGTTTTATTAGCTTGATCACCTAATATGATTTCTAGGATGAATTACAACTAGATCTTACTAATTACCGGTCGGTGTTAATTAGATCAAAAGTAGAACCTTTAATCAATCTAGGACTGGTAGGACTAATTGATTAGAGAAGAGAATTAAATTGCATGTTATTTGGATGTCTGGTTGCTCTGAATACATGTTTCTATTGATGCTTGAATCTTAATGCTGTTGTCAAGTTGAATCTAGGAGGTCTCTTAGGTTATTTGATAATTAGGGTTGTTAGTACCGGTCGGGCTAATAACTGGAATTGAAGTAGGATTAATAATGCCATGAAGTTGGGTTATTAACATTCCGCAATAGAGTAGTCAAGGTAAAGAGAGAAGTTTGATAATCAATGATCAATAATCGAGTTCGCAATGGATATTAACTGGTTAAACATATTTCTCCCATATTTTACAAATCATCTTTGTTTTGCATTCATTAGTTAGTTTAGATTCTAGATTAATACTAGTTATAACCCCGGGCCTTGCCCGGGACTTTTTCAAATAAATTTAAAATATACTGATTTATATATTTAAAAATTTTATAAATTAAATACATATTTTATTTGATTCCGATAAGTATTATGAAAGCTAAAACACTTAGAATCGGTTAATTAGTTAATTTTAGTGACATAATCATATGTAATGTAGAGCAAACTCGAATTTGATGTTGTGAATTCTCATCTTTTACTTATAGATTTATTCTAGATATATTTTTTTATGAGATTTTAATAATAGTAGTTTTATAGATCATTATAATTTATAAATGAATATTATAACACAACTTTAGTTTATATATTTTTAACATATTTTTAGATATCTATAGTTTAACTTACAAATTTATGGGACAAAAAAAGATTGACAAAGAAATATAGCGAATGTAAATTATTATAAAAACACTATAAAAACAAAATTTAAGAGTGACAAATAAGTTTAACAAATTAATTATAATCTCTTTTTCTTTTTCTTTTTTTAATTTTGAAGATATTTTTATTGTTTTAGCAAATAGGTGAAAAAATAGAAATTAGAAAAAGAAAAAAGATATATGATAGACAATTAATAAGAATAAGAAGACCTTAAATTTTTTTTTGAATTTTATTTTCTTAAATGAAGTAGGGCTAGATTAAAGTGGAGGCTCAAAATTCCTCGAATTTAATAAATAGTATAGATATAAATTGAATAAATTTTAACTTATATATTTACTCCAAATGTAATATAAATCTTTTTTAAAAATCCCAAAATAAAATCTCAAGAAAACCATACTAAATATGAATTATTTTATCTTATGCTCTTAAAATATAAGATAGAAAATATACATGTCAGTGTTTAGTTGTTCATTCTATAGTGTAAACCAAAAGCTTGGAAATAATATTCCAAAACCCTATGTACGTATGCATATCGATCAAGGTTTATTAATTAGTTAAGAAAGATGGCTCTTAATCATAACACCATGTTAATCAGGCGGTAAGTAGTGCCTTAAAAATAATATATGTAAATATCTACCCGTGATCTGTTAAATCTATTAAATATAAACGAATAGAAATTTTGTATGAGAATCCGTTATTAAAAATAGGATAGATGGTTTAAAATTTCTTATTGACGAAACTGCCCTTAACTGCTTCAGGTTTAGAAGTATATATTGATTCAAAATCCCCTTTTTACTCTGAGTAATATAACAATAAACACTGAAACCTGAGTCTCTGTGGATCGACCCTTACTTCCCTACTACATTATTAGTTGGGTTGTTCGGATTATTTTGATAGGTATTAAGGCGACTAAAATGCCGTTATCAGTAGGCAAATAGCAAAGACTCTTGACTCTTACTTCCGTCTCCAAATTGGTGAAGTCCTCAATTCCACCACCTCCTCCTCTACAATAGATACAAGGTGAGTCCTTCCTTCTCTCCCTTCTTGCTTTAATTTTCACATTGAGGACAATGTGATGTTTAAGTTTGGGGGAGGGAATTCATGCTAGATAGATGCATTCATGTTTCAATTCTTGTTTTGCATTCACGTTTACTTTTGTCTTGCCTTTTTATTTGCATGCTACAATCCAAAAAAATAAAAAAATTTGTCAAAATTCCAAAAATTTCATGCATAATAGGTTGCCATCAAAATTTTCTTAAATGAGAATCTCTTATCTTCAACATAGTTAAATTCAAAACTTGGAAAATTCCATATCTTTGCTTGGATGGATGAAGCCCTTATTTCCTTGCATGATCATGACTTGTTTCCTTGACTTATATTTTTTTTTTTGAATCGGTAAAAATTAGGAGGCCCCCTCATGGAGGACGTTCTAGAGCGTTCGATTGGACGAGAACTTTAAGTTCTAGGAGATTCATAATAGCGTTAGTACGGAGGCTGTGACCCAATTTAGCAATTTTATCGGCCACAACATTACACTTTCTACTAACATGGGTAATTCTTACAGTCTCGAACCATCTTAACGAGACTAGAATATCTGCAATTATTATTTCAATGTCCCACGGGCTTTGTCCTTTTTTGTTAACAGCATTAATTACTACAAGGTTATCGCCCTCTATCTCTAGTTTTCTTATCCCAATTCTTTAGCCATCCTAATTCCATCTTTCAAAGCCAGTGTTTCAGTTTTTGGTACTGATATATTTCCATACTTTTTCGACATTATCTTGATCACTTCCGCATTGGAATTACGAATTACCGCGCCAATAGCTGTGGATCCATTAATTAGCTTAGACCCGTCAAAGTTAAGTTTGGCAAAATCTGGGCTTGGTTTTTGCTAGGTTGTTGTTTTTCCCTGTGGACGTTGTCTCCTTGGTCGTATCTGTATTTGATCATTTTCTTGTTCTGTCCATTTTTTAGCTTGGGTCCAATTGTGGATTTGGAATTTTATAAACTGACCTAGGTCTGCTATGAAATCATTATCTGATTGTTGAGATACAAGCTTATTTCATTGGTACTAGATTCCCCACCATGCAAAAGCCAGTTCTGCAAATTCCTTTGTTCCCACTGTTTGACCAATTTCAGTAATAATCTGCCTTGGTGATTTATTTGAGGAGTTGTAACTTTGCAAGGCATGAGCAGTCTTTGGGTTGATTTTCTGAATTATCTCACGAGTGTGGTCACACTTGATAAGAATGTGTTCAATATCCTCATGTTGGCAGCTACACATGAGGCATCCCCCAGGAAGAACTACGTTTTTCTGTCGTAATCTGGCCTTCGTAGGGAGGCCGTTGTTATCAATTTTCCATAGAAAACTTTTAACCTTTGGTGTAGTATTTAGTCTCCATATCCAAGAGCTTGTTGTACGGTTATGGTTTGTAATTTTAGTGATGTGATCAAATACTGAAGAGGTTGTGAACCATCCATGCTTACTAGGGGCCCAGTATAACCGATCTGTGATTGCATTTTCGGGTATAGGAGTATTATCTATTTGTTCGACTTTCTCAATTGGTAGGTACCGTCTCAATTCCTCAGTTTTCCATTTACCCTCCCCAGAGATAAAAGCATATGAGCCATACAATACTTATCAATTTCATGGGGCCTAAGGGCATATTTCTCTAGTGGCTGGTTGCCCACCCATCTATCTGTCCAGAATTTAACCGTCTTGCCATCACCAATTTGCCAAATGAGCCCTTGTTCAAATTCATCTCTTAATCTCATTAGCTTTTTCCATTGCCAAGATGTGTTGGATTTCGGCTTGTATGAGAAGAGGTTGTCTTGTTTAAGGTATTTTTCCTTGATTATTTGTACCCAAATGTTACCAGGTTCTGCGATAATTTTCCATAGCAATTTCAATTGAAGTGCTTTGTTCATGTATTCTGTTTTTCTTATGCCTAAGCCCCCGTATGCTTTTGGTTTACATATCCTATCCCACCCTATGAGGGGTTTATGGTTCTCACCTTTGTTCCAAAAGAAATTCATGTTTAGTTTGTCTAGCTCGTCATGGACTTCAGAGGGTAACATAAAACTTTGCATCACGTAGTTTGGTTTGGAGGTTAGATTGGATTTAATGAGGACTCTTCGGCCTTCTAATGATAGCGCATTTGCTTTCCATTTTGATAGTTGGGCCTTCGACTTTCCGATTATATCACTGAAAGTTTCCTTGTTCACTCTCCCATTGATGATCGGGCATCCGAGATACTTTTCTAGGTAAGTCATGGTGGGAATGCATAGAACTTGTTGGATTTGTTGTTTTTGATGGTTGGTGATAGATTGACTCGGGCAAAGTCGTTGTTCCCAAAATCAAAGATAAATCCCAAACATGCAAACAATCAAGTATAGTGAGCAAGCAAGGGGTCGAACCCAAGAGAATCAGTTTCTAGTCAGATTTTAGTAAGTTTTCATGCAAGTAATGAAAGGGGGTTTTGAAAGTTGTTTTCAATCAAAGTTATCAAGTAGAGTTCATTCAATCAATTCCACTTTACTAATCAGTTGATCATGAACTCATCCACTTCTTTATATGCCTAGGTCAAATCCAATCCTGATCATAAACAATCGCAAGTCCACGGTCCAAGCAATTCTATAACCCTAGGCAAGGACGCTTAACCTATAATTAACATAGGGAACAAGGATATTAGGAAATCAAATCATGCAATCAAGCTACGAGTCTCATGCACAATTTAACCATTGAATACACTTCCCTAAACTAGTCCACGGTCCTAAAATAGAGTTGTTTCGAGAAATAGGAAAGATGCATAGACAACAACCAATCCTAAATCAAACGATAGATCTAAGTCAATCAAACAAGTTGATCAGGCTCATAAAATCAAACATAGATCATGGGATGAAGCACAAGAGTATCAATTAAGACCTAGGGATAAAGAAGTTACTAGAATTTCACAACTTCACAATAAAGCTTCCTTGATCGAATAAACTCCAAGGGAGAGTTAGTTCTCCATTACAATGAAAGCTCAAATCTTTATTGAAAGAACAATTGATTACAAAGTGATAGAATCAATTCTAAAAACCTAGAAAGGTTCCCCTTAAATAGCCCAAAAAACAACCTCTTCGAGATAGATAAGAAAGGAAACCAAAAGATAAGAAAGGAAACAAGATAGAAAAGACAGGATTTCGTCCGTCTAGAAGTCGGCCCGCACCGCGACCGCGGCATCACCACCGCGCCCGCGGCGGTCTTCAATTGGCATATCGCTGAGTCGGCTTCTACTGCGACCACGCCATCGACAGCGCGACCGCGGCCTTCATGGTCCGTCACCTTAGCGCCACCGCGCCCGCATCATAGACAACGCGACCGCGGTATCCATGCAGTGGCGAACTTTGTCTTTAAGCTCTTTAACTCTTGATTCTTCATAACTTGTGTCTTCGGTCTTCGTATTACAATAATGCTCAAAACTAACCTAAACACTCTCAATAACACCTCAAAATCTAAGATTTAACCTATACAAATTAAATAGCTTGTATCAAGCCTGTATCACAGATTTTGAGGTTTGGAAGGCAGATTTGTGATAGTTTACCTTTTAACCTGAAATGGCAGAAAATTCGCAAATAATAGTTTTTACCACACCACAAGCATTATGGGTGGCCCTAGCGAAGATAATGATGTCATCTGCAAATAAGAGAAAGGGAATTTTTGTTCCAGCTCTTATTAAGGGAAAACCAATTGTTTTGGGTGAGGTGTTAGTCTCTTGTTGTAGTCGTCTTGCTAGGAAATCTGCACCAATAATGAACAGATATGGTGGCAAAGGTTCCTTGACTTATATTTGGATGAGCATGTGGACTCTTAAAGTTGTAGACTAATGTTGGATTCTAGGTAATGAGCACCTAGTGAGATTTCATCTTTAGCCTCTTTTTCTGAGACTTTGTCCTCTCTTTTCTTTGTGTGTGATTTCTCTATGCATCTCTAACTCTAGAACTTGAGATTGTATCTTTATCAAGACCACATTCATGACATTTTCTTATGACTCTAATGTGATAGAGGCATTGTTTTGTTAGCCCTACTATTTCCCCTATCCACCCTATATTAGTGTCAATTTTTCTTGAAGCCCCAAATTTTGAAGCCTAAGCCTATTCTTTAAAACTCCACAAAAATTGTCTCCTTAGCCCAAATGGCTTGACCTTCCTAGAGAATAGGAGACATGGGAGATGAATTTTAAGTGAGTTTGGGTTTGAAAGGTAATTATCATTTTGGTGGAAGAGAATTTCAAAAGAAAGAAATGCAAAAATATGGGAATGTTTGGGAGAAGAAAAGAAAGTCTTGAAAAATAGTGCTTGAAAGTTGAGTTGGTGACATGAAAAGAAATGTGCAAAATTTGGAAGTCACCAAAGTGTTGTTGAGAAAAGATGAAAAGCAAGTGCAAAAGGGTTGAGTTTCAAATGAAAGAAAAGTGAAAGTGGGAGAGTGAAGTTCAAATCTATGATGTGCTGAAATTGTGATTCTTTGGGTTTGAGAGAGTGTTTGATTGCTTGAATTCGTTATTTGGTTGTGAAGTGAAAGTATGACTCTTATTCTCTAGCCTAGCACCATATGGCCAAAAATTTTCCTTACCCGAATCTTCTCACCTAGCCCCACTACAACCCTTAAAAAGCCCTCTTGATTAGTGTCACTTGCATTGTCTTTAGCGGTGGAAATTGAGATCTCTTTCAAGCTTATGGTAGCTTAGGGATCATAGATGAATTTGAGTGATGACTTTGAACCCCAAACACATAGCAAGAGGAGCAAACACATACCCCCTAGTGAGGCCTAAAATTGATTCATGTGTCTTCATCTTTTTGAGTCATAAAACATGTGCAATGATTCCAATTTGTTGAGTTTCAAGTTCTTTGATTATTGCTTGTTTTATTTTGAGGTGAATTCTTGAATTGCACTTGATGTGGGATGAAGAGTCTAAATGCTTGCTTGAGGACAAGCAAGATTCAAGTTTGGGGGATTTTGATTGCTTGCTTGAGGACAAGCAAGATTCAAGTTTGGGGGATTTTGATGGCTTGCATTCAGCTCATGTTTAGAGTGCATATTAGGTCATGTTTCATTAGGTTTCGGTTTGCTTTTCTCTCTTATAAGTTAGCTTTTTTAGTTGTTTTCGATTTAGCCACTCGGTTCGGACTCTACGCTTTGTTCGTAATGAATTTCAAGAGAATTGGAGGAGAATGGAGTGTTGGAGATCAAGAGTGACGGGGTCTCGTCCGGATCGGATGATATCAAAATTTAAATTTATAAACCGAACCCCAATTGTAGTAAGAGAGGTAGGGTGTCGAACACACGGGAGTTCGTGCGTTGAGAGTACCGAAAAGACTAAAAAGAGGTAAAAGAAAGGCAAAACGAGGAAAATCAAAAGGAATCACCTCGGACCGACACAGGTCACTTCGGTCCGAGGGTGGATCGAGGTTGATTTGGCCGGGACCGACTCACACAACGTCGGGCCCGATGTACTGGGTACTTCAATTAGGCAAAAAATAGTAGATCGGTCTTGGGTTTTTGGGTTCTTTCCCTAACTAGACTTGGCTAATTGCACCCCAATTCAGCCAATGAGTGTTGATCCTTATGAGATCGAGGTTGCTAGCCTTCAATCCCTCCACTCTACACTTCGACCCAAGGGAGTTTCCACTCACCTTCGATGCTAGGTCTAATGATGGGTTCGAGATTGCTTCCGCTTACTCTTACCAATCACAAGCCCTAGGTCCCTTGTTTCCACAAGAGAATTGAAGCTCAATGTAGAGAGGATTCATAGATCAAGCACTCAAGGCTATGGAATTGGGGGTTCCTACCCAATCCTAGCTAGGGGTTTCCCCCATAGCCCAAGACTATGGAATAAATCTACTCCATCAAGTAAGAGTAAAAAGCAATCAAATGGCAAATCATGCAAATCTCAATCATCAATCTCAAACCAAAGCTAAATTGCATTCAAATCCAAAGGGGTTCACAAGATCCAAGTCTTAATTCTACTAAAACCAAAGCAAAACAAGTACAAACTCACTATTCTCCTCTCTAGCTCCACCGATCTCTCTCTCTTCTCCTCCTCCTTTCTTCTCCTTGCTCTCCAAGTCTTCCTTGAGCCTTTGAGAGTGATTTTTGGTGTGTGTGTGTGATTCCTCCCAATCCTCTCTAATCACCTCTAATTATCCTCTTCTCTTGATTGGGGACCAAGGAATTCCAAAACTAGAAGAAGGGCAAAATTGGAAGATCACAACATTATGCCTTGGAGCCCAATCCTCTAATTTGCCGACTCGGACCGACGCGGGCAGACATCGGGCCCGACGTTGGGAACGTCGGTCCTGTACTCTGGTGCTCGAACTCGGGCCCGACTTGGTAGTATCTCGGTCCTGGGTCTCGGTCCTTCTTCTCTTCTTGGTTTTCCTTGAGTTCCCCTTCATTCTTTGCATGGCTCTTCCGTTCCTTAGCTCCCTTGCTTAGATCCTTCTTAGATACTCCTCCAAAACGTCCTCAAATGCGCCATTTTACCTACAAAACATAACAAACTCGCATAGTTTCCGAATCTTGAAGAAAACCGGGAACTAAGCTAAAAAAGAACGAAACTAACAAGGAAAGGAATGAAAAACACTTACTTACAAGGGCAATTAACTACTAAAACACCACCAAAATGAGAGACGTCAAAGAGGACTCAAGAAGACGATGTTAGCTCGAAGACGGAGTCAAGGAGAGCCCCGAAAAGATGCCACAAGAAGTAAACCGAAGACCGAGCAAGACGATAGCCGAAAAGACAAGCAACGGAACCGAACCCGGGGCCACAACCCCTGACCCGGCCGGGTCACGGGCCGGGTCACAGCCCGGGTTGCCGGTTCTTGCAAAAACCGGACCAAAGTGCATAAATCAGGCCCCGACCCGGCTGGGTCACGGTCAGGGTCGTGGCCAGGGTCGGGGCATTTCTTCGCGTATGTGTGCGTTTGGCCTTCCCGGCCAGGTCACGGCCCGGGTCGGCCCCCGGGTCACACGACGACGCTCCCGATTTCCTCTTTTGCCCCTCTTTTCCTTTTAGGGTTGTATAAATACCTCTTCTTCCCCTTGGAAGACAATCTTCTTTCCCCCTTTTGGTGACTTTTTCCCATTTTAGAACTTTAGGCTTTTGTGAAGATTGAGAGAAAATTGTTGGAGACTCTTGCCTTTTCTATCTATGCATTGAAGTTTGGTATGAATTTCCTCTTTTCTTCTTCTTCAATTCCTTTGTTTTCCATGTTTATGCTTAGCTAGGTTCTCAAATCCTAGGGTTTGGGGAAAACCCCATGGATTCTAGGTAGAGCTTTGAAATGCTTCCTTGAATTGAGATTTGAATTGTGGTTTGTTTCAATCCTATGTGCCTAATGCCAAATTGATTGTGATTTGAGACTTGTTGATGATTAGAACCGAGAGGTTAGGTTGTCAATAGGGAGTTAGGTTAGGATTTGTGTTGAGAGACCTCTTCCCTCACTTGAACTATAGGATTGATTGATTGAGGTCCCTTTGAGATGAGAATTGATTTGGGAACTCTTGAGAGGTTGACCTACCGATAGAGGTTTGAGTTGGACGAGCTCACTCAAGCCACGACGGTGGATGAGGGCTTGAACCGATTGAGCCCCTATTGAGCCTAAAGGGCCTAGTCTTGGATCAAGCCACGAAAGTGGATGATTATCATATTGTAGGTACGATTTGTTTGATTCGATAGGATTAGACAATGAAATTAGGTAGACGCCTCCAAACCATGATTTCATCTAGATTCATGTATGCTTTCAAAGTGTTGCTTAGATCCATAGTGTGAGTACCTAGGCTCTAGGATTGCCTTTCCCATATTAAACTTGCATCAATTTGTTAGTTGCTTTCTCCTTTTACTTAGTTGCTATTTCAATCCGAAATTGTCTCACATTTGCCTAGCTACAAGATTGTCGGTTCAATCAACTCTACTAAAGTCCTAGAGATCGACACCTTGGTACTACGCGACCCGTACACTTGCGGTATTGGTCTAGTAGCCTATCAGACCTTCTCATTGCTCGCCGAGCCCACCGTTCCTGCCTCCTTCCCGTCGCTCGCTGAGCCCACCGTCCCTGCTCGCCGAGCCCACCGTCCTTGCCTCCTTCCTGTCGCTCGCCGACCCAACTGTCTCCGTCAAACCCGCAGCCTCTGTCTGCCGCCGGCCCGTCGCTCCGCACCATCGCACCTCCACCACCATAACCGTCATCGCCGATTTCGGGGGTTTTTTGACAAATCGAAAACGAAGACGGGACGGCGTACAGAGCTGGCGGCTAGGGTTTTTAACCCGCACAGGCTGTGCGCCTATGGTAGGCGTACAGATCTGTGCGTGTGCGCTAGCGTAGGCGTACGCTTGCTCTGTGCGCCGATGGCAGGCGCACCAGCTCCCCCGCTCTTATTTTCCGTTATTCCCATTATGCCCCTGTACGCATATCTAAAGCGCACCAAACTGTACGCCTATGTTAGGCGCACAATTTAGTGTTCATTTAGACACAAAATAGTGTACAAATAGCAGTTCCGTATTAATATATAAACTAATTGATTTTTCTCAATTATTTATAAAAACACAAATTCAAAAATTCCACAAAATGATATATCAATTAATTGAGCATAGGGATGACATGTAGCCAAATCCTACGTGCCCTTAACTTAATATAATGGCTCCAATATAGGTTTAATACATCAACAAACTCCCATCCCCCTAATTGTACTTTTCTTTCCTTTTATAACCCGTATAAAAAATGTTCAGTTAGACCCCCATACTAGGCTCATGTTTTCCTATTGAACACTTTAAGCTTACATTGACGAGCACGTGCTTCGTGAACTACTCGAAGGCTAGTTATTTTAGTTTTTTTTGCTGAACTGGCAATTTATCAAGGAAAATACAAAAACAAACTCCTTTCCTTCTTCCCCATGGTTATCGTTGCTCTCTCTCTCTCTCTCTCTCTCTCTCTCTCTCTCTTATTTTTTATTCTTCGACACATAGATGGGTTATTAGGATGTGACAAGCACAATCAATTCAAGGGTGGAATCACAAAGAAGATGAACTGGTTTTCCTAAACTGTATGTGTGGTGAGGTGGTTTCCATCGAATACTCAAGGATGGTGTTGAACCTTGGAAGACCCTTCTTCAGTTGTGTGAATTATACAATAAGATTTTTCTCTCTAGGATGTATTCCTCAATTCGGGCAAAATTGCATAGAATCTGATTCTTTTTTCAAGGTGTTTGATGATGGTAGCTTAAATTATCGACATGTAAGTGTTGTTGTGTGTTTCTTGTATAGAGAAGCAGAAGTTGTGGATTTTTTAGGTCATTTGATCCACCATATGAAGCTAAGAACATCTCCCATGGTAGGCTAAAGGCCATTTTTTTTTTAGCCTACCAAATGGGAGAATATGATGTCATTTTACTCTAAGCCTAAAAAATTTCATTCTCACTATAGGCGAAGTTTTCTAGGCTAAAGTTATAAATATTTTATTCTAACGGTTAGTTTTACTCTTTTGTTATGTATTTTCCGCTATTAACATATTCCAAAATAACGACTAGTTTGAATAACTATTATTGAATTTTATTTAAAAAATTTATTATTCTAATAATTGTGATTAACGGCTATATTTCAAAAAAATGTTATTATTATAATAGTGAAGGACGGCTATATTTCAAAATTGTATTACTATAATATTTGGGAAGAACGGTTATATTTTTACGGTTATATTTCAAAATATAACCGTTATTCCCAATTACTATAATAATTGTGTCGTGCGTGCGTGCGTGCGTGTGTTAGATTGTTTGAATTTGTTGTTAGGTATGTGTGTGTGTGTTGGATTGCTTGAATTTGTTGTTAGGTGGGTGTGTGTGTGTTGGATTGTTTGAATTTGTTGTTAGGTGTGTTCAATTTGATAGCAAACTAATACAACAAAAGGACAATGAACCTATGTGTTAATTTGTTGTATATTTGAATTACATGATTCTCAATGTGATAGGATGCTCAATTTGTTGCATTCAACTAATGCAGCCTCAAAGCCTTGACACAAGTGATCATCCTAATGTAGCAAATGGAATCTAATGCACCAAATGCAAAAGTACTGTAACAAATGCAAACCAATGAAAATGCTAAACACACTTCATAATAAGCATTAAGGACACGATCAACTGTCAAACATACCAAGTTCACCAGCACCACAGAGTGTCAAACATACAAACTTAGATAAGGCTATTGTCAACAATGATAGTTGAACATTACAAAGCTCAACAAAATACCAATTTTGCTAGTTTTTTTTTCCAAAATCTGACATTGATAAAATCCGACTAGGACAAAAGTTATTGACTTCCTAGAGATTGTTTGCACTTGTCTGGCTTGAAAATGGGACGTGTGATGGCTTGAAAATTGAGCCCATGTCACCGCAGGTTTCTCCTTTCCACTTGACGCCCTTCTTCTACATCGGAAAAAAACACACTTGCTCGAGCATCTCTTATAGGAATTGAGGCACTTAAAACTCTAGAGGATGGAAGCCCTGCATGTATAATGTAACCAACTAGTATACACCAAATGAATCATTGAAAAAAAAACCAAAGACATTATTTAAAAAACTGACATCTAGGATTGAAACACCAATGTTAGGGTTGGTGTAGACTCTCATTCCTACCAGTCTTCCACTTCTTGTAGCACATCTTGCTTGTAGTCCTCGTGAATGAGATTGACTTCCTGCATTTACTTGTCAGAATGTTTCTATTGATGGAATTACTTGGGCTAATATTTTAGTTATATCTATTTGATGGATTTGGAAATGGAGAAACGGAGTGGCCTTTCGTCAGGAGGTTATTAGGCCTTCTTGGGAGTGTGCATCGTTCATTTTGAGCCTCACTGCTGACTATGCCCATGACCAGGAGTTTGATTCGGGCAACAAGTTTGCTAAGCATGTGGATGAAGTCTATATTATCAGGTGGAGACCTCGTTAGAATTGGGTCAAACTTTATAATGATGGTTTTGTAAGGAATAATGGGTGTGGTGTTGTTGAATGCGTGATTCGAGACAACGCTAGTCGATGGCAAACTGGATTTTTGCATGATATTAGCATGTCTATTGTTCCTATAGCAGAGTTATGGGGTGTTTTGCAGAGTTTGAGTCTTGCTTGGAGCAAGAGTTATAAGAGAGTTTCTTTGGAGGTTGATTCTCGATTGGTTCTTCAACTTCTTTAGAAATCTATGGATCGTGGTCATCCACTCGCCAATCTAGTGCAACGGTGTCAAGACTTTATTCATAGAGATTGGTCTGTCCAATTTCTACATATTTAGCGTGAAGCAAATTCTATAGTGGACTATTTAGCTTCCATTGCTTTTTCGTTTAGTTTAGGGATTCATGTATTGATTAACCCGCCTGAGGGTATTGTATCTTTGTTGTCTAGTGATGGTAGAGGTCGGACTATCTCCATTTGTTGTCTACTTAGCCCCCTTTTATTTTAATAACCTTGAGGGGTCCGGAGATTATTGTCTCTCCTTCCACCAAAAAAATTACAATTTCTTAATTAGATTTTATAAAATTTATTTATAAAATTATCTATACATAAATAAAAATATTTAGAATTATTAAAATTATTTGAACTTCGACCTTATCTTTTCCAAAAAGTATACCTCAAACGAATCGTCTAGAATTATATAAACTACGGTGTCATTTTTTTAATTTAAACTAAAATGTGGTCTTTTGAATGAAAAATAATATTATCTCGATCAAATGAAAAATGATCGACAATCTGATTTATATATATGACATTAGTTTAAACAAGTTATGAGAAATATATTAATTACGGCTGGCATGTTTTTTTATGTGCATTTTTATAAGTTTTGGTTAGCGATTTAACATATTAAATTCTGAATTATTATAATTATTTACCATCCAATTAAAATTTGACGTAGCATTAAATTTTGGTCAAAGAGAAATAAAATTAAAAAAAACTACTTATATCCTCCTCGAGAACTCGTAGGCTTCGTCTTTCGTATGCAACAAGCCGGACGCCGCGATATAAATCCATCTAAAAGCACTTTCTTCTCCATTCACTCGGATCTTGTTATACTTGTTCCTTGGCAGCGCTCTCCTCAATCTTCATATCAGGTAATTCCGCCCTAGTGTTCTCCGGATTCGTCAATTGACGTTCGCATTTTTATGATGGCTCTACTCCTTACAATTACAGCCTCTTTTTTGTTCGATACTTTTCGATTTGATCGTTGCGTACCCGGGAATTGATTTGCCAAAAATTGATATGAGATTGGACATGT
Source organism: Polygonum maritimum (assembly GCA_963924305.1). Classification (NCBI taxonomy): domain Eukaryota; kingdom Viridiplantae; phylum Streptophyta; class Magnoliopsida; order Caryophyllales; family Polygonaceae; genus Polygonum; species Polygonum maritimum. Next base: position 12,283,208 of record OZ002728.1, read on the forward strand.
ATTGAGCTATTTTGCTTCTATTTTGGCTTTGATTCGCGTTCTCTAATGTTAGCATTGATACCTTTTGCGCGTCTTAAAATCTGAATCTACTGTTATTGAGTTTTTAGGGTTTTGGTTGTCAGGAGTCCAATCATTAACTATGACGAAGGGGACGTATGATGTTCCAGCCAAGGGTGGCTTCAGTTTCGATCTGTGCAAGAGAAATGACATGCTCTCTAGCAAAGGCCTCAAGCCTCCAGGTTTCCTAAAAACCGGTACAACTATTGTTGGTCTGGTATTTCAGGTACTCAAAATGCTTGTATTTATTCTGATTTCTATAAACCTTGTGAAGTTTGTACAATCTTTGTAATCAATTTGATGTTTTGCTGAATCTTGGATGACTTTTGGACTAGTGCCATAATTTCTTTTCAGTGCTGAATTTATGAAAGAATCTGTAGGTCGGCTGCTCCTTATGTGGGTGTATGCCATTTACTTGATTAAAATCTCACTTACATACTTGTTTTTGTTGGGGTTCATGATTCAGTGGTTTGGCTTTATGATACAATTAAGGACCTTGCAGTTGTTTCTCCCGTATCCATATTCATACACAATCCTGTATCCTATGAACCTTGTATCGTGTCGTAAGATGCTGCCTTTAAAACCATATTGTTCCATGCCTGTCTTTCTGTGCATGCAACTTAAGCATCGACATGTTACCTTGGATATAGGCTTAATGTCTTCCTGTTATCTTCTAAAACCCAAGCCTGTTCACAAGTTCCCGAGCACATAGAATGGATCCTGTGCGTATAACTTAGACATCTAATTGAAGCAACAGCTTTATCATTGACATGTGCTCCATTTTATATATAGAGTACTTACTTATCTTACATATCGACCCAGTGTAATCCCAGTCAAAGCGGGGATATTAAAGAGTACATGTTTTACAAATAAAAGGATTGTTGATTGAGTATGGACTATGAATTCTATCATAGCTACCGGCCTACTGTAGAAATGAATATACTGTCACAGTGATGTGTCTTCTGCTAGAAGGAAATTCAAATAATACAATCCACTTCTCACATGTGTATATGTCAAAAAGTGCTTAACGAACTTATGGATAATTTCCCAACTAGTTTGAAGCCTTATTATAAGTGCTTAACAAACTTAGCTTGTCTCTTTGGGTTGGTGCTTGGGTGTGAATAATCCATGAAGCTTTGTACAGTCACATGAAGAACAAAGCTCACAGATATTCTGATTTAAGTTTATGTTGGATGCTTGATGAACAAACCTTAGAATAACATATAGACAACATTGCTGTTGCTTCTATGAGTAAGGGCTAAGAAGATGAAGGAACTTGATTATCTGAGCTGTAATCTGTCAAATTATTGAATTGGTTTTTTGTCTGGGAAGTCAAAGATTCATTTATTTCTTCTTGTATAAAATCAGTACAGTAGATTTTGTATTACTCTTAGTTGCATGTTATAGTAACTGAGAGCCTTGTGTACCTTAGCATTAATTGCTGTATGAATATATGCAGGATGGAGTTGTCCTTGGGGCTGATACAAGGGCAACAGAAGGCCCCATTGTTGCTGACAAGAACTGTGAAAAAATTCATTACATGGCACCAAACATCTATTGCTGTGGAGCAGGGACTGCTGCAGATACAGAGGCAGTGACTGGTAAATCTATAGCTTCTAAATATACAAAAGTGGAGCTGACTATTGCACATGCTTAGTTATAGCCACATACAATTTGGGGTGTGCCTGGCAAACATTTATTTTGCTTTATGAGGCATTTGTATTAGCAAAATATCACTGTAATCAGTTATCTTTACCCTTAATGAAGGTTAAGTTAGCATAATTTTGGTCAAACATTAATCCTCAAGAATGCCCGGATACGTACATTACAATAGATCCAATCTTAGCACTTTTAGAGACAGGGAGGAGTCATTGGCTAATCTGCACTTTGTAGACCATAACGAACATCTGTAAATACTAAATGTCTACATTACTTAATCAGTGTATTGCAGAGTATTATTTGAGAAAGAAAAAAGGAACTCCTTGAGCTACTTAAACTTTACTATGCTCATACTGAGCTGTATCTCTTTGATATTCATGTAATATATTTGTATTGATGGCTTGTTAAATTTTATTCTTATAATGGACATATCTTGTTGTGTATCCCATCTTAAAGCCCTTAATTATGTTGGTAAATGTTCTGATTGGGAATTTGACCTGCCACAATTGGATTATAACAATCTTATTGTAGACTGTAGAGGCCTGTAGGAAAGTGTCAATAATGCTTATGAAATGGTTTTGTGATTATCAATCTTAAATGCCGGTGTTCTGATGTTGGATTTGTAGATATGGTAAGTTCCCAGCTGAAGCTTCATCGCTATCATACTGGTCGGGAATCAAGGGTTGTAACAGCTCTTACACTTCTGAAGTCTCATCTTTTCAAGTAAGAGAGTGTGCTGGTTCATGCCTCCAATTGCGTCTGAAACTTGAGTTTTAAGTTCTAATTATGAATATCTTTTTTTGTCTGGTATAGCTACCAAGGTCATGTTTCTGCTGCTTTGGTGCTTGGTGGAGTGGATGTAACAGGACCTCATCTACATACTGTAAGTTAAATAATTTGCTTCATGAGTTGGCTAAACAATGCTCTGAACTGACCTTGACTATGTTTTATCATTTTACTATGTAGATATATCCTCATGGTTCCACAGACACGCTTCCTTTTGCAACCATGGGGTCAGGCTCACTTGCTGCAATGTCCGTCTTTGAAGCAAAGTACAAAGAAGGGCTAACTGTAAGTCACATACTGTTTAGGTTACAAATAACTTCTAAGTTTGTTCTGGTCTCTTTTTTTTTCTGTGCGGTAATGGTAGTAATATACTAATATATCCTGAACCCACTATGTATATGACAGTTTCAAAAAGTTTCGATTATGCTTGAGAATGAAAAGTTAGTCACTTTCAGTATAGTAGTACAATAATCTACCATAGAAATGATCAACTTGATACAATGAACATGATAGACTTGGGTAAGAAGAATTTCTTGAGGTCCTATGTGTTTGAGACTAAGCACTTCCTTGTGTTTGTTCTCTCAGAGGGAGGAAGGAATATCAATGGTAGCAGAGGCCATCTGTTCTGGGATATTCAATGACTTGGGAAGTGGTAGCAATGTGGATATATGTGTCATAACGAAGGTTCGCCCTCTTTGCATCCTATAGTCAATTTCCTTATTTCCCCACTTTTTCAAGCATCTTCTCAGGATAAACTATACAGTGTTCTCATGGAAATTATACATGCAGGGTAATGTTGAATACTTGAGAAACCACATGTTGCCAAACCCGAGGACTTACACAAGTTCAAAGGGGTACTCATTCCCTAGGCCAACTGGTAAGTAACATGAGTATATTATAGCTTATTGGGCTTCCTCCTTTTTCATTTTATTAGTGAATCTTAGACGAAATGCATTCTCTTTTACCTGTGACTGGTTACCCTTCTCTAGAGCCTTTATTGATTTCATAAGTGTGGTACTTGTGTTATTGTTACACAGAGGTGCTTATGACAAAGATTACCCAGTTGAGGGAAAAGGTGGAAGTGATTGAAGCAGGAGGAGATGCCATGGAAGAGTGAAGAAAGATCTTTGATTGATTTTAAGATCACTTGTGATGAGGAAACATTAATGTTAATGTTTCACTGAATTTGAATGGACCCTGTGCCTGTTTGTGTGCATGGTGGGAGACTATGTGGACGTTTTCAGATTTGTAGTCACTTCATGTGTAAGATATTGGCTTCTCATGTCTCATTTCATGGACTCGGTGTTTCAAATGAGAGCCCTATAGACAAGCTCTAAATATCTTCTCAAGTTTAAAATGCAATGCAATCAATCTGAATGACATCTGCATACAGGCATAATTCTAGCCACATTTAGGCATTTGGGCACATTTAGGTTACATGTCTTGATCGATGTTGCATGCAATCTTTTTTATTCATTTGGTAGCAGTTAAAATCAGATATTAATTTGTCTCTCGTCGATTGGTTGAAATTTTATATTAGTGGTTTAATAAAAGATATTAATTTCGTCATTCTTATGAACCGAGGGTTTCTATATGCTTGTTCTTATACATACTGTATTTATCTCTCCTAATAGCTTTCTTGTCATTATTGTTCATGCAGAATTAGGAATAGCAATGGTGACAGCATGACAGGAAAATATAGGTATTAGGAATCGCATTGGTGACAGCTTTCATTTGCTTTTCAGTGTGTTTCTTCTATCTTCACTGATTAAAGAAACACGAGGGATACGATTCACCATCCACTACCAACTTCATCATCATCAGTATAGAATTTTATTGAAGAACCCAAGTTGCAAAGTTTCTACCTGGAAGAATCCCGCTTACTACCTTGCGAACATCTTTTAGGAAAAGGCAATACTTCACTTGTACTGTTGTCCATCATGGGGAATCATCAGAACAATAACTTCCAATCAAATTTGAAAGTGTAATCTAATGGTTGTCAAGTGTCAACTAATCCTCTGAAAGGTAGCCTCACTCGATATTACTATAGGCATAACAAAACTATATATATCATCACGACAAACTGTACAGTATCCTTTTAGGAAGGACTCCGGCTTCATCTCCTCAAGCTTTATTGGCCTGTTTATTTAAAAACAACAACCCAAAAATGAGCCAAAGACATCAACCTCAAATTCTGCAAGTAATACTATTATTTTGATAAGTAGATAACTAACTAGGCTTACAGTGGGCTTATAGGTGTTCTAGAAAAGCCTAATTCTCGTTTGTATAGCTCGTCGACAAATTGGGCATGCCTCCAGATCTTCTCCACATTCACAACACGTCTGTGACATTTAAAAAGAATCAGCAAAATTTACAAGGTTACTGAAATTCTGCTTCAGAACTAAGAAGAGTACCTGATGCCCACAACCAAATGCCATGTCTTTCTTATTGGTGAGACAAATGGGACAAGCCTAAGCCATTAAAACATAACAGGATGTCAAAAAACTGCAAAGGAAATCTCTAAGACCTTCAGACAGTCAAAAGTAGACTATTTTTACCTGGCTGTCATAAGTAGAAGTTGAAGGTGGATTTATATTGCTGTAACCATAATTTGAAGAAGTTGCACCAATTCCTGTACCATAGTCGGAATAAGGAGGCTCTGTTCGGCTTTGAAAACTACTTGATCGACTAATTTTCGTGCTTGAGGTGTTGCTACGATAGAGTGGAGGTGGGAGAGGAACCCTTCCTGGATCATGTCCAGTTCTACCACTGGTTCACCAAGTAAACATATGTTACAACTTGCAAACAAGAAAAAACATCTGGAATAGAAGTTTATAAACAAAGAAATACATAGTCTATGTTAAGTTCATTGATTACCCCAATAGGCCAAGTTCAAGTGTTGCTTTGTATTGAGAAGGTATTTCCATCAGGGCTCCAAGAGCAAACTCAGTTTGCTTTCTGCTTTCGTTGATGTGCTTGGACATAATCTCTGTGAAATTCACAAACTAATATGTAGAAAAAAAAGGGGAGATTATTCTAAGGCATGATATTAAATGATGTTTCTCTTCCTTCTTATGTGCTCAGTTGTAATCTTCAATGAGTGTTCACCTGAAAATTGTCAAAGGTTCGAGCTGGAATGTTGTCGTCAAACTCCTTCATCATGTCCCATGGTCCATCTCCTACTCCAACCAGTATAATTGAAAGCGGGTACTCACTATAATTTAAATCAGCAACAAGAGCATATAAGAAACGGTTGAACGATAAGAGATTATTCTGCAGTTAATGAATGTTAGATTACCTTGCTCTCACAATGGCGTCAATTGTCTTTTGTTCCTGTGGGCTGAAATGCCCTGGCTGAGTATCAACACTCCTGGTAACCTGATGCAACACAAAACGATGTGAGAAAAGTCGCAAGTATATGAACAAATTGGAATGAGATCAGCATTCTTCATTTAAGCCTTATTTGCAGGGCTTGTCCAAAATGAAGTAAATTTCCATTTGAAACAACTTTAATATACACATGTTGCCATACTGCCTTATTTAAGCCTTATCCACTCCTGGTCCTTTTTACCATCACCATGAAAGATCTTGACATGCATATATTGCCAAGTGGAAAACATGAAGCAATTCAATCGACCCCATCTACACAGCAATGATTCCACTTTGCCAAAAAAAAAAGACTACTGGTTATGTGTATTACCTGCCCATCAGCAATAATCAGCAAAACATGGTACTGGCCACCACTTTCTTCAACAATTGTCATGGCCATTTCGATGATGGGCGCAAAGGAAGTTGGTCCTGCCACAAAAGAAATTTGTGTTAGGATTAAGCTTGTTTGTTAGAATATAAATAATGTATTAGTTTATGTTCTGCCGTGTGTTAGTTGATTATGTCATGTGACAGATTAATTAATAAGTCAATTAAGAAGACAATTTAGAAGGTAGTTAAGGAACTGCAATGTATGATACTTAGGCAGTTGTTAAGTGTCATTAGCATATATATACATATACGTTTGTGATGTAAAACAGAAGTGGTGTTTCTGTACAATTCACGTTGAAAATATAATACAGTGGTGAATTTAACAGCAGTTTGTTTATCTTGTTTTTTCTCAATTCTCTACTGAAGTTCATGTGTGTTTATTGAATCAATCTTTGGACAAAATCTATCAAATTGAAAATCCAAATTCTCCCCAACAGGTAAAGCGAATGTAAGAGTCATACCAGCAAGCCGAAGCTGGGGGACTATGTCTTTGTATCGTGTCAAAACCTCTTCAAATCCATTGCAATATCTCTCATCACTATAGAAACTGAATACATCTTGATCATGGGTTGATGCTGCAACAGTCAAGGTAAGGTATGTTGTTTAATCTTATGAATTGTACAGCAGATTCAAATAGAAGAAAACATGTATTATCCACAGTGATCATTACTCACCATCTCCAAATCCAAAACATGGAATCAAGTTGTCCTCATCGAAAGCTGATAAGGTTTTCCCAATAATAGATATTGCTTGCTCATAGGGGTTTAATTCGTTTCCAATGTGATGCAAACTACGCCGGTGGAATGACTTTGCACCTGAAAATAGTATCAAGTTAAGAATAATGAACTATGCAAAAAAGAAAGTTCTGAAACATTGAGATAGAAGTTTGAACCTGTCCACTCATTGCTCTTTGTAAAATCAATGCCAACTATCAAGTTAGAAGACTCCAATCCTGCCTGTGAGAGGGCTGCAGTAACCTGCAAAGACCATTCACCGAGCACTTACATCAATCCGAAATCACACATTAACTACGAAAAATCAGTTGATATGAGTTTAATTACAACAAGAGCCCTTTCTCTTCCTTCTCTGGTCTAAATAGATGAGAAATTGTCAAGCACAAGCGACGGAGTAGAATCCAAACCTCTTCCAATGTACGGTAATTGTCAGCTATCCTTGAAAATTTCCTCTCCACCCTCTTTCTGTTCAGAGGAGTGCCATTACCATAAGCATATAGAGATGGTGAAGGTGCATACTGAGGCACATAAGATGGCTGAGGGAAATGTCCCGGTGTAACTGGATACGGCGATGGAGGCGGGTATCCAGGATTGTATCCATAGCCAGAAGCTCCTGAAGAGACAGACCTTCTCCTATGCCTCGAACTTCTCCCTCCCATAATGAACCAAACAAGACCGTTTATCTACACCGACAAGCTTGGAAATCGAGCTTTAGAGCACAGAACGAGGAGATGATATGCAGGTGATAAGATAGGAAGACAAGGATGGGGAAGGTAGACCTATAAAGGAGACTTCTGATCAACTACCATAATCAAGAATGAGGAAAATAGCTATATGGATGTAACATGTGTATATGTACAAATGGCAATAGCTCACTATGGACATCTCAGCTCTAAAGGTATTTATTTAATTAAGACGAAATTTCAATGATTTGAAAAACAGTTCCAAATTCTGGATGAATGATTTGGTAGAAGGAAAAGGACAAGGCAAGACAGAGAAAGATGAATGTCCAATTGGAGGAGACTTCCTTCTAGTCTTTGATCAACGTTGACCGCCTCTGTTTTCACACCTACACATGTTGAAAATAAGCGCAAGCAGAAGCTGCCTAGAAACAGCACAATCACACGACTTCACAAGTAGCCTTCACCACTAAAATACGCTTGAATATACTGTATTAAAAAAAGGGAACAAAATCCTTTTCAATTGAATTTGTCCTGATCACCTAAATCTTTGGTTTCCTTGTGCTTCAAGTGAACAAATTCATTTTTGTTTTCATCCTACACGTAACGACGCTCACAGTCTCACACGACTTGCTAATCTCATCCTTGCAGCAATATTAAGCCAAGTATTAATATTAATTAGGACTATCAACCTGAAACCAGCCTTCAAATGCTGAATTTCGATTAGGATAAGAGTATAGGTTTCATAATTAGGAATTCTTCAACACAAAACTCGTCGATTCTTATCCAAATTCCACATAGACAGACATATACCTTTATTGTCCAAAAATGAAATTGACCACCACAAATTAAAAATTAAGAAATTAGCAAAACTAAACAAAGGATAGCATCAGCAATGAACGAAGCAGATTAGGTATAGTAATCTAGATAATTTTGCTATGAATCCATAGAGAACTCAATCAGTAGCTAAAAATGAGGACGATCAGCGACCAGATCGATGTAGTTAGGGATTGAAATGAACTGACCTTGAAATTGAAGCAGAGAAGAGCACAACAGTTCCTTCCGCAGATGATCGGCTTAGCAATCTCTGCGTAGAATTTCACATGGGATGATTATCCAGCGGCAATTGAAAGTTGTGGAGCTTTGATTTCCGTCCGTACCATTGTAGTGATTCTATGACTCGTTGTTAAACTGTAGGAAAGTTCACTTTTGTTGGAAGTCGAACCTTTGTTGTCTCTTTTACTACCCCCGTTTATAATTTTCAGCAGCGGTAACCTTATAAGACCCGTTTATCATTTTCAGTAGCGCTAACTTTGTAGATCCAAATTTTTCATCCCGCAAACACGTCGTTTCGCACGTCTCCTTGATCCTTATTGGTCAAAATTTCATTTTTTGACTTTAAAAAACACAAAAAAAAATAAGGAACAAAAGAACGTGCGAGGGGACGTGTTTGAGGCCCGTCTAAAAAGTTAAACGAGTCATACCCTTGAGGGCTAGCTGAATTGTAATGTAGTTGGCTGTCCAAACCAACATAACTGTGGACTAAAAAATGTTGCTATACTTCCCCTTACAATTATTATTTTTTCTAAAAACTATCTTTAAAGCCATTGAAATAAGGGCACGTCTTTCACTTTTTAAAAATTATAAACTAGTTTTTTTAGACATGGAATTTGACTTTATTAAGGCGAATTTGCATGAACGCCCTAAAAAAAGTCGGTAAATTAATAAATACCCCTATTTGGACTAAATAGCAAGAGAGTCCTTTTTGGGCATTTTTTACAATTAAATTATACGGAGTATATTTTACTTGTGAAATTATGGTTGATATTTAATAATAACTAATAAGGTAAACCAAACTCAACCGTCCAAAAAATCCTGTGTGATCGTCCTCCCCGCCACCGTAGCATCCACCGTCGCCGACAACCTCGCCTCCGATAGGGCTGCCCTCTTTGCCCTCCGGTCGGCGCTCCGAGGCCGATCTCTGCTATGGAACGACACCACTCCGCTCGGTGGTTTAGTCATTAGGTCAATGCAGAGAAAATGAATTCGGTTCTAGGGTTGAATCTTCATCGTCCATTAAGGTGTGTCCTCTTGTTCCACCATCACTCTGTATCCTAATGTTGTGTAATATGTGAATGAAGAGTCGAGAGATTTTAGGCTGAATTTCTACTATACTGAATTTTCAATTTAAATTGCTTTCTTCCTACATACTACTACGTATTTGATCTGCTGAAATGCTAATGCCTGATTTGAACTTGGCATATGCATGAATCATGGCAAAGTGTTCTCTTTTGAATTAATCCTGAATTTGTTTATTTTTGGCCTTTTGCAATGCTTAGAAATCGGACTGTTATCGCCCCTTGGAGTTTCGCCCGTCATTTGCATTGCTATTATCCAAAATGGCCGTAGTTGTTGAACAACAACATGCACTTAAGCCAGCCGTTCGGTCCCAGAGATGCCGACTTCAGTCATACACTCACCTTGATCATTTCACTCTTGAGCCTAGCAAACAAATCGATCTCGCTCATTCATTAGAACGAACTGTCGGGATCCCTACCAGGAACAGAGCGGAGTGGTGTCGTTCCGAGCCCATGCCGACTTCAGTGGAGAAACTCGTCTGCAACAGCTCTCGAGTCACCGAAACCCACATGCCTGGTCGATCTCTCATCGGCGTCATCCCTAACGGAGTTCTTGGAAACCTCTCCGGCCTCAATTTCCTCAGTCTCCGTTTCAACGCCCTCACTGGAACTCTGCCCTCCGGATTTCCCCTCCCTCAAGTAGCTCCAGTACCTTTACCATCAGGGAAACGGCCTCTCCGGTGAGATTCCTGCGGTTCTCTTCTCCCTCCCCGAACTTGTCCGCATCACCCTCGCCGGAAACTTAAACAAAGATTCGCCCTGTTGTTAAGCAGACAAACGCATTCCAAATCCTAACCAGACACAACAAAGTTGATCCCATACCTGTTGTTAAGCAAATTCTAGACAACAACAAGTGGATCATCTACCAAACACCCACGATACACAATCCCATACCCACCTTCCCCAATCACATTCTCATTAGTAAACCCATTAGTAGAATCCTCTAGCTCCCTGAGAGTGTACCAATGGCCCCACCCCAGATGCGAGACCTCAGGCCCCCCACCATAGCCATACCCCTTGCTCCCCGGACCGCGCATCTCCACTCCCAACCGAAGACGACACCGTTCCTCTCTCCGGGTACGAAATCCGGTGGTCTTTCCCAATCTCAATGTGAATCTTCCTCTGATGAATTGGGCTCTCCTCAATCGGACCCCTAACCACTATTCGTTGCTCGGACCACTCAATCAAGCCGGATTCAGGCTTCGGGTCGGCTATTGCCGCTCGATTCGGCTTCTGGGGTTCTTCAATTTGGATCTCCGTGATCTCTCTCGACACACTCGTGACGGGGATGATTTCTAGACTTGTTCATCGGGATGAACAAGTCTTTGGTGTTCTTCGGGCCTAGGGTTTACGATTTGGACGATCTATTGAGGGCGTTGCCGCGTCGGCAGAGGTTTTGAGGAAGGGGATATATGGTACGACTTACACGGCGGTGTTAGATTCCAGGGTGGCAGTGGCGGTGAAGAGGTTGAAGGATGTGATGGTTCCCGATGAGGAGTTCAAGGCCAAGATGGAGGAGATTGGGAGGTTGGATCATTTGTCTTTGAAGATGGAAGAGATCGGGCGTCTGTACAATAAATTTGGGTATTCATTGCAAATATTTCAAAATAGGGATATTTTTACCTTTTCAAACTTTTTCTAGGGCATGAACCGCTATAAAGCACTTATTATAATAAGGTCTATATTTGATTAATCTTTGGATGATGAAGAGTTCAACATGTATTTCACTTCTTAGTTTTTTTCAAGATAAATAAAATCTACTTTCTTTCAAAAATTATTTTTTCAATAAGTATAGCAAGGTCAAAAGTTTGATGATGCTTAGAAGATGGACGATGATAAAGGGTTCAATGGGGTCGTGTGGGTTTTTACGGGAAATGGAGAATTTGTCATATCCCACATCAAAAGTAAGGTCTAATGTACAAATGTCGATATTCTACTACACAATATTCTCAAAAAGTCTCCCCTAGAAGACATGACCCGAACGATGGGTCGTCATTGGTCATTCTTCTCGTAATGGTGTGCAATATCGTTAAAGCTGACTCAAGTTCTTAACCAAATGGGCAAAGATTCCATCGAGGGAGCTTAGTCACTTGGCTTGCTAGTTAAAGAAAGGCAATCACACGTGAACCGCTTAGTGACACCATTGAGATAGCACCACACTTCATTAAGAACATACATAATCGTCACTTATATTGAAAAACTTCCACATCGAAAATTTGTTGGGAACTCAAGTTTTCACTCATCGAAAATTTTTCATACTTAAAAATTTTCACTCATTCCACATCGAAATATGTCCATAACTCAAGTTTTGGGATCGTATATAATTAGCGGTAAATCCGAAGAGGACCGATAAGAATCTACATAATCGTCACTTATATTGAAATACCGAGAAGAGAGTATAGTATGAAGCATGGTTATAAACACTTCTTCTTATCTTAGTTTGTCCTCTCAAAAATTATCTTGCACATTAAAGGAGGCACACCTCATTAAGCATTCCACCTTATCATCTATACTACTCTTATAATTGTCCCCAATTCCATGTTAAATAAATGCAGCTGTTTTCAATTTCACTTCCCATGTTTGCTTTCTTCTCTCTTTTTTCGGATGAATTGCGTATATCCATTCAGCCTCTTTAGTTATGATACAGCCTACTCAGCTCCCCTCACTTATTGACATGGCAGTTGAGACCGATGGCCTTTTCCCTTCCACCCGGCGGTTTTGTGTTCTCTACAATTGATGGCCATGTTTATATAGGGACATGGCGAAATCCCCAATCCAACATCAATTTCACTTTCATGTTTGGTGTTCCTCTCCAATTCTGCCGCCTTCCACTTCAGCCACTCCGCCGCCGCCCTCGTCCTCCCTCCCGATCCAGAAACCCCGCTCACATACCTCGATGACTTCCCGATACCCGACCCAAAGTTCGCCGAGATAATAAAGGCGGTGCCGAGGTCTGATTCCGGCAAGAAAGTCGCCGCCTGGGAGCGCAAAGCCGGCCGTCTTCCGAGCATCGTCCTCCCTCCCGAGCATCGTCTTTGCCTGGGAGGAGGCGTTTTGACGGCGGAGGAGATGCAGAGGTGGAGGTCGTCGCTGGATTTGAAGGGAGGGGGCGAGGACGAGGCGTTCGGCTTCGAATCTGATCCGGATCTGGAGAGGACTTCTCTCCACAAGCTCGAGGACGCAGATGTGAACGACAGCCTTGCATCGTTCAACGTTTATTTGGTTGCATTATCAATTGCTTTTTGCCCTTTCCCTTAATGGGTTTCGTTGGTTAAGCTTGTTGGAGGCTCAGATAGCGAAAGAGGAGGAAGAGGAATCGGACGTACGCCATGGAAGATATTGGTAATTTTCCAGATCATGATTTAACATAACGATAGTTTCTGAATCTTCCAAAACCGATCGGATGATATTGTGATTTTTATGCGATTGAAGAAGGGAGTTTGCGTGTTAAATTTGTTATATGAATTGATTTTTTTTTCTTTCTGTTTTGATCTGTGATGAAATTAGGGTTTTGCTGTGAAATCAGTGGTTTGCTGTTGATACTGATGTGTAGATGTTGTTAAATTTAATTGCTTTATTGTTACATGACCTGCAAGAAATCTGTGTTCTTTGGGGGATTTGATTGTTTGTTGAATGGCTGGCCCTCTTCCGACTACTTCCTTCAAGGTCTGTCCCCAAATTTGATCGTAGGGGTGTCAATTAGGGTTTTTTGGATGCGATTGGGAATTAGGGTTTCTTATCTGGCGTTATTACAGGATGTGTTCAAGGGAGATGTGGGTTCAGAAAGGCCATTGCCCTGCTTGCACCAACTTTGTGTCTGAGGTCTTGGAGATTTTCTGAAGAATCTTCTCTTCGGGTATTCAACTCATCTTTTCTGTTTTGGTATTTCATCTTGATCCAGATGATGTTCAGCTGTTGGTGTCATCAGAAAAATGATCTACCTTGGTTTTTATCTTCAAACTGAGTTCTTTTTTGTCAATTTTATTCGTCTTTGTCTTGAATCTAAGGGTTAGCGCGCTAATTAGAAATTGCATTGTATTAGGACTTGGTTTGAAGCCCTAGACGTCATGGTATTGTAACGTCATGGTATCCTATTGAATGATATGTTATTCATTCAAGAGTGTACCCTAACCATAGTTTTAGTTCATCAGGCTCTGCAAGGACCTCTCTTATTATTACCATTGGCCCTTTGTCAGGACATCATGCTGTGTTCTATCTTTTTTTGCAATATATACAATACAGTTTAAGTTCTAGGTAATCGTAGGTTGTTTTTTCTTTTTCTGTGTGGGACTAGAACATTTAGTAAATTGTTCCTTCTCTTGTACTGTTGCAGGCTATGAAGATAGTCAACATGGTGAAGCTAAAACAAGACTGTGATTATGAAAGCTTTCCAAGGAAACTCGAAAGCCAAGTTGATAATCTCACTAAAGAGGTTGACAGGCAACAAAAGTTGAGGGAAATTCAAGTAAATGAAATGCAAAAGAAGCTCAAAGAGTGTCAGCAATCCTACAACGAGGCAGAAAAAGACTTAATTGCAAGATCTAAGGTAGTCATCTGTCATATTATTGTTGATCATTTGGCTTGTCCATATTAATTACTTCACATCATTTCGGTCATTTTCCAACTTTTGTGCTGTAGATCCTAGAGAAGGAAAATTCGCGCCTGGAAAAAGGAGCTTGAAATAGTTAGAAATGATCTGAACGCTCAAAAGGATTGCAACAAAGTTTTAGGTGATAAAGTAGTACGTTTGGAGATGAGACTCGAGCATTTCAAGGTCTCTTCTTGGACCCTCAACCAGCACAAGTATTGCATAACACGCCTTGATCAACTGAGGTATCCTGCCTTTCATTCCCATTATACTAAGGCATTATTTTTTTTTTTGAAGTCTTTAATATACATAAAATTAAGCCTTATTTTCATGCATTTTAAAGATTAATCGCATAGAGGTTGTCATAAGTCATCAAGTAATGTTTGGTTTGTTCTTTTGCAGGTCTCCAATTGAGCCCTTGTTGTTCAGTATAAATTTTTAATGTCGTCTTAATTTGAAACTGAATGGCTTTTTTTTACTATTGAGGATTTTTTTTCCCTTTCCTTTCTAGGTCTCTCTTTTTGTAAAGTGAGGATTAAATGAGTGCTTTTGAGCCTTTGAGGGGTCTGAAACATGACCAAGTGAACTGAATTGTGTGTGGAATTCAAGTTGCAAAAGAGGATGATATTATTGTTAGTTTATAGCCCTCGCTCTGGTGGCTGAATCTGTGAGCGTTTTTGAGTAACTGTTTATTTTTTATATATATTAATTGATTGATACTTATATACATTCCGTATTGGATTCTCAGAATTGCAAGTTGGGATTTTGTGTTTTTATTTTATTTTATTTCTTGCATGTTGATGTGTAGGTTGTGGATACATTGCTTCTGGATCAATAAATATTTCAACTGAGGATTTGGTTGAATATATGCTATTAAGTTGTAATTGATCCACTGAAGACTAAAGATATGGATTGTTTGGATACAATATTGAAAGGTCTGTCAAAGTTGTTGGTTTTCTCTCTTTTGATATCTTTTGTGGCATCCTCCATGGATGATTCGTATTCACGGTGCAACTGTGATGACGACGGGAATTGGAGTATCGAAAACATCTTGGATTGCCAAAGGGTGAGCGATTTCTTGATTGCTGTCGCGTATTTCTCGCTTCCGATTGAGCTTCTCTACTTTATAAGCTGCTCAAATCTGCCCTTCAGATGGGTCATTTTCGAGTTCATGGCCTTCGTTGTTCTTTGTGGGATGACCCATCTGATTAATAGCTGGACGTACGGGCCCCATGCGTTCCAACTGGCTTTACCGTGTTCAAGGTCCTTACGGCGTTGGTGTCTTGTGCCACCGCCATTACTCTGGCCAGTCTTATACCTATGCTCCTTAAGGTGAAGGTTAGAGAGTTTATGTTGAAGAAGAAGGCATGGGACCTAGGCAGGAAAGTTGGGATAATCAAGAGGCAGAGGGAGGCAGGCAGACACGTCCGAATGCTCGCTCAAGAGATTCGGAAGTCGCTTGATAGGCATACGATTCTGTACACCACAATGGTGGAGTTGTCAAAGACACTAGGTTTGCAGAATTGTGCTGTTTGGATGCCGAACGAAGATAGGACCGAGATGATTCTGACCCACGAGTTAAAAGGAGGAATCTTCCCGGCTTTCCTGACCATTCGATTCCTTATTGGGATCCTTACGTGAGATGGATCAAGGAGATTCAAGAAGTTCGGATTTTGAGCCCGGATTCGGTTCTTGGTGTTCCAAGTAGCGAAGGGTTGGCGGGAACGGGACGCTGTGGTTGCAATTCGTATGCCGATGCTTAGGGTTTCAGATTTCAAAGGCGGAACACCTCAGTTGATCAAGGCGTGTTGTGCAATACTTGTACGTGCTGGTTGCTTTTTCCAAGGAAGACGAGAGGCATTGGTACAAACAAGAGCTTGAACTGATCAAAGTTGTTGCTGATCAAGTCGTTGTCGCAATCTCTCATGCCAATGTGTTGGAGTCACAACTAATGAGGGAGAAGCTGGTGGATCAGAATCAGGCCCTGCACATGGCGTAGAATAACGCCATGATGGCAAGCCAGGCAAGGAACGCTTTCCAGAGGGTGATGAGCAACAGGATGAGAAAACCGATGCACACAATCCTCGGGCTGCTTTCGGTTCTACAAGAAGATAAAGTAGAACGGTGAGCAGAAGCTGATCATTGACACAATGATGACGACGAACAACGTTCTTTCGCTGCTGATCAACTTGCATATATACAATTTCGAAATAAAAAAACATTTATACAACTTGCATAAAGCTCGTCGTCTCCTCCGATCAAGTTGGTAGTAAAGTTGATAAATCATTGGTGTCCTTACATATAATCACGTAGCTCTACCTTATTTCTACAACATCTTCCATTTTCACATCAGTTTTGCCTTAGTTTCCAAAGAACGTTCTTTCAACGAAATTGGAGGTCCATAATGTGTGGTTGTGGGATGATAACCGATTTCATACATGCGAGGGCCTTCCCTTGCCTATGAGGAGGAGAAGATGGTAACAACAAGGAGGAGAAGATCTCGGCGTTGGCCTTCGCCAAAGTTACTGACCACCTTGTCAAGGGCTACGAAGATGAGCCGGTCGCCTTCAGCTCTTTCAATCTTGCTCAAAGTTAGGTTCGTTGCCTCTTCTTGTGTAGAACAAGTCAAATGAAAATCTGAAAATGAATTTATATGACTCTAGATGTGTAGTCTAATGAGCTAATACTAGAGGTGTCAAATGGGCCGGGTCGGGTGGATTCGGGTTCGGTCTTTTCGTGTTCAAGTTGAGTGCGGATTCGGGTCAATCGGGTTACATGTCAAGTCGGGTCGGGTCTTGACAGGTTATTGTGTGGGTTTGAGTCGACCTAACTGGTCAAGAATTTGAATTTCTCTATTGATTATTAAAATAATATTATGATTAAATAATAATAGTTAATAATAAAATATTGTTTTTAATAGATTTTTATAATAATACTTTATTTATAATAGGTTTTATAATAAGTTATATTATAATATTTAAATGAAAATATATTTATTGTACATATATAAAAAAATCGGATCGGTCAGGTCGGGTTCAGATTTTTTCTTTGCTCGCTACTATTCGGGTTTCAACTCTAACAAATTTTGGCGGTTCGGATCAATTTTCAAATCGGGTCAGGTTTTGACAACTCTGGCTAATACTCATATGTCCATATGGGTACAACACATGTATTGGGCTTAGCATATAATCATGGGAAATTAACTGGTGGAGTTCGTTTTGAACGGTGGATGAATCCTAATTATTAATATATATAAAGAAGAGAAAGGAACATTATTGTGAAGCAAGGAAATGTGGTTGTAAAGTAAGGACATTGCGGGTATGTAGTTGTAAAGGAAGAAAATTTATATCTATTTATATTTTTCCATGAAACCTTATGAAATACATGATTTTAATGGTTTTAGGTAGAAGAATTTCCCAGTTCTAAAGCTCAAAGGGAAACTTATAATATATCATGCCATTATTAATTAATTGGTGAATCCAGGCTAGGTGGTACTTGGATCAGAGAGGACAATGAGACTAGAGTTGGAAAAATAGCAAGTGAAGTCTCTCCTTACATTTTGTTGGTAGAAGAAAACATATAGTTTTATGTATCCAAAACATTAAAAAGAAAATATACTTAAGGTTAAAATGAGGTTAGCAAAGATTAATTTTATACACAAGTCGACGTGTCATAATTGCTTTCCTACTTCGTGCATGTGATAAGTTGATAACTATCAAACTCTTTATACTGTGTGTTAAATATATTACATCTATGAAACATGTTGCAAGCATTTTTGGACTATTGATAAAAATTTAGGATGAAAGTCTAAAAACATATTTTTATATTTTCCTTATTAAATTATAATTGTTAAATTATATTCAAAAATAAATTTGTTCCGTGTCTAACACATGCATGATTACGTATGTTATATATTTAGAATCTACTTAAAACTTAATAAAACAAGGAAGCAACCGGGAAAAGTCTCATACATTTATATTTGAATCAATTTTTAAGAATAATAGTAATTTAAAAAAATATTTAATATTAATATGTAATAGTTGATACTAATTATAATTTTTATTAGTATATTTATCCAAATAGTTACTATGTATTAATAATGAAAAATTGAATGTATTAATTTTATTTTATTAAGGAAGAAAGTGTTGTGCTAATCAATAATTACATCATACAATTTGTTGTGTTATGCTATTTAAACAAAAGATCTTGAATTGCATTTAGTATATATAAGTTCTAAAAACTGTTCATCTATATAAATGTAATATTAAATATTAATATATCATGGCAGAGTATTATTTCGATGACTTATAATATCATGACATTATTAAGAATTTCTAATATATTTTTGACGTGCTTTCAGCCGTCCGTTCTAAACCTTCTAGTCCAAATAAAAAATACTTCTTTTTTTTATTATTTATGTCAACTATGTTTTAGTTTTAATAAGCTGACTATTTTTATTTTTATGGTAGTCTAGGATCTTTGATACATTTATACTTAACACATATTCTAGGGTTAGGGTTAGCGGTTTTTGCTTATGAAAATGAGTCAAATGACCATGATTGATATTTGTGTAGTTGCGTGCCGGTAATTGTAATGTCGTTTTTGTTGTACATTGCTTCACTTTCAAAAAGAGACACTTACTTGAATATTCTATCTACTATTACCTCGGTGATTTTTTATCATTGTTTCAGGGAATCAAACGCTGTTGCAGATTTCCTGGCAAGAAGACAAATCAATCTTCAAAGTATCAAAGCAGCTCTACCGCTTCATCCTACGTCCTTATCGCTTTCACATTTTTCTGTAACACAATCAAGATGTTTGTTGAGTCAACAACCCTTGCTGCTAGATTTTTTAAAAATCATCCGTCGTGATGATCTAGGTTATCCTTGTAACTAAAAGGTAGCCTTATTTTGGCTTGTTCGAGCTAGTAGCTCTGCAATCAAAAAAAAAAAAGACACTTACTTGATCATATAGTGAAAACGATGGTCGGAAGTGGGAATGTTAGAGTTACCACATGGGTAGTCTACCCTAATGACTTTTATGATGAGTTGGCAAAAATAATAATGAAATGGACATGACATGGCAATATGATTTTTACCCTTATTGTCATCACATTTAATGCACCTTTAATATTTTGTTTTGATTAGCTTATAAAAGGAAACGATATCCTATTTTTTTTCTTTCCCTATCAAAATACACCTTGTCTTCTAGGAAAGAAAATTTTATTATATTTGTGTCACTAGATTGATGGCAAGCCCGTGCGATGCACGGGGATGTATTTTTTTCCCGTATAACTTATTTGTATCATGTGAAATTTCATAATATCTCATTTATATGGACTTCACTAATATATTTTTTATATAGGTTCTTAGAAATAAATTATGTATTATTTATATATTAGTAAGAGAACAATCTTTAAAATATTTACCTTGAGCGTAGTATTTTCTATATTATTCAAAAAATATTTGATTTGCATGTATAGATAATATTTTTTATACATGCTATGGATGTGTGAAAATCAATATATAATAGAAGACTAAAACTTATTTTTGTGATATATCGAACCAAATTTGAATATTTTGAATACTAATTGTATCAAATAATGTTGAAGAGTTTAGTAACATCTGTAGGAAGAAAGTGTATTTTGAATTAGTTTTATGTTTTATCTTTTATCTTTAGACTTTATGGTATTGGATTTAATTTATTTAGTTCCCCATCCCAAAATATTAGCTTATAAAAACAAACGCTCAACGAAAGATATACAATTAGCGATATACTAAAAATTAACGTTATTATCTTAACAACATATATAGAGAAAAAGTAAGCTTTGGAGAAAATGAAGTTAGGGGAAAAAAAACTTAAAACCCTGATCATTTGTTATGACTGATCTCTTAAGATGAATTATGTGTAGAAACATGGTATGTATAATATCTTATGAAATGACATGATGTATATGATATTTTTAATAGAATCATCTTAATTAAAATGAATGTGGTATTGCAAAATGCTTATTCTGTATCATAAAATGTGCTGAACTATTGGATAGAGATATGCTTTAACTATGACATATGGTTTTCTTTTAATTGTAATAGAAAAATCCCTCAATAAACATGAGTTATTTTTTTTAAAGATGCTACACCTAATTTTATTTATTACATTATACTGTACAAATAATTTTGTAAGTCCACACGGGGCAAGATTTTATTTAGTACATGTTTATAAACTCAGATAATTAAATAAATCGCAACATTCTTGTAAGTCCAAATCTCTGTTGTACTTGTACGGTAAGCGGGCTAATGAATGGATTATAAAAGCTTCTAGGATATATTAATAATCAATTAATAGGTAATGATATAATAAGTTATATATATGAATTTGAGTAACTTGCTATGAAGAGGGAGAGAAAACTATATAAATCTGTATAAAATGCTTAACATTCATTATGCTAAACACCTTTCTTTATAGGTTTATTGATTATTGGACAATAGAGTGACTTAATTAATCTCGGCCAAATCTCACAAGTCTCAATTTCAATATGTTTGCATTCTTATTACATTTTTCTTGTCTTTATACCAATACTCTTTGTACAATAATATAATTTTTATAAGATATGACTTAATATTTTTAGAGAGAGAGAGAGAGATAAATTTTAAATCAACTCAAAAGATAATTAATAATCAATGTATATTATAAAAGTTAATCGTGTTTAGTCACGGCATGATTCTAGCTTCACATCACATTTAGTAGAAAAACTAACTTTGTCACTTTATTATTTGATTTATTTAAAGAAATTTATTATTTTTAAATTTAAATTATTTTCTATACTTATATGATCACTTTTAGTTTTTTTATCTGCCATATTTGATTTTTTCTATCATGATAACAATATTTATTTTTTTAGTCAAACAATATGGGTAAACATATATCTTTTTCAATAATTTTCCGGTATTGGCCATAATTTACAAGAACATTCTGTGTGTGCTTTGAACCCACTTCTGTTTGTGAAAAAGAGAAAATTCATAAGCGAATCTTTAAAAAAAAATAAAGGCGAAAGAACTTTTTTACAAAATAATCCCAAAAAATTCTCAATTTATACAAATGCCTCTTTTGTTCCTAATACAAACATTTAAACATGCAAGTGGTCGTTTTCGAACCATCACATTAATTTTGACCTTACCTTATACTATCTAAAAAACTAATTTTTATTATTCACATTATATAGAGTTTTCCTATTGAATTTTCTTCTTAAATATTTATAAATAAAAACTTTTTTCAATTATTAATTCTTAAAGCATCATATGGAAAAATCTTTTACATACAAGTTAAGCAAAATGTTTGAATATTGGATTCAACTTATCTATACTATACATTAAAGTCGAGACTTTTTGAGCCTCAAAGTTAATTCTGGCCCCATGGCCCCCACCTCATATTACATAAATTTTGATCAATTATATTTTAACAATCATATAATCCTAAGTTAAACCACCCTAAACTAACTTTTGGTGAAAACAAAACTACTTGGACCAAAATACCCTTTTAAAGTTGTTTTCCTTTAAACTCTGTTTAGTTATTCATTTATATAAAATAATAAAAATAATTTAACTATTTTTTAGAAAAAAATAATATTTTTGAAAAGATTTTAAAAAATAATTAGAAGAAAATAACAAAATTTACTTTATACGGGTATTTTGGTCAAAATTTGATAACTTTTCACTAGAAATTAGTTTAAGATGTTTAAACTTGGGTCTTTACATTATAAAAGGCGGTTTTACTCAAAAGAAATTTTGAAAGGTGGATTTTTAAAAAAGTTTGTTTTAAAAGGTAGTTTTTGCCGAAAAAAAAACTTGTAATACTATACTATAGAACTCTTCTATTCAATACATTTAACTTTTATTTATAATACAATAATATACTCATTTATTATGTATTAGAGGTTATAAAATTTAGAATAAACACTAATATAGATGTTATGAAACCTGAGAGAAAAATCCAATTGACTAAATACCTCAATAAACTAATTTAAATATATTACATAATTCATACAAAAAATATTGCATAATTCATAAAATAACTAGATGTATAGAATTGCTTACGAATATTGGAAAAATAAGTTATACTATTGAAATGGGTTAAATTATATATTACATTAGTCTAATGTAATACTAGTGGTATGCTAATGCTACGTACATACTAACAGCTAATGCTACGTACATACTAACAATTAATTTGCTAAGCGTCTGGACATAACTACTCCATAATTAGGAATTAGGAAGGTAATTTTCCTTTTAGATGTGACCGAAATTAGGAATGTAATTTAAATTTTATTAATGTCCATAATTAATCCTCTAGTACACAATCACACTTATTAAATAACATGCAATAATGTATTATGATGTGACAATAAGGTGATGACATGGTAAAAAAATGAGTGATTTGGCAAAAGGGTAGACTACCCTATGGGTATCTCTATCACTCCCCTCGGAAGTGGGGCATATATATGTTGACTTTAAAACATAACTACTATTGTATTACACATTAAAAATGTGATAATGAAGCACTAAATGAATTCATTATAATTCGCGTAGAGTCCCTCAAAAAATTGCTCGGGTTCTCTATTTTTCAAGGAATTTTGATTGGGAATTAGCTTAACTTTTTTTTTTATCAGAGGGAATTAGCTTAACTTGTCATGCTATACACGATTATTTAACTTTAAAATATTCTATAGGTAAAATTTTATATTGAAAAATATAATATAAATGATGTATGACATTTTTTTTTTCTGAAAAGTGTGACATTGTTTTTTCCTTTTTTATGCTTGTATAGCCCAAAAATACATTAAAAGACATAATGTTTACCCTTGATTACATAATTTTTCTAAAATGTGATTATAAGATTATAAATTGATATTCCCTGTAAATTTTTATTTATAAATTGATAATGATGATCATATACTAAATTATAAAGAGTAAATAATTACAATGCTTTATCGATTCATATAGTTTATCATAATTTGATTAAAAAATGTAGTAAACCACAAATTTATTTTTATTTAAGGAAACAAGTTGGATCAAAAATGATTTTTTATTTTTTGGTTTGATTTATATTTTTTATTGTAAGAGTATCATATATTAAAATGAGATATAATTACTATGAGTTATTATTTAATTTAAAAATATTTATACATAATAAAAATACGAATTGAGCCCATTATAACTCTAATAAATTTTATATATTGAAATAACTAAAATATATTAAATAAGAGTTATTTTAGAATGAAAGATAAAAGTTAAATTATTATTGAAATGATAATAAACAAGTTAACATAAATAAAAGATAAAAAGTGGGCTGAGACATTTATCTAATTAGAATATATTATATAAGAGTTATTTTATTGTGAATGTTAAAAGTTAAGTTATCATGAAAATGTTAATATATATGTTAAGGAAAATAAAAGATGTAAAGTGGGGCTCAAGTTTTATCTAATCTTTGATAAAATTAAAGATTAGATAATGAAGGAAAATAAAAGATATAAAGTTGTTAATATTTATTTGAGTTGATTAAGAAAATGTTAAGATCATAACTATATACTAAAACGGATGTTAAAAATAATATTTAGCATGACACGTGTCAATTTCGTATTGGAACGCATCACTAGTGTTTATTAAAACAATTTAATATATTTAATTGGTTGAAATTTCATTTTAGACCCCACATGAAATTGTACACATAATAAATCTAACCAAATCTTATAAAAATTTATCCAAAATTGTACACATAATGAAAATCCACTCTTTATAATTTTCAATAGATATATTTTTATTTAGTTATATTTTTCTTTATACAATAATTGTAAAACTTTAGTATTTACATATATCAATAATTTAAGCTGAAAATTATAATAAGGGAATCTAAAATTATATGATATTTGATTTCTTTTTTATTTTTCTATCAAAGTTTGAATTGCATATTTGTAGAAATCCAAAACCTATATGATATTTGAATACGTACGTTAGTTATTGTAGAATGTATCCAAAATTATGATCGGGAAATGTATCTAATATCATTAAAATAAATCCCATAAGAAACAAACTAATACAAAATTATATATCAAACAATTCTTTTTAATAACTTTATATAAAATTTAAACTAAGATTTTAGCTCAATCAAATGCGTGCTTTGAACGCACGGGATTAATAATAGTCAATATATAAAGTAGGATTAAAATCAACATGGTGGATTATTGGTGGTTCAAAAACGTTCGACTTTTATTTGATATATATTGATTCTTTCAAACGTGGGTTTAGTTGTGTTAATTTTGGGCCTTTAGTACATTAGGCCTGTCGTCAAACTCAGTGATGGGCTGATTAGTCTCCTTTTACTTATAGGATGAGTGAAAAGATGAAAAAGGCCGAAAACTAAAAACAAAAAATAAAAAAAAATAAAAAATAGAGAAGAAGGAGAGAGACGCAGAAGCAGACTGGCCGGTGCGGTGTGATTGTAAATCTTCTTTGCTCCCAAGGCTACGGCGTAGCAGCTAAGATCTCGTCGCTTCTGAAAATCCAGCTCTGTTTGCAATTCAACCTCTGATTGACCGCTAAGCAGCGTTGGATTCTTCATCCCTTCCCCCTCTTTACCTTGAAATATCTGCAGATCAGTTATCACAACTCATATCTTGTTCTCATAGTTGATCAACTTAGGGTTTCTGTGAATTGCTGAATCAAATTTCTCGGTTTGTCAATTTCAATCAAGAGATATGCGATTGATCATCTAGCAAAGAAAAATTATAGTTGTCGTTTTGCTTGATGGCGAACGCCGGCGAGCAGGAAACCGACTTCGCTCTCAGCGACGTTGAGGCCGACGACGAGCAGGTTCCGGCGAGTATTGAAACCACATCAGACGCCGACGTTCCGGTGGAGAGGTTCCGGGAATTGCTCGCCGAGCTCGATCGCGAGAAGCAGGCGCGATTGTCAGCGGAGAACTCGAAAAACGATCTGCAAGTCTCGTTCAATCGGCTCAAGGCCCTTGCGCATGAGGCCATCAAGAAGCGTGACGAGAGTAATAGGCATAAGGAGGAAGCTTCCCGAGAAATCGAGAGGTTGACGAACGAGCTTGCGGAAGTACATCGGTCGCGAGAGGAGATCTCAAAGCAGAGAGATGAAATCGCCGGTCAATTGGACGAGGCTGTCAAGGCCAAGGACTCTTCGAGGTCGGAGATTGAGGCCGCAGCACAAATGCTGGTTTCTGGAATCGACAAGATATCGGGGAAGGCGAATCATATTAAGAATTTCTCTGCTGGCGGGCTTCCGAGGTCTCAGAAGTACAACGGATTGCCTGCAATCGCATATGGGGTGATCAAGAGGACAAACGAGATCGTGGAGGAGCTTCTCCAGCAGATTGACTCAACCACCAACTCAAGAAACGAGGTGCGCGAACAGATGGAGCAAAGAAGCTATGAGATCGCAATCGAAGTTTCCCAGCTAGAGGCCGCTATAGAACAGTTAAGGGAAGAGGTTTCAAAGAAAACTGCGGTTATTGAGGATTTAGAGAAGTTGGTCTCTGAGAAAGATGGGAAGCTGTCAAACATTGAAGGTGAATTATCAGAGAAGCTCCAGTTGGCTGAGAATGAAGGATTAGAGCTGAAGAAATTGGTGGAAACTTATCATGACAAGTTGGAGAGCCTGGAAAATAAGGTGGAGTCGCAGAGGCCTTTGCTTGTGGAGCAGCTGAACCTTGTGTCTAGAGTTCATGATCAGCTGTACAGTGTGATCAAGATAGTAGATATTAATGACTCAGACCATTCGGGGTTCTCAGAGGCCTTATTTGTTCCCCAAGAAACTGGGCTGGAGGAGAATATTCGGGCGTCTTTAGCTGGAATGGAGTCTGTACTTGAACTTGGTAGAATTGTTGCTGGAAAAGCTAAGGATGTTGTGGAGGAGAAGAATCGTGAGGTGAAAAGCTTGAATGAAGCGGTGGCACAATTAGTTAGAGAGAAAGAGCATGTTGGGGTCTTACTTAGAAGCGCCTTATCTAAGAGAATAACGTCAGAGCCAACATCTAAAGCAAACAAGCTGTTTCAGTCTGCTGAGAATGGTCTCAGAGATGCTAAAATTGACTTCAAAATTGCAAATCCTTTCCAGGATAGAAACCTTTCAAGCTCACCTGATAAGGAGGAGGGTGTACAGGAAACGGAGGAAGATGAAATATATGCCTTGGTAGAATTTTGCTATTGAAGAAATTTTGTTTTCACTTTTCTTGAACTGTCCAGTATTATGAGCAGTCTCTTGCACTTTTCATCGCAGGCTGGTGCTTTGGAGAACATTATCAAGGCATCTCAAGTTGAGATAAGTGAGTTGCAGCATTCTCTGGATGAGCTAAGGTAAAATATTGATGTTAAGCTTCTGCAGTAACAAGGGAATGTTTGTGGTGATGATTGCTAAAATTATGCATGATAAATCAAGAATTGTCTCAATAAATTTAGAATGACATGAGTGATGCATGAAAGATGCTCCTTGCATGTATGTACTCAATAGGCTCAATAGTATGCCAGTATAGTGCACCCAACTTGCACTTTGCACAATAGAATTGCAGCAAAGATGTGATTCTGTTTGATACCAACCTACAAGCCTTCTCTAGTTCTTTTATAGTGTCTCCCAACTACATGGGAGCAAAATACGGACTACAAGTATGGAAGCATTATCCCAGTGTTGTTTATTCATTATTTAAGTATGGAAGCATTGTCACAGTATTGTTCATTACCTAGGAAAAGCAGATTCAATGCAAGATAGCGAACATCTGATAGTCCAAGATCAGTGAGTTGAGAGCCGTGTTGGGATTTAAACCTCTTGACAGATTGACATTATCAGGTAGCAGTAAGGCTCTAAATCTGGTTGATGTGGTTCTGTTTGAGGGTAAAAACTGCGATCATAATTGGCTACTAAATCATGAATAGGCATGGTAAGACATGAGAACAAATACTCGTATGTCAGAAGTTCTAATGGTTCTGTAAGTTTCATGCTAGGTTGAGACTGTAGCTGGTTATTGGTCAATTGACAAAAAAAAGGATTTTGTGCTCTGCTGCTTGATAGTTGTACTGGGAGTTTTTCTTAGAAACTAATTGCATTTTGGTTTACTGGCTATAGGGCAGAGACAACCGTGCTGAAAGAACGTTTGGAAGCTCAGGCCAAAGAACTAAGTCAGAAGAAGCTATTGATAGAGGAACTTGAGCAGAAGGAAAGAACAGCAAATGAAAGTGTATGTTTCTGTTTATAATGTCTGCTTCATTGTGATTCTGTAGAACTTTATTGACAGATAAATGGAAGTGTAATAATGGTGAATTATCATCATACTGTATGTAATAGTTGGGGGTTTTAAATTGATGAACTTATGTATCTCCAGGTTGAAGGACTCATGATGGATATTGCAGCAGCTGAAGAAGAGATTGCAAGATGGAAAGTGGCAGCTGAGCAAGAAGCTGCAGCTGGCACAGATATCGAACAAGACTATATGGCTCAGGTTTGTTATTGTCGGTTGAACTCATGGTGTCTACTACTAGCTGGTCTTCATATTCCAATAACAAAATGATCCACGTGAACTGATTATGATGCTTCATTAAAATATGCTGATCTTCATGAATCAAAGCATCATACTGGCATGATCTATTATTAGCTGCATTGTGTTTGTATGGGTTGGGTAATGGTCGAATTTCCCTCTTGATTATGCAGATCTCAGCTCTAAAGCAGGAGATTGAGGAGGCAAAGCAAAGCATGATAGAGCTAGAAAGAAAGCTCAAATATAAGGAGGAGACATCAGTGGCAGCCATGGCAGCAAAGGATGCAGCTGAGAAGTCGCTTAGGCTGGCAGACATGAGAGCTTCTCGGCTGAGGGATCGAGTTGAGGAGCTGACCCACCAGCTGGAAGAGGTAGATACACGCGATGACACACGCCAGAGCAGAAGCAGACCAAGGTATGTGTGCTGGCCTTGGGAGTGGCTTGGACTTGACTTTGTGGGGCTCAGGCGAATTGAACAACCATTGCAACAACATGGCTCTAATGAAATGGAGCTCTCAGAACCCCTTATGTGATCTACCCTGCATTTCCTGGCTTGCTTTGCTTCTTCTTTTGTACAAATTTGTTAGAAGTTTAGCTTTAGTGACTTTCCACCACAATTATTTTTTCCGCTTCATGATTTATAAATTGATGGGCATAAAGATTATAATTTTTTTGTTCTACGTATAACTACGTTCACTTTAACCCAATGTTGAAAAGTGTCATATGTATTTGTATACTTGAAAAAAAATCAGTAGTTATCGACTACTTCCGCTGAAAATTGTTATTATTTGCAGCTTCGTGGTATTTGTTCATAGCAAACTTGACTTTGTTAGATCATTTTCAAGAGCTTCCCCATAATGTTTTTTAAAATGAAAGACGAAAAAACATATTCTCCAAGAGCTTCCCAATAATTTTCTTCAAAATGAAAGAGCAAAAGACATATTCTCTAAAATCAATATCAATATACTCCCTCCGTTTCATAATAAGTGTCGTTTTAGCTTTTAACACAGTTTTTAAGAAAAGCAATCATTCACTCTAAAACTTACAACTTTTTCTTAATCTTACCACTCATTACATTTTTTTGGCCAATGAATGAACAACTTTAGTCAACAAATACAGATTCCAATAAAAATTATCATTATTCACCCCTAATAAATCACTTTGAAAACCTAAAACGACACATATTATGAAACAACTTTTAAGTGCTAAAACGACACTTATTGTGAAACGGAGGGAGTATATTATAAAAACCGACCGTTTTCGAGCCACCACGTTGATTCTGGCCCCGCTTGATTTTAATATTTTTTCAACTCAAATAGATAATAACAACTTTATATCTTTTATTTTCCTTAATTAACTAATCCTCGATTTTATCTTTAAAGTCATACTATCTATCTTTAAATTTATTTTTCTTAAATAATTTTATCTTTAATAGACAAATTATTTGATCACTTTATTGTTTGATCTACGTGTAGAAATCTACCAATTTTAAGCTCAAGCTATTTTCTATAGATACATTATCAACTATATTTGTTTTACCTATTATATTTGATTTTTTCACTATCTTGATAACAAACTCAATTTGTTAGCCAAAAACAATCTTACATTTTCAAAATAAATTAATGTTTGCTTTCGGCCCAATCATAATCCTATGCTTCGTATCGAGGTTAACCAATTAAATTTTGGTTTTTCTTATCATGTTCCTTTTGACCAATTATCCATAAGATTAAATTGTGTTCTTTATTCAATAATTCCCACTTATTTACAAAACAATATCACAATTTTCTCAAATTATATAAATGTCTCTTATTTTTCTAATACAAACATATAAGTGATCGTTTTCGAACCACCACATTAATTTTGACCCTACCACGTATTTTAAAACTAATTTTTAATTTATTAATCGTAATATGTAAAGTTTTCCTATTGAATTTATTCTTATCTATTTATAAAAATTGTCAATCAGTAATTCTTAAAGCATTATAAGGAAACATTCACATACAAATTAAGCAAAATATTTGAATATTGTATTTAACTTATTTCTTTAGTAAAAGTAAATATGCGGTTTCCTATGTTTTATATTAAATTATAATAAACTTTATCAATTTCTCAATTGATGAAACATAGTAATTGTTTACTTTTATATTTAAATTTATGATAGTCACTCTTTTTAGAAAACAATATCACTCTTTTTAGGAGGAAAAAAACATGTTGATACAATACAACTTATACTATACTTTTCATATCAATATTTAATTATAAAATATCTTATTATAATTTCAATATTTTAAAGTGTAATAGTCGTGCATGACATGACAGGTTAAGCTAGATAAGAATAAATTCAAGAATTGATTTTCTTCTATAAAACATACTCAATATGCATTCACATACACCATTCAAGAAATGGTTTTCTTCTAGGTTTTACATCGTCAAATTCATACGTACACATAATACGTCATTCAAGAATTGATCATACATACAATTCAATTTGGTCTAAAGTAAATTTACTATGTTATTATAAAATATACGTAGGTATACTGATTTACTACGTTATTATTTTAATGGACTTGATTCTACAGTCTGCGTACAATTAATTTTAGATTATAATATAATTAGATACTAGCATAAATAACATTACTTTCCTAACATTTATAATAGTCGTACAGTAGATGTTATATGGTTTTCTTTCATATAACTAACATTTATTTAATTAATTTTGAACTTATAAAATTTTAAAATTTATATAAAAATTTTTTATTCTCACCCCACCTTATATTTTTAAGAAATTATTTTTAACAATTTCTATTAATTTCCTAATATTTTCTATGCCAATTTTTTTTTAGATTCAAAGTATCATGATTTTAAAATATATTATATTTTAATAAGATATTTTTTTGGTATATTATATAGAGGTAAAAAATTATTCATTAAATATTATGATTAATGCAACTACATGTTTAATTTGGTTATATAAAATTGGCGATTTGCATAATAAAGTATAAGTAAATATAATTTACAAAATAAAATAAGTTATTGACTATAAAATATATGTACGTGATTTGCATAGAAATATATTCCTAATCGATTATAAAACAATTAAAGACTTCTAATATTCGATGAAATAAAATTATGTCAAATTTTGTATTATACGTTTTCACACTAATATTCTATTTATATAATATTCAAAAAATTAGAAAACACGAGTCGTGCATGGCACGACGGGGACAACTAGTTATTTTAGTAACTCTAACCGTTTTCCTATATTAAATAATTTTATAACTATTATATACAAAAATATCATAGAAAAAATTATAAAAGATAAATAACCAATCAAAAGTTGCCATGATAAAACTTGCAATTAATGCATTTCCCAAATTATTTTGGAGAATTCTCAAAATATAGGGAAATGAACTCATTCTTTTGGAGAAATCTCTATAATGGAAATTGTGATGGGAAAATTGTTGGAGTGAAAACTTGGATCATATTCTCCATATTTACAACTTTCAAGAATATGGGGAAACTCTTTGAGATGCTCTTATTATGTTTGTGTGTAATTTTTCCTAATTTTTAATATTTAATGATTAGGGTGGGTTTGTGTAATGGATTTTTAACAAGATTTATTTTTTACTTGTTAACCGGGAATCGATTGCTCTTGTATATTTCACATGGAGTCGGACCATTACAATTCAAAAAAGCTTAGATTTTGAATTTATCCAAACATGCTCTAACTTCTAGATATTTAAAAAAAAATGCATTATAGTGCACCAAACTCATGTTACATCGTGTTGACATATTCTCCTTTGTACACATTTTTTTGGCTGTCCATTAGGTTCCGAGAGTTTCATCAAGCTATATCACAATATAAACCAATGTTGAGTTTTCAACAAACAATTTTGCATTTTCTCATTTATTTTTCAATACAAAAAACTTATTAGATGAAATTGAATATATGAGGCGTTACCACTCGAGGCATATGATATATTCCGGTTTATAGCTACACATCCAAAAGATTCAATTCAACCCCATAGTTACACCTCCAAAAGATTCAACCCACCAGTTGTATACTCCCTCTGTCCCAAAAAGTTTGTCTCATATTCCATTTTGAGTATCCTAAAATGCTTGTCCATCTTTATAAACTTTTCCTTTATATTCAATTTTTATTTCCATTTCAACCACGTAAATTACCCTAAAAAAACAACCTCATCTACTACCTTACTCATTTCCACACAAAACTTCATTAACATTACACTATTAAAAGTCATTTTATCAAAAAAAAACATTAACTCTGAGCAAAAAAAAAAAACATTAACAACATCTTGCAACTAACATCACTAATCGTATTTTTTTGCATCTAACCCATACCATAGGTCAAAATTTTTTTTCTTGTTGAAAAAATATGATCTCATTCAATTGGGCTCTAGATTTGTGTTTCTTGGGCTCCATTTGTGGTCTACCTCGTTGCTTGACCCATAAATAGAAATGCAAGCCTCATTCAATTGGACTTATATGGGTGTTTTTAGGCTCCATTTGTGGTCTACCTCCTTACTTGGTCCATATATATACAAGAAATTGCTTCCACTAACCCTAGCTCCCTCTCATTCTCACTGCCGCTCCCACAAACTTCTCTCTCACTCTCCGTTGTTGTCTCTAAATCTCTCCATTTCATCTCTCTCACTCTCCTCCTTGCTTGAGCCCGATCTTGTTCTTGCTACTACTGTGCTTGAATCCCCAGACACTCGCTCTACCGATTTTGTTCTGAGATATTTGAAACACCAAGTGATCCACGACAACCCATGGTAGATTGGCGGCCTCGGAAGCGTATGGGTTGGTATATAAATGTCCCCTCTCAGTAACGAACTAGGTTGGGTACGTAGTGAGGCTACTAGGTTCGGTACTGGCCTTAACGTCTCTTCTAAGCATGGCTCATCCTTCTCGCTTGAGAGCAACATAATAGGTTTCTTCTTGGAACTTCCTTCAAGCCTAGAAGACAAACATTCAAGGGTCAAGATTGTCCTTTTCATGATCTTCTTAGATCGACTTCTTATGATTGGACCTTGAATTGGAGTCGTCAATAGATCCTTGATAGCTTGTGGAGTATCACCATCTTCTTTGCTATCATTCTCCTCCCCTTGAAGTCGAACCGTTCTCGGCTCGATGTCACAATCGCCATTTGGAATGTAAGGTGACAAATCCAAAACATTGAAGGTAGGATAGACGTTGTAGTCGTCGGGCAACTCTAACTCATAAGCATTCGACCCCATGTTTCTCTTCACCCAAAAAGGTCCATCACCTCTTGGCTTTAGACGTGGAAACCTCTCCTTCCTTAGGTGAACCCATACGCGATCACCCTCCTCAAAGAGCATTTCCTTCCTTCCACGATTTGCCAACGCCTTGTACTCCTTGATCGCTTTCACCATTGACTCGTCTACTTGAAGACCTCTCATTGACAACACAAAACCAAGAAAAATGGTAGATTCTGAGCAAAAATAGCATTTCTTAAATTTAACAAATAACTGGTCAACTCTTAAACATTCCAAAACATGTTTTAAGTGCTCTACATGATCCTCCTATGTCTTACTATAGATAAGAATGTCATCAAAGTAGACAACTACGTATTTTCCTAAGTACTTTATCAACACTTGGTTCATTAGCCTCATAAAAGTACTATGAGCATTAGTAAGACCACAAAAATAACTAATCATTCATATAAACCATACTTAATTTTAGGCCGAATAGTTGAAAATCACCCCTATAATATGACATATTTCGCGTAACCACTCATTTAATGCGAAATTATGGAAAACCACCCTTTTAAACGTCTTTGTTAAAATATCACCACCCTCGTCCCATTTACCGTTTGAATTCGTTAGTGGAGTCTCACATGGCACGTGTTTTATATAATTTCCGCTTCAGTGGAATCTAATATGACAATGTTTTTAATGTTTTCATTAATTTCCTCATAAGTGTGCAAATTCTTGCCAACTCACCCTTAATTAACATGGTCTGGGTATTCAATAGTCACTACACCACTAACAGATCTTGACCTGCGATTAGGGCGGAGACGATGAGGAGGACGTTCCCATCCCGTTGTAGGGGTCGTTGTGCTTGTTGTACTTGAATTGGAGGAGCCCGTTCATGCTCGCTCGCCAATGGCGATAGTGGTGGTTATTGTCGTTATCGCCGTTGGTTTGGGGTTGGATCTGTGGATCCAGAGCCATGGGAGGCTGATTGAAGAAGCTTGGGGCTGAAATTGGGGGTTTGGTGAGTCGGATTTTCAGAGATTAATGTCCGATTTTGACTGGAAAAAGGGAATTAGGGGAAGATGACCAGAGAGAAGAGGAGAAGACCGGTCGAGACTCGGTGGAGCGTTGTAGGGCACGTACTTGGCCGAGAAGTCGTGGGACTTGCAATTGCGCCGAGCCTCGTCGCGGATGTTCTCACTGGCCGCTCGCCACTCCGATGGAGAGGGGTTTGAGTATTTTTTGGCGGCGGCAAAGGGGAGGTGTATGAGATTGAGAGGGAGCGGTATGTGGGGGTGGATTTCGGGATTTTAGGGTTTTGGAAGACTGAGAGGTGGTGGGATTAAAGAAGGAAGAGGACACCATTGGAGAGAATTAGAGTTGCAGGTTTTGCTTAAAAAGAGATGACGGGTTTTGAGATTTGGTCAAAAACCCTAAAAATTGTTAGTCTATTTTTTTTTTGATTTATTAGTCTTTTATGTTTTCTAACGTGTAATTGGAGTGGAAAGTAAAGAAGTTTTATAAATCATGTTCCACGTGAAACTCTACTAACGGATTCAAACGGTAAATGGGACGGGGGTGGTGACATTTTCACGGTGATGTTTAAAATGGTGGTTTTCCATAATTTCGCATTAAAGGGGTGGTCACGCGAAATATGTCATATTATATAGGGATGATTTTCAGCTATTCGGCTGTAAGTTTAAGAGAAAATTGCACTAAACCACCCGTTAAATAGACGAATTTACACTTACTCACCCGTTATACACGGATTTGTTGTAAACCACCCAAAACTTCGATTCCGTTAACAAATATCCAGCCAAGAGCCTTTTCCGTCAAAAAACCATTAAATCTTGCGTTTTTACCCTTTTGCCCTCAACTTTTATCGAAATAAAAAAACAAAGCCCTTTCCCACACCAGTCGACTTGTCCTCTCTAGATCTGAGCCCCACGCTTCGCCGGCCATTCCCGACGGCCGGCCAGCCTCATCTCTCACCTGCATCTCACCTCGACGACCTCGCTTCCCCTCACGACCGGACTACTCCGCCTGATCTTGCCCTTCTCACGCGTACCTCCACACCGGCCAGCCTCCCCCAACGACCTCTCTGCCCTTGTTCAAATCTGCGCGCAGGCCACCACCGGCCAAGCCCCTCACCGCTGCCAGATCTGGGACTACAACCCTCCGGCCGAACCCGACCTCCGCTTTGCCTCGCCCTCGTTTCTCTCTCACTCTCAGCCGCTCCCTCGTCTTCTCTGGCCACACGCCCGCCGGCGCAATCCCGACCGCAGCCAACCCGCTCGACCTCGACCGGACCCCTCTCTTAACTCTCACCGGCCTCTTTGCTCGAGTCTCTGGTTGTGCAGCCCTGCCCCACCGACGTTCGTCACTCCTCTCTGCCCCTGTTCAGATCTAGTCGCCACACGCCGAGCCCGACTCCTTGCCCCGATCTCCAAAGGCTCCATGGCTTCGCCGACGCCCGATTCGGCTGGAGCGACTCCGGTTAGGGTCCGGATTTGGCGGATTCATTGAGTTCGGCGGCGAATTGGGAGGCGGCGGATGAGGAAGATGAGAATCCTCGACGCCTCAGGCTCTGGAGACGAATTCGGTCGAGAAGCCGGTGAAGATGCAGGTGAGTTGGAAGTTAGTGAATTCGCCGGATTTGTGGGGTGTCCTTGAGGAAGAGGACAACCAAATCTGGATTGTGGGAAGACCAGGAAAGAGATGGAGTTGAGGGCAAAAGAGTCAAAGTGTAGGATTTAACACATTTTTTGACGGAAAATGCTCGTGGGTGGCTATTTTTTAACGGAATGAGAGTTTTTGGTGGTTTAAAACAAATTCGTGTATAATGGGTGGTTAAGTGTAACTTCGCCTATTTAACGGGTGGTTTAGTGCAATTTTCTCTAATTTTAAATGCATTTTTCTATTCATCCCCCTCTTTCATGTCAATTTGATTATACCCACTTCTTAAATCAATCTTTGAAAAGAACAAGCACCATATAATTCATCAAGCATATAATCTAAGCGAGAGATAAGATGTTGATACTTAACTATTACTCCCTCCGTCCCCGAAAACTTGTCCGCCTTTCCTTTTCGGTCATCCCTAAAACTTCATCCATCTCTACTTTCTTTCCATTTATATCACTATGCTTTTACAATTTTACCCTCATACAATCTCATATATTACACTCATTATCCAACTTTATCATCAACTTTATCATTTTTTCCTATAAAATTACAAAATTACCCCCATCCAATCTTATATATTACTCCTTTTTATTACCCTTTTCATCAATTTTACACCTTTTTCAATCACCTATAAAACTTTTACACTTTTTATTAATCCGCGTGCAAATATCCTTTACGGACAACTTATCGGGGACGGAGGGAGTATTTGATTGATAGCCCGACAATCAACAAACATGCGCCAACTTCCATCCTTCTTTGCCACAAGTATGACTGGTACGACGCATGGACTAATGCACTCTCGCACATAGCCTTTGTCCATCAACGCCAGGAGTTCCCTTTGCAACTCCTTTGTTTGTTCTAGGCTCGCCCTATAAGTTGCACGGTTGGGTAGTGAGGTGTCTGACACAAAGTCAATTTGGTGCTCGATGCCTCGTATCGTTGAAAGCCCTTTTGGTAGCTCTTCGGGCATGATGTCTTGGAAATCCTGGAGAACATTTAACACAAACTTAGGTATAACCGTTTTAACTAAGTTTAGGACACTTATCTCTTTTTGTATGAGTATGTAGCATGCTCGGTAAGGCGTCATAGGTATGTTTTAAGTGTCGGAAGAATTTCTCATGTCTGGATGGGTCATTACCTAGGGTACGTGAGTCGGTACCGATGCTTTGGGGTTCGTAACTGAGAGTTGATATTCTGGATTGAACTTTTGTCCTTCAGTTACGAGGGTCTTTCCTTCGGTAACGTGGTAAGAGCCTCGGTATGAGGGAGTTTTGGTCTCAGGTACGAGCTTCTGGCATCAGTAATGAGGGGGGCTACCTTGGCAATACGAGCAATGCTCTACTCTCCCTTGAACGCCCGATTGGTTCCTCTTTTATGGGCATTTGAAAACTCCTTAGAATTTTGCCTCCTTTGGCCGAGTGGTTTGGGAGAACGCCCGTCCTCTTTTGTGGTTCGTTGCTCGCCGTCGAGTGCGGTTGAATGTTGCGACTCGCTTACGCGCTTGGCTTCATCCAACGCCCTAGCGTGGCTGCGTCGAATCTGGTCTTGCAAAGCTTGTTGAGGACTTAAGGGTAGAAGAATGAATCTCTTCCCATTGTGGTTAAAAGCATAAATGTTAAGGTAACCATCAAGAATAACTCAATTTTCAGATAGTCTTGGTCTACCTAACAAGATATGAGAACAATTCATACTAGTGACATCACAAAAAATAACATCATTGTAAGAACCTATGGATATATGCACGGTGCAAGTATGAGTGACAAGATTATAAGACCTCACATCATTAATTCCATTTAAACCATAAGAAATGGTCATAGGTGTAATCGGTAGTTGAAGGTGGTCTAGAACTCTATCATTTATCAAATTTCAACAAGTACCACTATCAATTATCCTGTTTAAGCATCTATTGCGTATTGTACACCTTGTATGGAAAATGTTCTCTCTTTGGCCCTCTCGTGGAACCTCCCTAAAGGTGAGCACCCGTTGGTTGACATAGCAATGGGCTTGCTCCATCTCCTCCGATGGGATGTACTTGT
Organism: Polygonum maritimum; assembly: GCA_963924305.1. Taxonomy (NCBI): domain Eukaryota; kingdom Viridiplantae; phylum Streptophyta; class Magnoliopsida; order Caryophyllales; family Polygonaceae; genus Polygonum; species Polygonum maritimum. Next base: position 12,321,115 of record OZ002728.1, read on the forward strand.
CCTCTATGTATCCTCCACTTGTGGTGGAGCCTCCTCACCTTCTTCTTCATCCGTTACATAACCTTAAGAGGTAACTGCAATAGTCTTGGTGTTTCTGCAATCACGAGAAATGTGGCCTCTTCCTTAGCACTTGAAGCATTTAATCTCGCTTATCCTTGGTGTCGTGGAGTTACCAACGGTCGGATTTCGCGATGCGTGTGGGCCTGTTTTGGGTGAAATGGAAACTCCTCGAGGTAGCGAGGCTGTATGGAAGGGATAGAAGGAAAAGAAGAATCGGGATTAGAATTAGAAGCATACCTTCGTGGTGTTGAAGAACTCTATGTCTCCTTCTTCCTCCTTTGGAGTTGGTTATAGTTGAGTGAACCAAAGTTTGCACATACTTGATTTATTGTATCTCTATCACGTCTCGGATGTTTTGATTCAAGCCCGCCATGAATTGTGTCCTTATAGATGGTTGGGTGTGGTGGATGCCAACTTTGAAACTCAAGTCTTTAAGCTCATTGAAGTTTTGTTTAGGTGTTTTGACCTAAATGACTAATCCAAATTGTCCGATGAACTACTTTGACTCGCTAATTCACCAAGTAACCGAGTGAGATGAGTCTACACTCAACCCAAATTTGAAAAGAACAAATTCTAGCCCGATCAAATCGGGTCGTAGTCGGTAAATGAAAACATCCACGCTTACTTTTGGGTTGCGATTCATCACATAAACGTTGTCAGACCTGTCTGCAGTTTGTCTATTGTGAAATTTGATCAATTGTGTAGAGCTCCTTTGCTAAAACTTGTACAGATCCCAATTCATGTATTAATTTATATCTGTATGAACATTGCTACTGTTTTTGGTGTCTGTTTTCATCACAGATTTTTGTTATGTGGTCAACATATTATTTTCACTGCTTGCTACCACGTTTGTGGTGGTCGACACCTTACTGAACTGACAATTTTTGCATCATTGTTAGCTAAAACTTTACCACTCAGTTCAAAATTCTACAGCTATCTCTTTAAACATTTTTTTGAATGCTACTCAAAACGAAAAATATTATGATTGTTGCCTACTGGAACGTGAGGGGAATTAGGAGGCCTTATTTCTGGGATGAAATTGCCTTCCTACGAAAACTTAACAAAATTGACTTTTTATGTCTTACGGAGACTAAATCAACACTTCAACCTACAGACTCGATTATTAAGAAAACTGGATTTCATCGGTGTTTTTTCTCTCCCTCTGTCGGATCAAAAGGGGGACTTGCACTATTCATTTTAAAAAACGACTTTACTCGAAAATTTACTCTTCTGCTGCAAGCAACCAACTATATTATCATTAAAAATAATGACGCTCTCAAACCATTCGTCCCGCGAGGAAGATAAAACTATATTTTGGGAGTCATTCACTGCTATACTTAACTCTCTCAATTGTCCGTTCATCCTAATAGGAGATCTCAATGAAATTGACTGTCATAATGACAAAATGGGTGGGATTCCCCCAACTCCTAACAGATTTAATCGTCTTCTGACTATTCAAAATACTCTAGGTGTGCTCAACACTACAACTACTGGCTTCCCTTTCACATGGCGTAAAAGCATTAATTCAGACCATAACACATTTGAACGGTTAGATCGAATCTTAATACATCAATCCTTATTAACAACATTTCCACATATACAGACGCACCATCATCCCTTTACCACATTAGATCACTGCCTAATTAGTTTCAATCTTGATAAAAACAAAAAATACTTTAAATACCCTTTCCGTTTTGAGAATGCCTGGATCTCAAAACCAGAATTCTCAGAACTCGTCAAAAAAGTTTGGCGATACAAAATAAATGGATCATTTATGTTTAAAATTACTCAGAAAATGCAATTACTGAAGAAATACTCCAAAATTGGGCTAAAAGACACATTAATAATAATTTTGAACAGTTGAAAATCTCCGAACAACAATTGCAAGACCTCCAAACAAGCTTGCTTCGAGACCCGTCAAATTCACAGATTTTAGTCAAATTACAACAACATTTAAATAAATATAATGCTCTAATTGAATTTCACCACAAATTTTGGCAACAAAGAGCTAAAATTACGCACCTCCAGAACGTGGATAAAAACACAAAATACTTTCAAACTATCACTAAAATTAAACGATTCAAGCAGAATATTTTTTCTTTTCAGTCTGCTGAAGGAATAAATATTTCAGATCATGACTCTATCTCACAAAAAATTACTGAAGAATTAACTAAGAGGTTCCAAATCAATTCAGCATGTGCCCAGAACACGGGTGATTTAGATATCATCCCGATAATGGTTACTGCACTAAACAATGTACAACTTGCAAAATCACCGACTCCAGCAGAAATAAAAAACTCAGTTTTTGACCTCGCGCTTAATAAAACGCCAGGTCCCGACGGCTTTACGGCTGAGTTTTTTCAAGAATTCTGGCCTACAGTTGGCTCATCACTTATCCTTGCAGTAAATGCTTTTTTTCACTCTGGACTTATGTTGCGATCGATGAATAAAACATTTATTGCTCTAATTCCTAAAATAGATACACCACAAACTATTAACCATTATCGTCCGATTAGCTTATGTAACACTATTTATAAAGTTATCACTAAATTACTTTCGAACCGTATCACCAACATATTGCCAAACATAGTTCACCCTCTTCAAAGTGCCTTTGTAAAAGGTAGACTTATCCAGGATAATATTCTTATAGCTCATGAAATTTTTCATTCTTTTCACAGAAAGAAAAAAGGTCGTCTTGGCTGGATGGCAATTAAGCTGGATCTTGAAAAAGCATACGACAAACTAAACTGGAATTTTATCCGCCTAATATTGACTAAGTTCGGTTTCCATCCAAAATGGATCCACTTAGTCATGACATGTATTTCGACTTCCTCTTCTTCAGTACTAGTTAACAATGAACCGGGCTCTGAATTCTCTCCCCAATGTGGAATTCGTCAAGGAGACCCAATGGCACCCTTTATTTTTGTTCTGGCAATGGAATTCCTTTCGTGGACCCTTCAAAATGAGGCCTCATCTTCTACTAAACATGTTGGTATCCAACTTGTTAAAAATGGAACCGTAATCCCCTTCCTCAGCTTTGCTGATGATACTATTATTTTTGCTCAAGCAAACACTGAAAATGTTCTTTACATTAAACAGTTTCTTGATAACTTTACCCGACTTTCCGGTCTTTCAATAAACTACCATAAAAGTTCCTTTCAAACTTCTGCTAATATCTCGAGGGACTCTTCTGCCTCTCTTGCAAGTATCCTTAATATCCAAGTTACATCCTCAATGGAGAAATATCTCGGGATTCCTATCTTGAAAGGTAGAGTTCAAAACAGTATGTTTAATAACACAATTACCAATCTGCAAAAACAACTCTCTCAATGGAAGGCTAACTCCATCTCTCAAGCAGGGAGGGTTGTCCTTATCCAATCGTGCTTACTAAGCAAAGTCAACTATCTTATGCAAAGCTTCTTACTCCCGCAAGGAACTTTAAACCAAATTGACAAAGTTGCAAGATCCTTTTTTTGGAACAAATTCAATCCTAATCATCATCCCCTTTTAAGTTGGGAGAAAATCTGCTCTCCAAAAGCCAAAGGTGGATTAGGTCTAAAATCTGCTCTTAATATAAACCTTGCGCTTCAGATGAAACTTTTATGGAAACTTGTTGCTCAACCAGATAACATTTGGGTTAAGATTGTATCTGAAAAATACCTTCATAGTCAATCACTTTTCCACTATCAAAAAAAGAATTGTTCTTGGCAGTTTGGCCGTCTTTTAAACCTTCGAGACCAATTCTCTCCCGGGATTCGTTGGATGGTGGGTAATGGAACCTCCATTCTTTTCTGGTCTGACCCTTGGGTCCCCAACACTGAACTTATCTCGTTCTTTGACAATATTGATATGAATCTTAGAGTTTCAGCCTTTATTCTACCTAATTGTTCTTGGGACATAAATGCACTAAACCAGATCCTGCCACCACAAATTGTAGATGTTATCTCCCATATCAGAATTCCAATTACCCTTGCTGAGGATCGTCTTTTATGGTTGCCGGCCAATGATGGTTGTTTTTCGGTCCTGACAGCCTCAACTTTAATTGCAACTCCAAACTCGACTCCTAGGGATGACATCTCTTGGATATGGAAAACTAAACTCCCTCCTAAAATTCATAACTTCCTCTGGAAAGCCTGTGCTGATTGTCTTCCTACTACGGATAGGCTTAACAGATTTGTCAATTGTGTCCCGAACCGTTGCTCTCTTTGCGACTTAGCAGATGAAAATCTAAATCATTTTTTCTTTGAATGCCCTTTTACCCGATCAATGATCGCTCGATTAGGAAATCTTTTAAAGTGCTCCTTTCAGCTAACCACTTCTCAAGCCTTTGTACTTAATATCCAGAACACCCTAAAACAAAATTCAAATAATATCCCTCTCTGCTTCCTTTGGTGGTTTTTATGGGCTCATAGAAATGCAAAATTATTTGATCCTTCCAGAATTAACCCGGCTAAACTTTCCTCAGATCTTGCTCCCTTGAATGGGATAGTGCCTCAACGGAAAAGTCCGGACAAAACTAATAAAAGACCTTTAAGGAAAATACAAGGGGTTTGGAAGAAACCTCCCACACATTTTCTAAAATTAAACTTTGACCCTTCTAAACATGGAAATGCAAATTCCTATGCGGGATATATCCTTAGAAATGAACACGGCCATATTCTTAAATGTGGTAGGTCGGAACTTTCAAACCTCTCGGTTGTTCAACCTGAAGCTTCTGCTCTTCTTATAGCCCTTCAAAATATAAATATTGACTCTTGCACTAAACTAATTATTGAAGGTGATAACTTAACAGTTATCAATTCTTTGAAGCGACTTTGAAAATCCCTTGGGAAATTATATCTATTATAAACGACATCAGAAACCTTCTTTCGCATCTTCCTCATGTTGTTTTTTTACATTGTTTCAGGGAGTGCAATCAAGCAGCTGATTTTCTTGCCAAGCGTCAAGTTAATCTTACTAGTCTTAATAACGCTTTGTCTACTCTTGCTACCTCCATTCACCTTTTTCCTTCTTTATCTGTAATTCAGCTTAAAGGATTGTTGAGTCAACAAGCCGAGCTGTTTCATTTTTTTAAGATCATCCGTTATGATGATTTATGCTGGCCTTGTAATAATCTGGTAGCCGAATGTTTGCTTGTATGAGCTAGTAGCTCTTCTATCAGGAAAAAAAAAAAAAAAAGGACAAATCCTAGCCCGATGGTTGCAGTTGGTAAATGAAACGCACGATTTCTTTTACTAGGTGCGAACGAACGGTTCCAGAACGACCTCGTAGACGCCCGAGTGACCTACAAGATTGTGAACGGTCCAGATTAGACTATACGGTTGGATTCGGTGCACCACCTCGTATAACGCTCACAACAAAATTCCTGACGTCTCTGTAAATTAGAGGAGAGTTAGGGTTTCATTCGGGACGCGATCCCCCCTATCTCTGGTCTGAAATTCGAACCTTACTCCCTTGTTTTGATCTTCTCATCAATGGAAACGGACTGTCCGAGAGATCTCCCGCCTAACCTGGTCGACCGTCGCCCTCGGAAAAGGCCCAGAGTTAACGGGGACGCCCCTCAATCTTCCAAGGTATGACCCCTAATCCCCTTTGTCTTTCCGTACTTTCCTCGTAGCCTACAACCGTCTTCAGCATTATTGTCGGATTTTGAATTTTTTTGTATTAGGTGAACTTGATTGTTCAAGCTAGAAATGTAGGATGGTAGCTGTTATACGTTTGGGATTGAGAGAGAGGCTTCTGTAGATTCTAGTGATTCAGGGAAGATGACATTGAATCCAATCTTTGTTGTGCTTTGTATGTTTCAGTGGCTGATTAAATTGAGGAGAGGTTTTTGTATCTTGAAATGATTTCAAGAAGTCTGTTGCTCAGACATAGAGCTATGGGTTAATTGGTGGCAAGTAGAGATTCAAGATTTGTAGTTACTTAGCTATAACTTGAGCTCAAGCTTCTTTTTTTCTTATTTCGTTTCATATGCTTAAAATCAATGTGATTTTATCTATTTAAGCAATTGTCTATATGTTTCTCAGTAACCAGTGCATGCTTGATAACAGGTTTGAAATGCTTAGATGTGCCCACCTCTATCTCTACTCCTATGGTTTCTTTGAATGATATTTTTCTAACTCTTTCTAATCAATGGTTGTAAGGAAATGCCAACGTTTGATATAGGTAATTGTTTTGAAAGGAAATGCCAACGTTTGGGAGTGAGGTGAAATTAGATTGATACTTTTTGGTGGAAATAAATCAATGGTTGTATGTAGGCTCAGTCAGGATTATATAATGGTCAGGACATTGGAAATGAAACAAGCTATGGACATTCAAAGTTACAGTCGGAGCATTCTAATCATTTTGTGAAGGGATTGGTTCATAGAGGCTCTCCACCATGCCGTGAGGATGACAAAGATGGCCATTACGTATATGAGCTCGGAGAGAATTTAACCCCTCGCTGTAATTACACCATATCATCAATAAGCACATCTTTTATTTTACTTTTTTTTCCCACTCTGCTGAGGTTTCAGTCACATGAGGTGCTGAAAAACTCATGACTGTTTATGAGATATCATGCTCATATTATAGCTTGGTGATTTCGTGGAAGATAAAATCACCTGCATATTATGATTTATAGCTTCTAAATTATTTTGAGTGTGTTGGAAAATTAACCCTTCCTCTTATTTTCTTCATCACGGTCTATTATTCTCTTATCCATAAGAGTTTTGCTCAATTAGTTGTTTCCAGTGACAAAGGTGACTGTTCAGAGTGGCTTTTTTGATGCTTTCTTAAATTCTGTTCTTTTGTACTATGCAGATAAGATCCTGAAGAAACTTGGTGAAGGTTAGTCAGAAAATTATTCTGACATATGTGATTCTCTGAATATTATACTTTTTTTTTTGTCTAATCTTCATATCTTTATATTTCCAGGAACCTTTGGGCAGGTCTTGAAGTGTTTTGACAGGGAAACAAGAGAATATGTTGCCATTAAGGTTATCCGTAGTATCAAGAAATATCGTGATGCTGCAATGACTGAAATCAATGTATTGAAGAAGCTTCAGAGGCATAATGGGCATGCAAATGGGTATATATCCCTAATAGCTTTTAACTTATCTTATAATGGGACTTTTCTAGGCCCTTTTAGGTGCTGGTGTGACTTGCAAATGCCTTGAACAGTACTCTAAAGTGTTTTACTTTTTGCAGGTGTGTTCAAATAGAAAACTGGTTTGATTACCGCAACCATATATGTATTGTGAGTATACTGTTTTATTGTAGTGTTGTATCTTGGCCTAGTTTGTGATCTTTAGGGATTGAGAAATGTTCGTTAATTTGTTTGATTTGGCAGGTATTTGAGATGCTTGGGCCAAGCATATTTGATTTTGTACGTAGAAACAGATACCAAGCATTTCCGGTCGATCTGGTTCGTGATATTGGGAGACAGCTTTTGGAATGTGTAGCATGTATGCTTTTTCTGACTTTAATCTTTTCCTCCTTGTGTTCATACTGATTGGAATGCAAGGTCTTTGATCTTATGGTGATTGTATTGTTGCTGATTCTCTCACTTTCATGTAAAACATTCAACTTTTTTGTTAAAATGTATTATCTTATGGCAATTTATGTTGAGTCTTCATAAACAATTTGCAGTCATGCACGGTTTGCACCTCATTCACACAGATTTGAAGCCGGAAAATATACTCTTTGTTTCTTCTGACTATGTGAAAGTACCAGAGAACAAGGTACCATATCAATTTCAGCTTTTGGTTTTTGTTATGGCTTTTCGTTGTGGTTGATGCCACTACTTTGATGTTCTAATTAATAATTTTTTTATGACCCATTTTAGTTTCAGTTTTGGGTCTTTCAAACCCCCTTGGATGAGGGATTTCTTTCAAAAGCATTATGATTCATGGAGTTTTTGTTGTTTTGATGAATCCTATTGTAGCGTACTTTGAGGGATGGATCCCAGACAAAGAAGCTGCCTAAGTCATGTGCAATAAAGGTTATCGACTTTGGTAGCACAACTATTGGGCATCATGTGCGATACTATATCGTATCAACTAGGCATTATCGAGCACCTGAGGTTATTCTTGGTACAACACCTGCTATATTTATGCTATACTTCTAGTATGTTGAACTGATAACTTGGAACAGGAACTATGCCCTTTCGCATTCCTCATACTCATTCCCTCCCTTCTACAGGACTTGGGTGGAATTTTCAATGTGATATGTGGAGTATTGGCTGCATCTTGGCAGAACTGTGCTCGGTAAGGATTTGATGGTATAACTACTGATGGATTTGCTGAATGCACAATAGGGTCTTGAATCTGGAGCTGCTTTTTTGCAGGGTAATACTTTATTTCAAACTCATGATAGTTTGGAGCATTTGGCTATGATGGAACGAGTTTTAGGCCCACTACCCGAGCATATGCTTCAGAAAGTAGAGTACGTTTTCTGAACACCTAGTGTACTTGTTGGAAGCATTTCCAAGAGTGTATTATGCAATTCCTTACTGATGAAGCAACCCTTGATTTGTTAGCAACACAAATATTTCCCTCTTGTTATACTATATTAGCCACTGTATTCACTCACCTTTCTTGTGTTTTGTTTATTCAGTCGGGGTGCTGAGAAGTACATACGAAGGGGAAGGTTGAACTGGCCTGAAGGTGCAACTTCCAGGGAAAGCATCAAAGCTGTTCAGAAGCTCCCTCGTCTCCAGGTTTATCTTGTTTTATATACGTGTATACTTTTGCCATAATTTTTTTTCTAATCTGTTTCATAGTTTGCTATATGTTTTAGTCCAAAATATGATTCTAATTTGATTCCTTATACTTCTGCTTTTGTCCTGCAGAACTGGGTCATGCAAAGTGTTGATCACTCAGCTGGAGATCTAATCGACCTTTTGAAAGGTTTGCTTCAATACGACCCGTCTAGGAGAATGACAGCCCACGATGCTCTTAACCACCCCTTCTTCATACGAAATGGCTACAAACTTTGAAACACATATACATACTCTGTTGTTACCTTTCTAGGAACTACTAGGCAGTAGATTTTTAACCGTAAACAAGTGGCCAGTGGCCACACTTGTTTACTGTCATAGTACTGTATATATAATGCTCGCAGTGCAACGCATGCCCAACAGGCGAGTATTTCATCAACATTTGTTAAGCATTCTTACAAATCTTGTTAGCAAGGGAACTGGAAGATTATCCCATTTTATTTTTGGTATTGAGGTGGTGAGCTATCAGAATATCACTTATCATGGCGTTCTGAACCCAAAATTTGACGAAGAAAAAGATTTAGCAATAAGAAGAGGAAATGAAAATGTGGGCATCAGCTTTCATCGTTTTGTTATGCATTTGCTGGCTACCAACATTCCGGTTGGTGGCCCTGTGGTTACGATTGTGCAATGGCTGTACAGCATATAAGAGTACTGAAAAATGCTCCCAAATCTCGACCGAGCGTGGAAGTAGCCTTCAACTTGGAAGGTAATCCTGTTATTTCTTACCTGCTTAACCAGCTGCTGTGTAACCAGTACAGGGAGCCGAATCTGACTGCTTACCATCTCCAACGTGGCCAACTTCGACTCCAACCTTGGTACCGAGAACGAATCGATATACTGGTTTGCGATTGGCTGGTTTTCATAGAGGACTTTTAGGACGGCAAAGTTGAAGTGTACGTTCATCTTCTTGTTAGGATTCGTGAAGTTCACGAGCAAGATGACATCTGCATTGAGGAGGTAGCCCATGTCCAAGTACGCAGCGTTTAGGGCGGCGTTTGAGATCTCAAAGTGCGGGTTTCGAGGGCGGTAGAAGAGGTAGATTACGAGGATTAGAATGCCACCTAAGATTACAAGCACCCATAAGATGATACAAAAGACTGCAATGCACCATGTGCAAGGGTTGGTCTTGCTAGGAGGAGGGTATATCAGGTTTTCCTCCTTGGATGGTTGCTCGTGTCGGCCATGCTTACGTGGAGGCCTGGCCTTTGTGGGCCCCATACGAGGATGCTGCTTCTTGGCTTGCTGACGTGGCTGGCCGCTTTGTTCTGGGCTAGCTAGTTCAGGGTGCAGTGGCCAGTGCTCCTGGCTAGCTTGACTTGGGTGCAGTGGTGATCGGTCCTCCTGGCGGGTTGGGAATGTCGGAATGAGCTCGAGCCCGGGCTCGTGTGCTAGAGGCCGTGATTGTTGACCTGGTTGTCGGGTGGGCCCACGCAGGCCCATGGGAGGCAGTGGTGCCTGTGTTTGATCCCTGGTCCTATAGTGAGTGTTTGGTTCTTGTGTAGGAGGCAGTTGAGGGCGCTCTTTCGGCCTTGCTCTCTTCTCCGGTTGAATGTCGCCTGGAGGATGTTGACCCGGTCGTTGAGCAGGCCTATGCGGGCCAGCGGAAGGAGCTGGTGCTTGTGGTTGGTCCCTGGGCCAGAAGTGAGGGTTCGGGTCGAGTGTAGGTGGCAGCTGAGCATATTCATGGCGTTCTTTTGGTGTTTTTCTCTTATCGGGTCGAATGTCGCCTGGGGGCTGACGACCCGGGTGTCGGGATGGCCCATGTGGCTCAGTGGGAGGCATTGGAGCTTGACGTCGGTCCCTTGGCCAAAAGTGAGGGTTGGGTTCGAGTGCAGGAGGTGGTTGAACATGATCAGGGGCGGGAGGTGGCTGAACATGATCTGGACGCTCTCTTGGCTTTATCCTCCTCCCGGGCTGAATTGTTTCCGGGGGCTGTTGGCCCTGTCGTTGGTGGGTGAGCCCTGACGGGCCAGCGGGCGGTGCTGGAGGTTGTGGTTGTGGTTGTGGTTGTGGTTGGTTGCTTGACCAAAAGTGAGGATTGGTATCCCCAAACCATGACATGATGGGTATGGATTTGGAAAAAGAGGAGGGATGGATGTTTAGAAGAGTAGGCCAAAGAAGGCAAGATTGTTGTAATATAAAAGGGTTGTATTATGCATTAATCATGGATGGAGTAAAGGGAAAGAGAAGGATTTGGCTTTTTGCTCAAGTGGAAAAAACTGAAGAGAGGTTTGATTGGTGGAAAGGTAAAGAATCAAGCAGTAGTAGCCAAGTCCAAAGAGTGAAGGCAAGTGATTTTCTTTATTGATGCCATTCACTGCTCCATTAGTAGCATTGTGTGTCAAGATTATTACGGAACAAGAAAAAGTTATACTGAAGGTATCATGAAAATGCTCAAGCAAATTTACTGATTGAACGGACAGTTGTGTCTTCTCATGCCTCTTCTAACTTCTTCCTTCACTTCAAATCCGAAAAGATGGCGACCGACATTCGCGCAAATGGGGGTACCTAGTATGAAGCAGAAGTTGAGCTAATTGAAGCTAACTGCAGCAAGAAACACTATGCTAGTAGATTCTCTGCTGAGAAAAGAGGGAGCAATTGTAGTTTAATATCAGTGAATTTCTTCTATGTTTCACATTACTTCGATTCTTGAAGGCTCAAGAAAGGAAGCCGTAAACCTAAAGACAAGAAAAAAGTGTAACGAGCTGCTGCTGTCCACCAACTGTTAAGGGCTTCATAGTACGTAACTTAATTATAAAGACATTATAGCTAATTATGGTTTAGTTATGTTAATATGACATCTTAAGTACGTGTTAAAATTTTAATGTGAGAACAAAAAAATTAATAAAAATAAGCAGTGTTTTACTGTCTTAATCCGGTTTCGTAATAGGAGTTTGTTTTCTCAAAGGTGAAAGAAGAAACTTTGGCAGATATGAACGTATGTTGGACTCCATCTGGGTCAAGAGTATAAACAGTTGGCATAATGTGTTTATTAAATGGTATTGAGAGATTGCTCAAAAAAAAATTATGGTATTGAGTAGAAATGATTAATTAAGTGTGAAAGGTTTTCCAGTCTTATAAATGGTATTGAGAGACTGAAAGGTTTTCCAGTCTTATAAACATTAGAATTCCATATATTCTTTCTTCCTTGTTGTAACAGACTAACAGTAAGTGTGAACCATACTAGCCAAGTCCTGAGATTGGTGGTGCCGTGGTGGCAATTGAGTAGAAATGATTAATTAAGAAATTGAACTCTGGTAGTTTGGCTTGATGCTTTGTTTGTAACATTTCATCATGAAAGAAACTTCCTAGAAAACCTTTCATCATGAAATAGAAGAACTCTTTCCTTGAATTTAGACGCTATTGAAGTCAAATGAGCTCAGACTTAATTTGTCTCCAAGTTACAATGTGAGAGCTCCATATCTCAACACATCTATACAGCAATATCTTGAGAACTTGCAAGAAATATTGTAATCCATGTTACATAGGAGTGTTGTTATGATTTAGGCCTTGTCACCAAGTAGCCTACAATGGGTTTCTCTCAACTCTATGGAACTCTCTTTCTCTTGGTCCTTTCCCGCAGCGTAAGCCCGACGAGCAGAACAAGTGGAAAGATAGACCCACAAATGGACAAAACCTCAATCCGCCAATGGATTCCGGTTATAGCTTTGATCTCAAAGAGATTTGCCGTCTTCTCTGCGTTCGTCGTCTGCCCGTACGCCACCTCTTGGCGGCTGGAATCATAGGCATAGGCCCTGATGAAGTAAGTCGCTTTTGGTGCGCTCTTGCTGATCAGCCAGTGAGCACTCTTGTTTGCGATGGAAGAAGAGTCATCGTGATATGCCTGGGTGAAGATGGTGAATTGGCAGCTCTTGTCCTTGCTCAGGCTATCTACCGTCTTCCTCCATGGACGGTCCACTTGGCTTATAGGCGCGTAGCAGAGAAACGCCTTCACGTACTCGTAGTTGGCTGCTGAGCTCGTGTTCCGGTTCCAGGTCACGGTTATGTTGTCCTCCCCTGCTCTTAACACTACATCAGACAATTAGCTAGAATTACTGCTGCATTTGATTCCCAAATCTATCCAATTGCTTATTGTTAACAAGTTCATACTACCTTGTCCTTGTTTCGCAGATGCGTGTACGAGGAGAGTTTGTGGTAGGGAGGAGAAGAGGACGTCGCCATAACAAGCCTTTACCATGAAAAGGCAGAAGAGAAGCTTACGGACGACCACAAAGAACAGTGACTCCATTGAGGCTGGCTAGATAGGCAACTACTAATAAGCATGAGGAATTGGAGTTTGTGATTTGGATATTCTTGTTAGCAGGCCACAAGGTATATATGAGTATATGTAGTGAGTTTGGACCTCTCAATTTCTCATGTGTTTATGGATTTACGTCTGAAGAGAAGGGAAAATGTGACTTGGGCATGAAAAGTCAGGCAGTTAAGGGGATGAATCTTGCAAGATTCGATCTAATCGTGTGATCATCGACGTTGACGTATTAGTTAGTCAATATGCTTGACTTTGGGATCTTTGAACTTGGAAGAATGTGTAGGCAAAGTTTGAAGTTGTCAGCAAAATACAGCCTTCATTTGGAAATGCGGTGGCCAAGATGAGTTTTGCCTTGTTTTGGGTGTTTTAGAATGAGGTAGCGTAGCTACCCAACAATTGCAAATTGAATGTAGAATCTAGTCAAGTCGTAGCATCTCCCTTTCTACCGGCTGTGTGTAGTGTGTACTACTACTAGGTGAAAGTGATATATATGTTTTTTCATTTACGTAAGAGGCGGTAATTCTTATGCAGGGAGAAACCGGTAATTAACAAATAAACTGAATTATTAACAATTATATCATAATATACTAAATTACTAACAACTAGTATTTCTTAGCACATTTGATTAGGGGATGTACGTGTACATATGGGCAGATAGCCAGATTCGGAGAGCGATTTAAGGCTTTAGTAAACACGCCTACTATATGGTTAAGAGATCGGACATGACAAAAAGCGAGCTAAGTGATAAGCAACTTCAATATGATTGGATCACTAGTCATGACTATATACTAAAGCGGAGGTTATAAATAATATTTAGCCCGACACGTGTTACCTCCTCATTGGTCCACATCACCCATCTGTATTAAAATAATTCAATTTGTTTAATTGGTTGAAACTTAATCGTAGACCCCATATTAGCTTTCTTCTTATCTACTAATTCTCTTTTTAATTATTTTTAAAAAAATACATATTATCAAGAGATTTTTTTCCTCGAAAAAATCTATCTATCCAACTACATATGCTAATATATCATGAATATTTCCAAATGTAATAGGAGTACGTATGCTATACAATAATTGTAATATATTATGTATGATACAAATTTAGCCAAATCCTTAAAAAAAAATCTATCTTTTCAAATCTACTACGTAACATAAGAGATTTTGTAAACAAAATATTAAATACTGTGTAAAATAAAGAAACTTATTGATAAAAATAAGTATTTAGTCTATATATTACATAATTATAATACTACATTCGATTAAGAGAATGTATTATAACATAAATAATGTATCATTAAAATAAATCGCAAAAAAATAATTATAACATAAATAATGTATCATTAAAATAAATCGCAAAACAAATATTATAACATAAATAATGTATCATTAAAATAAATCGCAAAACAAATATTATAACATAAATAATATATCATTAAAATAAATCACAAAAAAAACAAATTGTATAACATAATACTGTATAAGATTTCATATCAAACTATTCTTTTGAATAACTTTATATAACAATTAAGTAAGTTTTTGGTTAAATCAAATCGTGCCTTGAAGGCACGGACACTGATACTAGTGAAAAAAACATACATATTTTTCAAACCTAAAACAATTACTCCGTATGTCATAATAATAATAAAAAATGGCGCTACTGCAATATTAACAATAATATTGCCAATAAATGATTAAGGTTCTAAAAGATATATATATTGATGATACGAAGGAAAAGGAAGATATTTTAATAAATATACTATCTTTATTTTTAACTAAATTTTCAATAATGCATTTGTTGATATATTAGTATTTTATAATATATGAAATTATATATCTCATTTATAATATAGATTGTATTTTCTAGAAAATGTAAATAAATCAAAATTAAACTCAAGGGTTTCAGCATGACATTTAACCATATATAAACTTGTAATTTAATGTCAAAAATAAAACAATTTTCATACGCAATACGAGAAATGAACTAGTAAATATGCCAAAGTACGTTATACCACTACTATACATGAAAAACAAGCCCTGCAATGGTGGTGATGCTTGTCCGGGAGATTTGTCACTGGAAGAAGACATTCAAACCAAGTTCACATCTTACATCAATAGCCTAATTATCATACTTGAATAGCCTAATGGTTGGCCCATCCTCTAAAGAAAGTTATCATACTTTATGGAGTAACTCGCAAGGCCCTACAAAACTCTAACGTGGAGGAAGGATTCAGAAACAAGCAAAACCTACAAATTAGGCATCCGAGCTGCATGATTGCGCCATCCGATTTGGACCTCTTTAACAAGTACTATTATTGTTTTGCTTACCACTGAGAATCTGGCGTTAAAATAATCGCCACACCTGTTCTAACCTATCCCCTCAGATTTCCACAAATTTTAAAAATTAAATGAATCTTGTCACTTTCTTCTTCGCCTTCTTGTGGACATTTGAAGATCTACTTCATGATCGAGGTAAGCCTTGATTAACTCCAGAGTTCACTGTTCCATTGTCAGTACGAGCCACTGGCCAATCTTGCCCACCAACTGTTCGATAAAAGGTCTAAAAGAAGACGAACAAGAATAACAGTAGGGGTTTGACTTGGCACGCCTTGGATTTGTTGTCTTCATATGGACCGGCGAATCCCCTTTTGTAATTTTGGCAGGAGGGGGAGAAATCAATGGCGGTTGAGAACCCGCATAGGAGCCGTAGCATTTGGGTTTCTATTGATCGCTGTGCCTACAGTTCTTGTTCCTGTTGGGTCTCTAGCCAAACGGGCAATCTTGTCCGCCCAAGATTGCAACTACCCTGCAATCTACAACTTTGGCGACTCCAATTCGGACACGGGCTCTGTTTCAGCAGCATTTGGGCGTGTTCATCCCCCTAATGGCGATACCTTCTTTGGCAAACCATCTGGCAGGTACTCTGATGGTCGACTCATCATTGATTTTATTGGTAAGTCATCCTGTTTTCTTAATCCCTTGATCAATGCCTGTTTTGGATTTCACCATTGTTCAGTCCTGCTCTTCTCTGTTCTCTGATATGAGTAAAGGACCTCCTTTTGTTCCTTGTGGGGTGAAATCTCCGTTTTTTATAGGACTATGGATTAGATACAATTCCTTCATGTCAGCTATCGCCAACAGTTCTTATGGATGTAGTTTTCTGAGCAGTTGGTTGATCTTTTGGGCTTAGAGGGTTTTAAAGGATTTATAAGCTGTTGTGCTTCTGATTCTAGTATACATCCTGAAAGCAATTTTAATAGAGTAATGGATGTGATGTGATGAAAAGTTTGCTCTATAATTGATTGATCTTTGCAGCTCAGCAATTGGGGCTGCCATATTTGAGTGCATACTTGGATGCAATTGAAGGAGTGTTTCGGCATGGAGCAGGTTTTGCAGCTAGTGGGACTACAATTCAGCCTGTCGATGGGAAGCTTTATGGACTCGGATTTAACCCCCTTTATCTTAACATACAGGTTTCACAGTTTGAACAGCTAAAAGAGCGAACTACTGAATTGTATAAACGAGGTTAGATGATTGCACTCTGCTAGGCATTTTCCACTCCATATTCTGAGCATTGCTGTGTTTCTTGGGAGCATTAATGTTAGATAGTTGCTCATTTGTATATCAGGTAAGGCCGGGGATGTGCAGAGCCGTTTACCAAGACCTAAGGACTTTTCAGAAGCTCTTTACACATTTGACGTCGGTCAAAATGACATTCATTATGGGTTAACCAATATGACTGAGGAAGAAGTAAAGAAATCTTTTCCTGATTTAGTCAATCAGGTGGCTTCAGCCATAGAGGTAACAGAAATCCATGCCCTATCTTAAGCATCTGGCTCACGATGTTAGCTAGGGCTCACTTGTTTGTTTGAGTTTCCAATTTTTAGTCTTGAAGTATTTTTTTTAAAATTCATTATGTAATATTTTACTATTAGTCATCTTAGTCCTTAAAACTAACTACTTCAATTTGAATACCAGAAAAAGATGTTTCCAACCAACTGAAAACTGAAACTTGAAGCTGAACCAAACAAGTTGTTTACTGCTAGATCCACCCCCTGACCCCACCTACAATTTATTGGCTTGATGTGGATCTTATTATATTTTTATAACTTTGGGTCGCCTTTCAGAAACTTCATCAACTAGGAGCAAGGACATTTTGGATACATAATACAGGTCCTATTGGATGCTTGCCTTACTTTTTGAGAAAAAATCTCCCAATGCCCGGAAATGCTGACGAAATTGGCTGCATCAAGTCATACAATGATATGGCTGAGGAGTTCAACAATCAACTCAGGGACCGTGTATCACAACTGAGGATTCAGCTTCCAGATGCTGCTCTTGTCTATGTGGACATCTACTCTGCCAAGTATTATCTTATTCGGGAAGCAAAGAAAAATGGTACATAACTCCTTCTAATGTCCAATCTGCCCTTTGGCAAATAGTATGTGCATTTTCTTAGGTTTTGTGTTCTCCTTGATCTTCATCTATTGTAGGATTTGTGGATCCTTTTGGGTATTGCTGCAAACACCCTGATAACCCAGAACTCCAATGTTGGGATAAATCGGTAACGAATGGGACCGAGAATTTTGCTACATCTTGTGAAAGTCCGTCTAAGTATATCAGTTGGGATAGCATACATTATACAGAAGCTGCAAACAAATGGATTGCCAGCCAGATTTTTGATGGGTCTCTTTCTGATCCTCCGGTGCCAATCGTTGAAGCCTGCAGGAGACAGGTTGTCGCCTGATTCTCCAAAAACTTAGAATTTGGCTGCCATAGTTGATTTAGGATTAATTGCTTATAGAGGGAAAATATAGGGCTGAAACCAATCTGCATTTAAATCTTAGTATCGTGTATCATACTATACACGTTGTTGTTGGTAGTTGGTACCCATTTTATGTGATTTTTTTTGAAGGAGACTCAAATGCGATTTTCTAGAATTTGAACATGTTTACTGGAAAAAAAATATTTTATAGTTTTTTTTTTTTGGTATAACCAACGATTTTCCCAAAAAATAGATTATCATAAGAGAAACACGACTCCGCTGGGGATCGAACCCAGAATCTCTGGTTTCGTAGACCAGCGCCTTATCCATTGGGCCACGGAGTCAACTTCTTAGTATGCTGGCTTGTCAAAATTAATCTAAAAAACTAGTCGCGGCCTGGAACGTCATGTGGTTTAAATTACACATTTCAACCTAACTCATACCTACGAAGAAAAACTAACTTTTCACGTTTTTCCCATTCCTCTTGCAGATACTAATAATGCATATATATATATATATATATATATATATATAGAGAGAGAGAGAGAGAGAGAGAGAGAGAGAGAGAGAGAGAGAGAGAGAGAGAGAGAGAGAGAGAGAGAGAGAGAGAGAGAGAGAGAGAGAGAGAGAGAGAGAGAGAGAGAGAGAGAGAGAGAAGAAAACGTAACCATAATAATAAGCGGCCTTACCGACAAAAACCATTTGGGTTTATCCTTGGTCCTCCGCAGTGCACACTCTTGATCAAGCTTCTCACTCAAACTCTCCAATGAAGGACCCGAGCCGAGGGGTAGCACGTGGGACGAGCAGGCGAGGTCACGTGATAGTGGCTTTGGTCTTGCTTTCGTCGGTGGCAGCCGGGGCCCTTTGCTCTGGCGAAGGGAAGTCAAAGCGGGCGCCGTGCCGCTTCCCTGCGATATTCAACTTCGGAGACTCGAATTCCGACACCGGAGGGCTGTCGGCGGCGTTCGGCCAAGCCGGGCCTCCACACGGCGAGACCTTCTTCCACACTCCCTCCGGCCGCTACTGCAACGGCCGCCTCATCATCGATTTCATTGGTACATTTCCATATCTCCATCTTCCGATCCACTAACTATTTGTTACACATGGAAATCGGTATATTCACTAGAGGAGTGACCGAGTGAGTACGTGATCGATTTAGATTAATTTTAAGCTTATACGTATTGTTTCTGTTAATTAAATTGCAGAAATTTATTTTGAAATATTGATAAACTCATCAGTCATTGAAGAATCGCATTGTTACCGATCACTATTTCTAGATTTGTACTAGTAGAATTCATTAGGCGGGCGCTAATGATTTTCACTTTTTTTTGTGATATAGATTATTTCTAATAGTTTCTATAAAAATCCTTTATAATAAAGTATTAAACTTCATACTTTATATTTACTTGAATTTTTATTCAATTATTTTTCCATTGTGGAAATTTTCTAATGAATTAGGATTCCCTAAAATAAAAATAATTGTTATATGGTAATCTTATTTACTTAAATGTAAAGTAAAACTTTCAATTATCTATTTTATAGATTTAAAAAAAAACTATTGAAGATTCAATTCTATGGACAATGCTCCTCCTTATCATGAGATTGTGATTATAAACTGATTACAAGTTTTCCTCGTTTGATCGTGTTTTGCATACTACTCATTTTATTTAAATAAAAATAAAATAAATGGAAAGTAACGTTGATAAGTGAGGTAAGTGGTGACGGACGGGTCACGCTAGAGTGACTGTGAACGTGGACGGTGTGGGCCAATATATGCCTTCTTTCTCAAAAAAGCTTTGCATTATTCATGGCATGCGTTAAACTTTTGGCTTTGTCGTTTTGGAATAAAACGACAGATGCATTATGGGCGTTCGTGTCGTTTTGATTTGTCTTGTTGTAAAAATGAATAAATTTCAGCGCAAAGCGTGGGACTGCCGTATCTATCAGCCTACTTGGACGCGGTGGGGTCCAACTTCAGCCATGGGGCCAACTTCGCTACGGCAGGGTCCAGCGTAAGGCCTCAGAACACCACCCTCCGCCAAAGCGGGTTCAGCCCTATCTCCTTGGACGTCCAATGGTACGAGTTCAACGACTTTCATCGACGCTCCCAAATCTTCCGTCGCAAAGGTATTATTATTCATCATTAGCACTCCGTTAGCTTAATCGAAGGTTTATCATACACCTAGCTGATGATTATAATTATATATCAATAGGTGGCGTTTTCAAGGAGTTGCTCCCGAGGAATGATTGTTTCGCCAAGGGATTGTACACCTTCGACATCGGCCAGAATGATCTAACCGCGGGTTTGTTCCTCAACATGTCCACGAACCAAGTTCGAGCCATCGTCCCCGACGTACTCGCCCAGTTCGAGCTTGTCATCAAGGTAACTAAGAATGAACCAAGTTTGATGGTGAATATGTGCATGCATGTACGTACGTTGGTGACAATTTGTGTGGTATGTTGTTATTAAATTGGGGTGCATGGGAGTAGAATATACATGACCAAGGAGGGAGATACTTTTGGATACACAACACGGGCCCAGTGGGCTGCTTGCCATACGTGATGGACCGGCTTCCGGTCAAACCGAGCCAAATGGACCGGGCCGGGTGTGCGAGCCCATTTAACAGAGTGGCCCAATACTTCAACCACATGCTGAAGGAGAGCGTGGCCAGCCTCAGGAAGGAGCTTCCTAATGCAGCCATTACTTACGTTGATGTTTATTCTCTCAAGTATGACCTTATTTCCAACGGTTCCAAGCACGGTATGTAACTATGTATCTTCTTAAAAACCCTATTGGCTTCCTTCGTTCTTTGTATATACGTCAATCGATGTAATTGGACTTTCGGATTCGGGTTTCTTAGGGTTTAATCATCCGTTGAGGGCGTGTTGCGGACACGGCGGGAAGTACAACTACAACATGCACATCGGGTGCGGAGCCACCATCAAAGTGAAGGGGAAAGCGGTTCTACTGGGGAGGCCGTGTAAGGATCCGTCCGTCATGATCAATTGGGATGGAGTGCATTACACTGAGGCCGCTAACAAATGGATCTTTGATCGGATCGTGGACGGGTCGTACTCTGACCCGCCCCTGCCCTTGAAAATGGCTTGCTATAGGCATTGATCGATCATGATGAGAGGTTATGGTGATTCGTTCGTGGTTTTCGTGCATGCTCATATATACACCGTACCGTTGTATGTGTTGCGTGGCTAGTAATGTTCTTGCAACTGTCTACATAACTTGATCGAGCGAGCTTGTACGTACGTACACCAAGATTTATTTTCTTCAGGCTCGTGCAATAATATCATGTTATACTAGCACTAAAGCTTGTCCTTTTGGTGCATGCATGTGTTCGTTAGTGTCAGGGCACTTACACACTGGCCAATTATAAGTCCAGTAGATCGATTTTGAAGCCAAGAAAAATTTCCAATACAAATTTTCAATCGTACAATATTTGTAATGCTCGGTTCACCGACTCATCCAAAACAAGACCAATGCAACCCCTGGGCTGGCAAGTTGGTCAGCAGTTAAAGGTCTTAATTAAAGGCTTGTACCATTTTAAAATAAAAACAAAACTTCAGTCCAAAGGAAGCTATATTAATGATTGGCATTTTACTTTGACCATAGACTTTTCTCCTTTCCATCATCGACCAATTAGTCAAGAATCTACCTCGATCATGTGAGAAGAGAACACAATCTCACCAAACAAGTAAACTTTCACCAAGCTGACAAACCATACAGCAGCACTTATCAGTACTTGTTTCGTGTTTTCACCCGTTTGGTAACAGTAATTACAATTTTACAGTTTGTAGGTAATATATGCCCCGCAATAACTTACACAAGGACCCGGCCAGTAAACGTGGGAAACAACAGAGCCAGAGGTGCATGAGACACTCATGTGAGGGGTCGTTTCGATCGAGTAAATATGAGTACGAAAACTGCAGTCTGTATCCTGAGTCATCTGCCACAACCCATGAATTGATGAATTTATTGTTTTGCTCATCTGCAATTCCCTTTTCATTACAGTGTGCGTTGAGTTGGCCTATCTCATTATATATGCACCACATTATTCAATCTGGAAACTTTCACTACAGTATGTGAGGAAGTTCATTTGATCCATTTTTGTTGGGCGTAAGACATGTCTAATTTTAATTACTGTAAGAAACGATTTAGTGTGTTATTTATTGAATTGCTGTGGATTATTATTATTTCAAATTTGATTTTTTGGCTTTCAACTGATTTCCTATACTAGTCTAACATTTTTTTCATTCGCTTTCGATTACACGGGGTAGAGCTGTTAAAACCTGGCCCGATCTGAGAAATCGATCGAAAATTTTAGGGGTGAAACCCGACCTGAAAATAGTGGGCAAAGGAAAAAACCGAAACCAATTGGGTTGAAATCTGAATCCGACCCGAATCCGTTGGATTGATCTGATTATTTTAATATATGTGGAATTA
Source organism: Polygonum maritimum (assembly GCA_963924305.1). Lineage (NCBI taxonomy): Eukaryota > Viridiplantae > Streptophyta > Magnoliopsida > Caryophyllales > Polygonaceae > Polygonum > Polygonum maritimum. The sequence continues at coordinate 12,343,429 of OZ002728.1, forward strand.
AAGTATTTTATTTTAAATATTATAAAAGTTTTAAAATAATAAATTATTATTTAATAATAATATTTTTTAATAATCATTTAAAATTTAGATTCTTGACCCATTAGGTTGACCCGAACCTCCAACTTGACCTGTAATCCGACCTGATCCCGAACCCGAAAAGACCGAAGTGACTCATTTGCATCCAGAACTAGAGTGGATCCCACCATTTTTTTTTCTTAGGTCTCTTTTTTTGGCAATATTATTTAATGTTGGTTATGATTAGAGCTGTCAAAACCAGACCCGTCCCGAAAAATCGACCCGAACCGACCGAAATCTTTTGGGTTGAAACCCGACCCGAATAGTAGCGAGCAAAGAAAAAACCGAACATGATTAACCCGAACCCGATTGGGTTGAAACCCGAAATCGACCCGACCGACCCGATATTTTATATATATGCAGAATAAATATATTATCTTGTAAATATTATAATATATTTTATCATAAAACCTATTATAAATAAAATAATATTATAAAATTCTATTAAAAATAATATTTATTATTAAATATCATTATTTAATCATCATATTATTTCAATAATCATTAAAAGTTCAAATTCTTGACCTGTTAGATCGACCCGAACCCGCACAATAACCTGTCAAGACCCGACCGACTTGACCTGTATTCCGATTGACCCGAACCCGCACTGAACCCGAACCCGAAAAGACCAAACCCGAATCCACCCTACCCGACCCGATTGACACCTCTAGTTATGATGCATAAAGTTAGCTAGTGTTAGAAAGTGAATTAACTTTTTAATCTCCTTACTTCCACACATAAATTAGAGAGATATATGTAAGTTTTCACCCCATTCTTGGATTTATAGAGATTCATAATTTCTAAGTTTGTTTTAGTGTTATCTTCAATCAGATTTAGGGGATCTTGTCTTAATCTTTTCATAACACATTATCAATACGAATCTCTAATTATCAATTCAGTTTCCTACTTATCAAGGTACAAACTTAATCTCTTCTTAATCTTAAACATGTAAGAAGCTTACTTAAGAAAATTGTTTTCAAGAGTATACATGTAGAATAAAAAATGATATTAGGGTTAAAACCCGGCCCAAAAATCAATGGGCAAAGGAGAAAACTGAATCCGATTGGGTTGAAATCCAAACCCGTAGAGTTGACCCGATTGGTTATACCTGGTATAATGAATAGTATTTATTTCAAACATTATAATATTAAAAACTGTATTAATTATAGTTTATTATTAAATATTAATATTTACTAATATTATTATGGGAAATTCCGGATGGTACCCCTGAGTTTTGGGCTTTTCTGGATGGTGCCCACAATTAAAATTTATTCCGCAAAATGCCCTGAGGTTTCGAAAAAGTTCAGAACGTACCCCTCTTTTATTTTTTTTCACAGATTACGTCGGCCTGCTTCTTCCGCTCCTTTTCCCCTATCACTACAACGCTCCCTAGAGGTGAACGGCGATAATCTACTCTAATTTCCGCATCCCATCAAACCGTTGATTATCAGCATGGGGCCATGGGCAGATTGACACCCAATTCGCCACAGATTGCTCAAGCACCAAACCCGATCGAGTGCGAAATCCACGAATTGAACCTCCGAGTCGCCAGATTAGGTATACTTCTTCTTCTGCTGCTCTTAACAAGTTCGGTTTTGTATCAGTGAGGTTAATGTTCATGTCCTCCATCCTGATTGACTGGAAATTTGAAATTGAGCTGACTTGTAAAAGCATTGATTATGGTTAAAATCTATCGAGTTTATTCTATTTTCATGTAGGTTCCATGAATTAGGGGCTTTCCCCATCCTCTCATCTAACAATTTCACAAGTCCATCTTCACCATCACCCAAATGGGCCAAATAGATGGAGTTCATGTCATCTGGCTTTTGAGCCATGGAGAATATGGCAATATCAGAGGAATATACAAGATCAAGCACTTCCTTTTCAATATTCATTACCCTCACCATGTCATCATAACAACCAGTTCGGATCACCTATTGCACTTTGTGTTTCATTCCCTATTTCTTTCCTAATATTGCTCTATGTGGAGATTTTTTTAAACCTAATTTAATTAAGTTAATTACAACAGTTTTATGAAAATATGAAAAAATTACCAAATCAAAAAAGAATCTTTTATCTTTCCTTAATCTTTTCTAACTAACCTTCTTCTCCCTCTCTATTGCCGCGTTCAACTGTAGGCCTTTGATTCTCACTCTACGTATACATGATCGAAGCCAAATTAATCAAGCACTTTCAAGAATCAGTAATTCGTCACTAAAAATAGAATGTTTACACAAGCTGATGAAGGCTACATAAATTACTTGAAAGAGGAATATGTGATCCATATGTACTGCTTGCATTCCCAAAGCCTCTAAATCACACAAATATTGATGTGCTTCAGCAGATCATTTTTTTTTTTTCAAACTAATTAGTCCATTTGCAAACACTATTTGAACCTATAAATTTTAACACAATAAAGAAGAAATATAGTTTAATTTGGCTTCGATCATGTATGCGTATAGAATCAAATGAATACACCTAATGGCAGCAGGAGAGAGGGAGAAGAAGGTTAGGTAGAAAAGATTAAGGAAGGGTAAGATTCTTTTTTGATTTGGTAATTTTTTCTATTTGGATAAACCTGTTTTAATTAACTTAATTAAATTAGGTTCAAATAAAATCTCCACGTGGAGCAATATTAGGAAAGCAATAGGGGGTGAAACACAAAGTGTACTAGGTGATCCGGACTGCATAACAACTTGCATACACCTGCAACCAATTGCAAAGGCAGAAGAAATGCAACATTATGAATTGAACTGACCACATATAGTTCTACATATATTCAACAATCCACTGAGCAAATATAAGATTCAGCTTTGTCCCAATGTCAATTGTTCTCTTAATAATGAAAACATAAATTACCTTGGAGATGGCAAAGGGATGGATTAATATCGCGGAAATAGGAGCAGAGTGCAGCTTGTATAGATGGATAGAGTTCTCTTCGTCTTTCGATTTCATATCCCAAAACCCCACATTTCCAAACTTATTCCCCACAGCAGCCATTTCCATATCATGAGTGGGAAAGAACTTCACAACATTCACCCTCCCTGGAACAACCCTCGCTATATTTTTCGGCTCCAAACTCAGTGACTCCCATTCACACTTGGAACCATCTGAATCTGATTTCCCCTTTGTACTCGATTTCCCATTTCGAACTCTAGGCTTGTTATCTTCACCAATTGAACTTCCATTCGAAGGACTCAAAATTGTCAAAATCGAATTGATGAATCCCTGAACATCTGACTTACTATCATTCGAAGGATTCATGTCCTCCATCATGATTGACTGGAAATTTGAAATTTGAGCTGACTTGTAAGGATGGGGAAAGCCTTGACGAACTGGCCGAGGAAGGAGGACGACGACGGAGGTGCTAGAACGGAGCCTCTCGGTGGAGGATCGACAGCCAAGGCGGCGGCGCCGGAGGAGGAAGAGGAGAAGCCAAGGCGGCGACAGCCGAAGCGCCCTTGTTCTTATTATTTTTGTTTTTCGTTTTTTTTTTGAGAACTTGTTTTTCGTTAACTTTGCCTTTCTTTTTTGTTTTAAGAAAACTAACGGAAGTCGTGAATAAATTTAAAACAGGGGTACGGTCCGAACTTTTTCGAAACCTCAGGGGCATTTTGCGGAATAAGTTTTTTCTGAGGACACCATCTGGAAAAGCCCAAAACTCAGGGGCACCATCCGGAATTTCCTATTAGTATTAAAACAATCATAAAAAAGTCAATATTCTTGACCCGCTAGATTGACACGAATCGCCTAATAACATGTCATGAATCGACTCAAGTTCACCTACAAAATCAATTGACCCGAACCCGTACTCAACCTAAACCCTAAATAACCGAACCCGAACCCTACCGAACTGAACCGTGTGACAATCCTACCCTTAGGATCTCGGATAAACATCTTTAAATAGAAAAATCTGTTATTTTTTATTATTTTAAAAAATAAAGCTATACATTTTATTTTAGGGTTTTAGGATCAATAAACTTATCCTGTTTCTACCAAAAGAAATAAACTTATCCTGTACCCTAATGGAATGTATTAAAATGTCATAAATCGAATAAGTGTGAAATGAAAATGATTAAATACACATTTGCAAAGAAAAGGAGATATGTCGGACCCAATGGGTGGTTTATGACTTATGACAAGACCAGTCAATCGGGTTGGGTCGGGTCGTTTCAGGTTGAGTTTGGGTTCGAGTCAATCGAGTTACGGGTTAAACCGGGTCGGGTTCTTGCGGGTTTTTGGGTCGGGTCGGATCAACCCAACGGATCAAGAGTATCAATTGTTTTACCAAAATTTAAATGAAATATTATTTAAATAATAAAATACTCCCTCCGTCCCCGAAAGTTTGTCCATAAAACACATTTGCACGCGGATTAATGAAAAGTGAAAAAGTTTGATAAGTGATGGAAAAAGGTGTTAAAGTTGATAGAAAGGGTATAAAAAGGAGTAATTTATAAGATTGGTTGTGGATAATTTTGTAATTTTATAGGAAAAAATGATTAAGTTTAGAGGAAAGTTGGATAATGGGGGTAATATATGAGAATGTATGAGGGTAAGATGGTAAAAACATAGTGATATAAATGGAAATAAAATAGAGATGGACAAACTTTCCGGGACGCCCAAAAAGAAAAGCGGACAAACTTTCAGGGACGGATGGAGTAGTTTTTACATATTTTAATAATAAAATATAACTTAATTTTCACAATAAATTTTATGTATTGTAATATAATTTAAACTATAAAAAAACTCGGGTCCGACCCAACGGGTTCGGGTTTAACCCAACGAATTCGGGTTTCAATCGGGTCTGGTTGATGGGTCACGGGTCTAATTTTCGGGTTGAAACCCAAGATTTTCGGATCGGGTCAGCTTTTGACAGGTATACTTATGACCCCCGAGTCCCTGACCCTGGATAGTCGAATTACTCTTCAACTTTTTTGATCATGCCACTTTTTGCTTTTGTTAGCTTTGCAAACTTTATATTCTTAACTTACTACATTATCAATAAACATAATAGAATATAGAGATCAACTAAATTTTAAAATCTTAATTAAACTTTATACTTGTAAGGTTAGTTGTAGGAATGGTAATGATGGATTTTGATTTTATCAGAATTAAAATCATAGGAATTAAAATTTCGGTAATTTGGAGAAAATTATTCGGTTAAGTTTTAATATTTTGAAATCAAATAGGATAAATTAAAAATTTTATGTGTAAAAAGGATGGAGTTAGAACTTATCTAGAGACTAGGTAAATGTATATTCTGTAAAATGTAGAAATTTTATTCAAAAAAAGTCTATTTCATGGGATTTTTTTTCCACTTTTATTTAATACTCCCTCCGTCCCCTTGAGTTGGTCCGTATTTCCATTTTAGTTGTCTCGTAAAGTTCGTCCACAATTCAATTCTTTCCATTTTAAGACTATATTTTTAGACTTTTACCCCTATACATTCACACTTTTTACATACTTTTCTTCCTTAATTCTCTCTCCATCCAATCATCTTCATTAAATTCAACCCAAATAAACTCTCATTAACCCAAAAAAAATAAACCATTTTAAATAATTTTTTATAATAATCATACTTACTGGATTTTTTCCATTAAGAAAACACCCATTTCATGTATTTTTGGATTAAATTTTATAGAGCTAAATTTATCAACCTCCATTTTGAACCATTTTTTTATTTTGATGCATCTCCACTTCATTCACCTCAACCAATGAGATTGCTCCACCACATGCTTATGACACATTTTCTTAATTTGTGTGTGTTTTGTGCTTTATGGACAAATTCAATGGGACGGAGGGAGTAAAACATAAAAATTTATTTTGTTAATAAGGTAAGGAATTAGGGTCACCGCAAATACAGCCAGCTCTAAAGAGAAGAGGGCAAACCGCCGCCCTTGTCATGCTAAACCCATGAGTACTCAAAGCGCAAACATAGGAATTTGTTGAAACTTCCTAGAATATTCCAATTTATGTAAAATTTTTAGTCATGATAATTTATGTAAATCTACTATAATACTCCCTCTGTCCCCAATAAGTTTTCCATAAAGCATTTGTTCACACCAATTAAGATACATCTAATCCATAAATAGTAGCAATCACTCTCTTCCTTGCTTTTGTAGCACAAATGTACATGGAAATGGGCGTCCCGGAAAGATTTGGAGAAAATAATCTTACATAATAATATTAATCAAATGGTCGAAATCTTAATTGGTCGAAATCTTAAAATAGAGTAGGGTAAGATGGCAAAAAAAGAGTGTAGTTTTGAGAAAATAATCTTACATAATAATATTAATCAAATTGATTGAATTTATTTGTTTATAGATAAAACATAAAATGATATATTATCAAATAAGATAAAAAAACTATTTAGATTGTACAAGATCGAGTAAAAATCAAGCTCGGGTCAAAACTCGATCTCATATCTATTAATTCAGATTTATAATCACATTATCCGTATTATGTACGGATAATATTTTCGATGAGAATGTAAGGATAATGTAAAGACTAAAGAGCACTAAAACCTACTTTTATGTGAAGACCACGGTGTTAGTTAAACCAACTTTTCAATGATGTTTCACACGAATGCAATTGATTCAAAATAAAATGCCGTTGAGAAAGTAGGATTAAACTTTTTAGGTTTGAAGTTCAATTTCGGCCATATCTCATGCCAAGGAGAAAAACTAAATTTATCATCATCCTAACTATATACTAAGGTAGATGTTATATATATTTGATTTAGATTTAAAACTAGCATTAGTTTTGTGCCTAAGAAATACGTATTGATTTGACTAAAAAAGCTACTTTATATTTTATATAAGTTTGTCCAAAAATAGATATATATATATAAGCTTGTGTTATTGAATTTTATTTATTTATTATATAATTTATTTTAATGATATATTCTTTCTATTACAAGATAGTCTTTTAGTCCAACAAAAATTTATACGATCACATTTTTTTGTGTAAGGGGATAACTCTTTTATCAATAAGTTTTTTTATTTTGTCATTTTTTTTATAGTTATTTTGGAAAAAAATCCAAATCAAATGTAAATAGTATATAATAAAAAAAAATTCCATAAGAAATACATTTAATAAAATAATTGCAGATTTTATATCTATCTATTTTTTGGACAAATATATCTATATATAAAAGTCATAAGTGTTGGGAAAATTCAGATCATTCGAGCAATTTGATGAATAGAAAAGCGAACACAATAAAGAACACACACAATTGTTGACCTAGTTTGTCACAATGTCTACGTTGGGAGCACTACCAAGCTAGGAATTTTCACTCTCAATTTTGTGGATAATAATTAGAGTTTTATTGATAAGTATTTACAGAAGACTAAAAGAAGCCCCCAATGTATTTCTCAAGTCGGAAACCCTAAACCGCAACACATGCCAAAACTTGGGCAATGCCCCACAAAGCACGGGCACGCTTTGGCCCCCCAGCCCGCGCTTCGCCGACTGAGGTTTTGTCGTCAAAACATGGCCTGGCGCCCCTAAGACGTAGGTGCTCTTTCACCATCCACCCAGCGTCTTGGCCTTCATTCTTCGCGCGTTGCTTCGAAAGCGCGGCCACGACCACCGAAATGCGCCCGCGTCTCGGCCTCCTCCTGTCCGCGCTTCCACTTACGAGCTTTTGTTTTGAAGACGCGCGACCGAGCTTTTGGGTCACCCCTCGCTTCTCTTCATAATCGCCCCAAAACTCGGCTTTTCTCTCGGTTTCTCCTCTTCGGTCTTCAACACGCCAAATTAGGCTCCATACTCAACAAGATTGGAGTCACTATATTCCACCTAGGATTTTGCCTCATGTCATCTCTATATTCAATTCGCTCATGATTTATTTTGTGGTATTTTTAAATTTTTCTTTAAATCAATAATTTAGGTTCACTTTGTTAAATATACCTCATCCATCTACTTCTATTTGATCTTTATAGACTCAAATGTTTGTCTACTTCTATATGGCCTTTTAGCCTTTTTTGTTCAATAAACTCTCAAATTACCCTTAAGTAATTTGTTATTTGAAGTCTTGGAAATTGTAAAGCTCATAATATGTGTGGAGAATTAATTACATTAGTGATGATTTAATAAGGGTATTTTAGTAAAGATATGATTGCCTTAATATTTGTGTAAATTGTTAAAAGGTCAAATAGAAGTAGACGAAGGGAATATTAGTTTTTATACTAATAAATTTACATCATCAATCCACTGATATCCTACCTTAACTTTGTTTAGTTATTGATTAATTTATTAAATTTAAATAAACTAGTCTTTGTTAATAAATTTATTTTAATCTATTTAACATTCTCTTAATTTCATTTCATACTTATTTTCATTTTTATCAAATTTATACTATAAACGAAAGTGTATCTTTTAAAGCCACCACATTATATATACACTATATATCTATTTAAGTCATCTTATGTATATGAAAACTTTATGTATATATAGTATCGAAATAGTTTTTATTTAGCCGAATTCTTCTATGAATATTTTTTAAGTTGCTATATTATTTATGACCCTTATTTAACTCATACTAGTTTATTACCTGTATCTAGTACGAGAAATAACATTTTTTTGACGTATTATTCAATTGATAATAGAATGCATAATAGTAATATTATAATTAAATATTGATATTATTTTTATTCCAAATTGTTACAATATTTTATTAATGAAAAATTGTGATTTGATGTTAAAAAACCATTTAAAGTTATATTTTATACAATATGATTTAAATACAAATCATAGATAAAATAATATCATTTTATATCAAAATATGCTTTGATTATTAAAAAAAGTCATATGTAATATGAAATGAAATCCCAATTTAAATATTTTATTCAACATATATATTTTTATAATTAATAAGATTTTTATATGAAGATAAAAATAAAAAATTAAGTTAATTATGACTTATTTACCTAAATATTTTAGAAAAATAAACTAGTAACAATAGTAATACTTTATTGAAATAAAATGATTATTTTAATATATCTTATCAAATTATAATTAATTTAGCTGACCAAAAATGATTAAAAAATTGGCAAATAAATATGATTATAAAAATACAATAAAAATAAAATTGTAGAGTGAAAAATAAGATTAAAAAATTTAATTATACTTTTTATTTACAAAAAGGAAAGTAATATTTAAAAATGATAGAAATTAGGTTGAAAACAAATAGAAATTACAAAAAAAGATAGATAATTCGCAATTAATAACAACAAAAAGAATTTAAAAATTAGTTTTCTAAATTACTTTTTGAAACATACACAAGGTGGGACAAAATTAACATAGAGACTCGAAATACCATAACTTTAATATATAGTATAGATTATTCATCATATCAAGTTAAATTTATTCTTTACATCAAATCATGATCTCGGATAATTTTTTAATCAATATTGAAATTCTAATAATTTTGTCATAAAATATTTTGTAATGAAATCTTATGCTAATAAAATATTGTCAATCATATCTCGTATAGGGTATAAAAAGTCAACTAATTTGTATGAAATTTACAATAATTTTTTAGTTAAATCAAAACGGACTAATACTAGTAGTTATATAAATGCGAAGTTTAGAAGTCGATTATATCAACCCCTTTCCCAAATAATGAAATCCATGATAGATTATATTAGACTCCAAATAAGAATGGTTAGTTCTCAACATCCACTAGAATAGGTCATATAACAAAAATACACTCACAGTAGAGAGATCATAACAGATGGATTTGAAAACTTGATACTATCTCGAAGTAAAGAATTTTTTATGGAAAATGATAAACAATAGATTACCAACCAAAAACCGACTACGATTTAAGAAAACTTCGGTCCCAAGGGGTTGTGTTCTATGTACATGTGCATATGAAGACACAAGACACTTATTCATAAACTACAATAACATGAAAGAAATGACAAGATGTATTAACACCAAAACGATGCAAGTACTTCAACAGATAAACACAAACCTACAAAGCCCAAGAATAAGGATGCTGCCAAAGGGAGTGGCGGTGCCATACGCAAAAAGGAAGAGACTCATAGAATGGCAGAGCGAAGACAATAATTGATAGCTAAGGAGTTTACAGAATTGGCCACGATCTGGTGGGCAATATGACACCAACGAAACAAACTTGTGTTTCAACAAAAATCAAATAATATAATTACTAACTTAGCAAAATACATAGAAACACAATTTTATATATGGGGCCAAGCAAAACACTAGAACGAAGATGAAGATTTCCAAAGATACAAGAATGCACAACCACAACGACGACAAAAAAAAGAAGCTTTGACAAAGACCAGGAAATGGATTCTGCAAACTAAAAGTGGATAGATCGAGGCTACCTGATGGAACAACATTATATAGTTCTATAATAAGGGGAACTCAAGGAGAGTTTATTGATATAGCAACAACCAGTTACCAAAAGGCCTCGGCATTAAAAACTGAAACACTTGCGCTATGAGACGGACTCAGGAGAGCCATATAACTCGGAATAAAGAAAATCGAGATAGAAGGTGACAATCTAACAGTAATCCAAGTTGTTAAAAATATAGGGCAATGCCCTTGGGAAATTGAAATGATAAGATCCGATATAATGGTCTCGTTACTCAACTTTGAAACCGTTAAGATTTCTCATGTGAGTAGATGTTGTAGCACTGCGGGTGACCTGATTGTAAAAACGGGCCATAAGCACTACCAGTGTTACACTTTCAAAAATTCTCGTTCTCATCTGAAATGTTGCTTTAGACTCTAGAGCGTCCCAGTAAGGGACGACTCCCAATCATTATCTATCAGAAAAATAAAAAATAAATAAATGTGATGTCTAGAGTAAACGATAGGTTATGCTCCGTATCCTCTATCGATTTAGTTACTTCCTTCTACCTGGAAAATTCATTTCTTGTACGGTATATATATATGGTCTAGATTTATGACCTAAATCAGATGACTAGTATCAAAGATCCCCCAAAGAAACCCATATGAGTAGCTATTGTCCCAAATTCTAAGTTTAGCCAAGCTACTGTATTTCGATTTATATTTTGGTTCCGGTAAGGATTGAATGGGATAAATAGTTTAGGCATTGTCCCGACCTAAGCATCCTTTTAAATGAGAATTTGAAATTCTTGGTGAATTTAGATTTAATCTAACAAGTGTCTAGGTTAAGGATGCAGTCAGATTAATTCACCTTTCACAAGAATTCGTGATTGGTATCTAGTCGACCTGTCAATTGGGTCGGGTCGGGAGGGTTTGGGTCGGGTCATTCCAGATTTGGGTCAAATTGGGTCGGGTCGCTTCGGGTTTTCGGGTTGGGTCAAGAATATCAATTTTTTTACCAAAATTTAAATAGTAAAATATAATAAAAATATATTATTTTTAAATACTTTAATAATAAAATATATCATAATTTTCTAAAATAAATTTTATATATTGTAATATAATTTAAACTATAAAAAATCGGGTCCGACCCAATGGGTTCGGATTTCAATCGAGTCGGGTTAAAACTGGGTCACGAGTCTAAATTTTCAGGTTGAAACCCAAAAAATTCGGGTCAGGTCGGGTCGGGTTTACGGGTCGGGTCAGCTTTTGACAGGTCTAGTATCTAGTCTACTGTTGGAAGGTTTTGTAGTTAAATCTATTATTTATAAAACATATAAAATTGAAAAAATTTCATTATTATGATATTATCTAGGTAGATACCCGTGCAAGCTATGGTGGATTAGAAGATTATCCGTGCTTTGGCGGTGCACGGTAGTCTGATAGTAGTGATGCGATTATATGTAGATTGTGATAAGATGAGAAGTTTTATGTAGATGGTTGAAGAAAATTGTACTTAAATTGACTTGTAGATGATGGAGGTATTTTTGGTCCAATTGCATGGAAGAATTTATTTTTGACCAAATTACTATAGGGGATATATTGTTGAAATAAAGGATTGAAATAAGTACACTTATCTTTGAAAAAATAAGATTTTCTAACCTAATAGAGCAAAGAAAGATTTTGTAGCAAAACAAGAAATATAGTTCCACAATTTGGAAAATTATGAAAAGGAAATTGAGTCCTCGCCGACTTGGGGTCTTGAGGCTTTGTCTTCTACTTTAAAATCCCTATCCCCCGGTTTTGTGTCAGTCTCAACCCAACGCTTCTCCTTTTCCAACTCTTTTCCCACGTCTTCCTGCCCGATCATCACGCCGGAGATCTCGAGAATTCAAATTTCACAATCTTTGCTCCCGTCCATCAAAGTAAACAACTTCTATCTCTGCATCTCCGGTTTGCCTAACTACATTCCCTCTCACGGATTGCGTGCGTGTGTGCTTTGCCTGCCGAATTCGCAGTTTCTGTCCGTACATATTTCTCTCGCTTTTTCGTCGATAAGGTGCGTTCAACAACAAATTCCGTTGTTTAAATGAGTGTTAACAGGCTGCTAATGTGGAGTTTAGGTATCATTTATGGCTGCCTAACTTTCTTCCGCCAATTTAAATGCGTTGCTTGGCGTTTTCTGGCTGGTGATTACAGTTACGCATTCAGGAGGAGCTTTGTTTGGCCTAATTAGTTCTGATCTTTTGCGAATCTAGGTGCGGTTTTTGTATCTTCTCAACACTAGTTTGCGTTTTAGAATGTAGAATTTAGTTTTGTTTGGTCAAAGAGCTGAGTTATACAGGGTGGAATTGAGTGCCCAAGCTTCCTCCTCTCCTAATTCCTACAATTAACCCATTTTTGATCTCTGAACTTCTGAGAGTCAAGTTCACTAGTTCAGTAAATTTGCAAATTAATTACTTGTCTATCCAATTGCTCGAGGACAAAGAAGGGTATTATCCCTCGTATAATTACGTGTACAATATGATTATCATGTTAGTTCGAGGTAATCTTTTCTATTGGATTGGTTTGCAAATCGATTTGCCTGTATCACATTGGAAAGATTAAAAACAAAAAATTCAAGGCATTCTGTCCTTCTGATCACTGTAATTAGTGGTATTGTATTATTTTCGAGTGTGATCTTCTTCCGTACCTTCTGAATCGCCTTATTCTGGTATTGCAGGTGTTGCTGGGTGATGCATGTTGGATCTCAGTTCCTCTCTCATAGAAATGAAGCATCATATTGTTGATAACATGGGAAATTCTGGTTTCAGGTTTTGAAGCTCTCCCAAGTACCCTATTCTAGTTTCAAATAGAGTCTATCAGTTCTTAATATATGGTGTTTTATGAAACTTCACCTTATGTCTGTCGTATGTACAATGCAGTAAATCCAGCAAAAAGCCTAATGATCTTTTGAAGCTTTTTTCCATGACTTTCCTCGGAATAATTTGTGGGTTTTCAGTGGGACTCCACGTTCCAATGGGACGATCAGCCATGGTAGGTAGATCTTTTTTCTTCCTCTGCATTCGATTAAGCAGATGATTATTGTCATATCTGGTATTGCTGTTATATGGGCATCATTATAGTGGAGTAATGTGAAAATTGCAGCTTAATCATTTAGAGGACATTTTTCCTGACCAAAAGGTGATCGAAGTTGATAGAGGAAGCTCAGTAACGGAACTTAACAATACACAGGAGGTATGTCGTGGCAGTGTTGTGCTTATGCCAACATCAGATAGCATTGTTGCATTATTTAGTATTTATTATCAAGATATGCAGACCTTCTTGAGATATAGTTGGTCTACAATATTGGATGAGTTGTTCCAGTATGCATGGTCTGATGCAATTACCATTAGCATTTTGACCTTGATACTAGTCACATAATCACATTCATTTAACCTATCTCATTTGCTGTAATTTTGCTGCATATTCCCTGTGAAGAGCAAATTTAGAGCCTTTATTAGTCTGAGTTGCTTACTTGCATCCACTTGAACATCTGGTGAAATACAATGTCCATTAGTAGCTGATATCTATTTCATCTGCCTGAAGAAACTACGTTGTATCTCTTGCTGTGGTATATAGTCATTTTCTTAGTTGAAGCAATTAAATGGCGGCCCTCATGTCCTTAATCTACATTTTAGAACACATTTTCTCTTACCTTACCAATCTCAAATGCAATTTGAGTGAAGATTTGGGTCCCATCAAATCCAAGAGGTGCTGAACGTCTGCCACCAGGCATTGTAGTAACAGAGTCAGACTTTTATCATCACAGGTTATGGGGTAATCCTAGTGAGGTATGAAGATCATGCTTTGCTTCATACTACAAAATGCTTGTATGCTATTTTGCCTATTCAACTTTTTTCGATTCTTTTTATTGTACTTCTCTTCTTGCAGGACCTACAAAGAAAGCCTAAGTATCTTGTAGCTTTTACACTTGGCCATGCTCAGAAGAAAAATATTGACTTAGCAGTAAAAAAGGTCTATATCCATACTCTTTGCTTTTTTTAATCTACCTCAACTTGTATTTTCTTATATCCATACTCTTTGCTGTAGTTTTCAGAGGACTTCACCATAGTCCTCTTCCATTATGATGGACGAGTGACTGAATGGGATGAATTCGAGTGGTCAAAGAGGGCTATCCATGTCAGTGGTCTAAAACAGACAAAATGGTGAACAACTTTTAGCTTCGTGCATCTTGTAAATCAAGGTTTTTCCTTCCACTGACTCTCTTCCTTTCCTTATTTGTTTTTTCAAGGTGGTTTGCCAAACGGTTCCTGCATCCAGACATTATGGCACCTTATGATTACATTTTTCTTTGGGATGAAGACTTGGGGGTCGAGCATTTTAATGCTGAAGAGTAAGTCTTGTTTAACTTCATTGTGCATGTATGGCGGATATGCTTTCGAAGATCGTTCTATATATTACCGTAATCGTCTTTCTGGTTTCTGAAACCAGATACATAAAACTCGTTAAAAAGCATGGCTTGGAGATTTCACAGCCTGGCGTGGACCCTGAAAGTGGGCTAACATGGCAAATGACCGTGAGAAGAGGTGACCTGGAAGTTCACAAGTAAGACTAACTTAACCGTTAATGAAACAATGTTCTGTCAATCATTCCCTTTTTCTGGAGATTTCACAGCCTGACATGGCAATGATCTTCTCTATCTCATGAATTATGTCAGACAAACCGAGGAGCAACCTGGCTGGTGCTCAGACCCTTTCAAACCACCATGTGCAGGGTAACGTCCCAAGTATATCACATAACATTGTTAGGGTGCGTTTAGATCGCATTAGATAATGCATTAGCTATGCACTACATTAACATTTTATGCAAAATAGTACATTTTAATGCATTATCAAGTGCGGTCCAATTGCACTATAATCTTTTCGTATGCTGTTAAGGTTTCTGCACAAAACTAATTGTCAAAGGTAGTTCTCAAACTGCAGATTCATAGAGATTATGGCTCCTGTGTTTTCTCGAAATGCTTGGCGTTGTGCGTGGCATCTGATTCAGGTACTATTTTCTTTGAACACTTGTAGGTACCTGCTTCCTCTCCAGTTCCTTTTAACAACATTTGCTTCGACGTGTAAACGCAGAATGACTTAATTCATGGATGGGGCCTTGACTTTGCATTTGGAAAATGCGTCGAGGTCTGTAATCTCATAGTATCAGCACATGGTTAAGTCCTTATGGTCTGTTCTGATTTCTGATTTCTCATCATGATCATGATCCTTTGTGTTAAGAACAGCCTGCACATGAGAAAATAGGAGTCGTCGATGCTCAGTGGATCATTCATCAACGCATTCCTTCTTTAGGAGACCAGGTATAAGCGTATAACATATTTTAGAAAAAATAAAGAAGCCATCTAACATGTACTTGGTTTAACACTTGTTGTTTGAATGTGAAAAACATTATTCAGGGTGAACAGAAAGATGGACAACCGCCTTGGCAAGGAGTAAGCTTCAAACAAAAAATCAGTGTTGATGCTTTATGTGAAAAAAAGTTGGACTAGCTGGTTTACTTATGCAAATCCATATGATTCCTTTTGTAGGTGAGGAACAGATGTAGATTCGAATGGAAGATTTTCCAGAAGCGGTTGGAGGATGCCGAAGAACATTTCAAGAGTAGGAAAGCCAATTCGTCGAGAGTTGATCAGGATTCGTCTCAGTTATATCAATCCGACTTGTACAATGTTTAGGCTAGCTTTAAAGGTGATCTTTCTTATATATATAGCATTTACTAGTAGGTAATGAGATGGCATAACATATTCAGCATTGCTACACATGTATGTGAAGATACGTGATATAACGAGCAATACAGGAATAAAAAGATCAAGGGGTCATTTTCAGAGGTGTTCATCCTTGAACCACACATTCATCATTCGTTGATTCTTTCACACATGTCAGTTTCCTCTGATTGTTTCCACGTTACAAAATCCCGCTTTTTTTCGATAGGAATTAGGATTCTTCTTCTCGGTAACTGTCATAAATCTTAGCAATGAAAAATTGACCCAGCTAGTGACTCTTTACGCGCGCTTTGTCGCTTACTTCCGGTAACACCGAAACGCTGCGTTTATTCCTTTGAATAACACCGTACCTGATATAGAAGTACAAGCAGTAAAACGGTGTCGTCTGGAATACGCAAAGGCTGAATGGAACATCATCAGAAACGTAAATATCCGCCGGAATCAAGAAACTTCTTGGAGCAGCGTGCGTGCGTAAGCAGACACAAGGCGAGGCCTGATTGGCCGAAGAGACACGTGGCGTCATCCTAATGTCACTCCAAAGTGATCGATGTCCTGCAAAAGCCTTACACCTGTCACTCTCCTCTAACCACGGTTAAACCCCTCCTCTCTTCACCTCACCATGGTTAAGCATCTATATATTTATGTTGCCGAAGCCATCAACCCTCGCCCCAAAAAAAAACAGAGCAGTTTATCAGATTTCCTAACCCAAACCCAGACACAGAGATTTCCATGGGGCTGTCGAACTTGCATGGGCCAGCAGAAGGGGTGCTCCCAATTCTGGTGATGAACACAGTCCTGTCATTGGCCATCCTGAAGAACCTCGTCAAATCGGTGCTTGAATTCATCGGCGCCGCCTCCAGAGGCTTAGGCCAGGAGGCAGAGAGCGCCGGCGCCGGCGACGGAGGTGGTCGGAGGAGGGTCTCGATTACCCAGTTCAAGCCGCCAGGGCATGACGGAGGAAGGTCCTCGCCGGCGGCTGCGGAATGCAGCGTTTGCCTGAGTATGTTTGAGGATGAGGAGGAGGTGAGTGAGCTGTCGTGCAAGCATTTCTTCCACCGGAGCTGCTTGGACAAGTGGTTTGATAACCACCACTCCACTTGCCCGCTTTGCAGGTCCATCCATTGAAATGGGTTCCATTCCTCAGGCCCGTCCACGAGCATGTCCAAACAGTCCGTTGGAACAGGGCCTCCAAATCTTAATGGCCCATCCATAGAATTAGCTCTTACCTCTATATATATACACACACACGTGTTCTTGTTCTTACTTGTCCTAGCTTCTTTTGTGAGAGAGCTATAGGCAGAGTTGTTGTAGACAGGGTTTTGTTACACCAATGTTTTGTGTTGTAAACGCGTACAAGCTTAAGCTTGTGATTTTTTGTCCTTCCGTGCTCACACTATCATATTAGAAGACTTGAACACTGGAGATAGCAGTTGCCTATAAATGGTAAGGGTCTTTTTCTTTTCGTTGTTCTTAATGTTTACAAGGAGATATCATAACTCCTCCATCTAATGCGAATTTGATTGAAAATATACTACTCCGTTGTAATGTAAATAGATTTGTTTCAGATTGGGGTTTTTTTACCCTCTTCTTTAGTTTAGATCTATTTTTCAGACAGTATTGGGTCAAAAAAATTGAATGACCTGGTGCTGAGTGAATGTGCGGTTGAATGGCGAAGGAAGCCAACAGAGATATTGGTGGCTGTGAAATCTTACTACTTAAGGGTGCTATTTCTGCAGTTGGGACCATTAGAGCCTTAAACCACACGCCAAATTTTTCATAGCAAGGAATACAAAGATTTCTTCTTCATAAGTAAAAAACAATAGGTATATAATTAACTTTTCTTATTTTTTTCCTACAAGAAAGATTTCTCTGTTCTATAAAAAAATTGACATATCCCTCACTTAATTTATTTTTTATTTTTTTTAAAAATTGGTAAGAAATATAGGATGCCTTAAGAAATGTATCTCTGATAAAAAAAAAATATTTTTATTTGTTTTTAAAACTTAAAAAATGTAAGTATTACGCCTTAAGGAATATATCTCTATTTGTATTTCTGATAAAAATATGATTTTTTTTTTGTCGAAAAAAAAATATGATTTTTTTTGACATGACGTTAAAGCTTAAAAAATGAGTACTCCGGTTAGGGGTGCTTTTACATATGCCTTTTCAATGTGTTTATAAGTTTTTTTTAAACGGCAATCATGCTATGACTAAGAGCCTAAGAAAGTTCCAAAATTATATTATTGAGTGATAGCATCACTTCGATTGAATAAAATAAACCTTACAAACATTTTATATCATAAAATGATCAATCAACTAATGCTTATACTTTACAAAAGTACACGTTGTTATATGCCTAACACAATTTTTTTTATAAACAATCATTTTGAAGGTTCTAGATAGAGTAGTTAAACTTAATGTAATGCATATGAAGAAAGAAAAATTCAGATGCAAGGAGTGGTGAACACAAACATGACTTATACTAACAAAACTTAAATCTCCAAACAATCAACGAGAATTACACTTGGTATTGGTCACATCAACAACAAGAGGGACTAAGTTCTTGTATTTGGAGACTGCCAATGCTAGGTACAATGTGACATTGTTCTCATACTTGGTTAATATCACAAATCAAACTTTGTGTTGATAAAAACTAAAAATATTAACCACCGAAACCAACCGATATACTTCACAATCATAATTATAATCGTAAATGGAAATTCTCATCTTAGATCAATATAAAGCACTGTCAATGTTTAGAGGCCAACGAGTAGGAGGATGGGTACGACCGTACGAGGGATATATTTTTAAACGGGTATTGAGACGAGGAGAGTATCTCCCAACCCGAACCCGTCCCATTGACGTCCCTAGTTTAGACGGTCCAATGGGCTAATATAATAATGGTTTTACGTGTATGTACGAGTGCAACATGCACACTGGCCACTGGGCCAGTATATAGGCTTAATGCAATACTATTCTAAAACCAGTTAACAACAATAGGGATTGTCCTCTAGCTTATATACTATGTATAATTTCTCTAAATGTCTAATGTGAGATTATTTTTTATTTCAACACAAAACTCCAAAATTTACATTTTGACAAAACCGTAACTTTAGCACAATTTGATGATAGGACTACATCAACTCGATTCTCCTCCGCTCAACACTCTCTGAGGAGTCTGAGCCAACACCCCCATACCATTAGAGCAGCAATACTACATCATTATTTGATTTAAATTATCATTAATTGTACATTTTCTCTATTAATAGGGTGTAAAATGTTTCTGTTTTTTTTTATAAATATGAGATCACTACATTTTCTATAATTTAAAAAAAAAATCATTTGAATTTTATACAAATTACACGTAATAGCATGAATATTGATCCATTGATTACATTAATCAAGTATGAGATAATCCTTATTCAATCTGGGCTTTAGGCTTACAAACATGGGCCAATTTAGTTTTTGAAGACTCACTCGTTGACTTTGTAACTATGTTTGTATTACTTCAAAAGTTAGAAGTAGTTTATGGTTTCACATGTGTGACGGCCTTGAGGGATTAATCGGATTGAAATCATTAATTAAAATGAGTCATTTCTAAAGCTTTGTACAGTACAACCTCCATAAAATAATACTCGATAAATTAATAAACTCGGTAAATTAATATTTTTCTCCGGTCCCGACTTCGGCTAGTATAAAATTTGAAGATTTTCGATAAGATAATAAGATAATAAATTTTCAAAAAACCCTTATAGAAATATAAGGTCCCAATAAAATCATAAATTAATAAATATATAAAAATTTACATATATATATAACTAAGAGAACTTTCAAAACTTAGTAAAATATGATTCTATTGTAGTTGATGTTATTTTTTTTTCAATGACAATATTTGGTACTATTTTAAGCTAATTTTCCTAAGTTTGATTTAGTTACATAAGATAATATTTTATTGGAATATCTCTATAGCTAAAATCTCTATAAATTAATAAATATTAATTTATCGATGAATTAATCTCTCTATAAAATAATAAAATACTCCGGTCCCGACCCTATTAATTTATAGAGGTTTAACTGTATATGGTATGATGCTGGAATGGAACATTTGTGAAAGTTATTGCATGTTTGACAATATATGTAACTTGGAATGAGGAATCGAATTCTACTTGATAATTTAAACGATTATTGTCTATATTGTTCCCTAAGGACACATTATAAGCACCCTACTTCACAAACTAAATACTACAAAAAAATGATAAGTCCGTTCAAGAAAATCTTAAATAATTTTAAATACTAAATTTAAATAAATATTTTCAGTTATGGATTCTTATCATATGACCTAAGGACACATTCTATAAAAATCGATAACAAATATGCTAGCAACATGTTTTCCAACCAATTAACATCAAAGAAGTTCACCAACATAGCATGCCTTTAGTGAATCAATTACTTACGAAGACTATCTACTTGTAGAAAATAGTGTAATGCTGTAATATCCGCAAATTTTATAAAATGGATTATGAAATTCTCCTTAGTTTTATGACTCAATTTTGTCTTTGGAACGACAAGAGAAAGGGCAATGGTCACCCGATTAACCAAATAGCGTTGGATAACGCTAAACGGATACTTTAACTTCAAAAATTCATAAAACCTTCATTAGAGCTCGGAATCGAGTAATTCCAAAGCCTAATGGTAGATAGAGAAGTCTAGTTTCATCCCTCAAAATTTGAGGCAATGCCGATAAGTATCCAAAAAGTTATGCCAATTTTACCAAGACGTTGCCCAGTCCCCAAAAGGCGGCGACCGCCGCTTTGCTGCAGACGCAAGTGGCTCGTCGAACACTTATCTTGTGGGCGCCGTGGTTTTGATGGCTGCTATGGTTTTGACTTGGGATCAATCCCAACACCTTTACACAATGTCAACCTTGCTAATGTCAACCCCTTTTGGATTGTTAGGCTAGAAGTCAATCCATTTTGGATCTTGTGAGGCTTGAGAAACCTATAAATAGGAGGTGAATGTGAAGGATGAATGGGCACCTCTCCCTCCTCTCTCTCACTCAAAATCCTCCACAATCTAAGAGTAGAAGTGTTGCTCTACCTACTGTTGGCACCGGTTCCTCAAGAGGTGGTCGAAGTCGATCGAAGGAAGCTTGCGAAGTTGCGCCGTCGACACATATGCAGGCAGCGACCGCCGCCAGGGCTCTTGCCTTGCATCTTGTTCCGGGCCGCTCCTAGCCGTTGCTCGGGCCGTCCCTTGCTTTTGCCTTGCGTCTTGCCTTGCGTCTTGCCTTGCCTTAGGCCTCGTCTAGGGTCTTGCTAGCCTCGACTCCACACCTCGATTAGCGTTTTTAAGATCGTCTTAAGGCAAGTGGATGGTTCTCCTCTCCTCTTTACTCGATAGTCGTGAAATTGCTTTCCGTTATCAAATTAAATGTTGGGAACAACCTTGTTTGCTAATAATCGGATTAGGATTATTATGCTTAGAACTAATGACCATTGTTTTTAATATCGTATGCGCTAGTACATGGACTTAGGACCGTTGATGTGTGGCCTTTGATTGTTTCAAGTCTCTTTTCGAGACTTTGTTTTGGACTAGTCTAGGAATAGGAATGCGAGATTTAAGACTCTCGTTATTTCTTAATAACTCATGTTACGAGGTGTAATTAGTGCATGCTCGTAATATTAAGGTTGTACGACTAATGCTCGTTCCTTAAGATGGGCTATAGCACTCTAGCTAAGTGCTCAGGAGACGCTTGCTTTCCTGTTAATCCGTGGCCAAGCTCCGATGAGCCGTCACTTAAAATTCGTTAAATAAATTGCTCTGTTTTATGACCTAATAAGATAAGTGCCCAATGCACATTCATAATGCGGGGTGATTAGTACAACTTGGAAAATCACTTCGGGTCCACATTATTGACAATCGCCTATCCAATCTGAATGCATGACTCGAGTTGTTAAAATGCCTATAAAATGGCAAGATGGGTTCAGGTGTATAAGCGTCCTTGTGGCCACCTCCCTGTCGGCATCTTCGAGTTATGATGAGGTTGATACGATTCGATTAATGTTGGATGATTTTTCACTGTTGCTTGAATTAATAAAGTTCCCAACAAAATCTTAAACACATATCTTTTCTTAGGTGCTACTTCCATGTAGTGTCCTACTTCCGAGAATCTCATTTCTCATAAACCTCACATCTCATAAAGCCTCAAGCTAGAATTATCGTTTTCTGTTGAGCCTTGCTCGTCTAAAAGCCTCTCGTTAAAAAGAAACCATATGCGTCCCGCATCAAAGAACCCTTGACTGTTGGGCATCAGCCTGTTTTCAATTGGTCCGTGATGCCCTCATGTCTAAACCTTTCTAAGAACCGAATCCTATTCTACCACTTGCTTAGTCTCGCGTTAGACTAACATCCCTTCTTTCTTTCCCAACTTTGTTGGCTGGTATTTCCTGTCTTCTATGGAAATATCAGATAGGAAAGGGAAGGTTGTTCAGAAGGAAGCCTAAGATCTCAGGATCTGAAGGAAGGAAGGAAGGAAGACATGAAGGAAGGAAGGAAGGAAGAAGTCTTTAAAACGTCTTTTGCTTTGACCATGCTTTATGGTTCCCACAAGCTTTCGAGACCTATCTTTTCCGCTGCAACTCTTTACTTTTGTATTATCAAACAACTAAGGATGTAAGAGCCCTTTGTAACCGAATCCAGCTTTTGTTATAAAATATGATTTGGTTTTGTTATTCTTGTGTTACGATACTCAAGCCTTAAACGGCTTCGGACCGTGAAATCCGAGGTCGTTGGCGGTAATACCCTTATGCTTGTGAAATCGGGGTGTTACAAATACATACCTAAAAAATAACAAGTCAGCAAAAAGGCTTGCAATCATTCAGCAAAATGACCTTCAGTGATCCTACACTTGACCTCCAACTTAATAAATAAGCTTGGAGAACTTCCTCCTCTTCCATGAATCATGCTCAGAAGAATCCATCACTATATAAAATTTTACATAGCCATAAATAAACCACTAAATCTTTCAATCTAAAACCTAAGATAAAGAATATCTCAGTAAATCTCCGAAACAATAATTATAAGAAATATATAAATTTATAGTATCCTGACATTTGTAGGCAATAACAACAACAACAACAACAACAACAACAGCAACAGCAGCAACAACAACAGTAGCAGCAGCAACAACAGCAACAACAGCAGCAACAACAACAACAACAACAACAACAACAGGAACAGTGATCTTCTCCCTCCATCTCTCTCTAAACTGTGCCAAATCCTCAGAGATCTCCAACAAGCCAACAAATACAAGCTAGCAAATATATTTTGGGAGATTAATTTCTTTGGTTATTGGATGTTTATCTCTAAGTCTCCCCGTTTTAGGTCACATAAAAAAATAGTGAGATATCATATTAAAATATATATTATTTTAATAGTATAGTGAAATATTATTTTATATATTTTCATAATATAATGCAATATAATTTTTAATATATATTTGATATATTCTAAATCATAATATACTTTTTTAAATAAAATTTATATATTATAAAACCAATAAATCGGGTCAAACTCAATGAGTTCCGGTTTCAATCGAATAAATTTTGGGTTTAATCAGGTCGGGTTGAAACTAGGTCGCATGTGTAAATTTTCGGGTTGAAACCCAGAAATTTCGGGACAGGTTTGCGGGACAGGCCTTGTTTTCCACCATAAAATTTAGAATATATCAAATATATATTGAAAAACGGCCCGACCCACAAACCCGTCCCGAAATTTCTGGGTTTCAACCCGAAAATTTACACCCGTAACCTAGTTTCAACCCGACCTGATTAAACCCAAAAATTATTGGATTGAAACCGGAACTCATTGGGTTTGACCCGGTTTATTGGTTTTAGAATATATAAAATTTATTTTAAAAAGTATATTAATTTAGAATTCATCAAATATATATTGAAAATTATATTATGAAAATATTTAAAATAATATTTCACTATATTATTAAAATAATATATATTTTAAATAATATATATTTAATTTGATATTTCACTATTTTTTTTATGTGACCTTAAAGGGGGAGACTTCGAGATAAACATCCAATAACCAAAGAAATTAGTCTCCCAAAATATACTTGCTAGCTTGCATTTGTTGGCTTGTTAGAGATCTCTGAGGATTTGGCACAGTGTAGAGAGAGATGGAGGGAGAAGATCACCTTGTTAGATAGCTAGCCAGCTGGTGGAGCCTTGTAATCTTGTGTTGGTCGATGATTTCTCACTTAGTTGTCTAGTTTCTATTAGTCTTAGTCTGTCTTGTCTTTTTTTTTGTTCTTTTAACCTTAGTAGTAGGTTTTGTTGTATTTTTATTAAGTTATAGGTTTCTCAGTATATTTTGGTGAGTGTTTGGGTGCGTGACTCTTGGGTTTTATTGGGCACATTTCATCTAGGTCTGGAACCTTCCAGACCCTCCATCTCACATTTTCGGGATCCCCTAGGAAAATACCCATCTCACATTTTTGGGATACTATAAATTTATATATTTCTTATAATTATTGTTTCAGAGATTTATTGAGATATTCTTTATCTTATGTTTTAGATTGAAAATATGTAGTGATGGATTCTTTTGAGCATGATTCATGGAAGAGGAGGAAGTTCTCCTGACATTTGTAGGCAGGATCCAAGTCTTTGTTAAAATTTGGGCCACATCATCAAACCTCAATAAAATAATGATTTTATTTTTAAATTATATTTTCTAATAACAATTCTTATGTCTACTTAATATCTTATCTAATTTTCTTATATCTACTTGATATCTTATCCAACTTTTGATATATTAAGATTTTTTCCGTAACTTGATTTTTTTTGAGTTATATCCTCATATAATAAAAATAATGCATGTGATTTTTTTTGAAATCTTACCAAAATTTCCTTATTAATTAGTATATATTTTGTTATTATTAAATCTTGAAGAATAGTGAAAAAAAACTCTCTCATATGTCAATAGTACATATATAAAACAGTATAAATATGAAAAATTTAATAGAATTATTCTAAGATTAACATTGCATTAATAAACAAAGATATATAAGTCAATAGATTCAAACCCAGGCCTAATAGGTTTGGATTGTAAATTTTTATGTTAAAAGCGGATTCGTGTTGAAGTTCGATCTCGAAAAGGTTAATTCGGATTTATATTCACATTCCCCATACATGGTACGGGATTTGTACTAGTTTCTAATTAAAAGTTGTAGTTTTAGAAAAAAGTATTAGATGGGGTGTATTTTTGGAATTGATAATTGAAAAGGAGATTATCCTAGGATTTTTCTCTATTTTTCTAACCCTAAATTAGCAAAATATAACTAAGTTTCACGTATACAAGACGTAATAAGTATACTTGTTAGCAAAAACTACTGTTCAGAAACAACTTTAGCAAGGCCTAAATCCTCACTCTGTAGATTGAGTTATACCCGTATGTAACACTTTCTATACTCACTAGTCACAAATTCGGCTGAGGAAGCAGGACGATAACAATTCCTCACTTTCTAGGCTCAATACATAAATTTGGTAGAGTTCTATCATAAAATCAATTGATAATAAGAGGGGTTTACATCAATCCAAATCTTATGTCCCCTCTTTTTGTCCCAAGTCTATGTCCCTTCAATCTTATTGGTCAATGTAAATAGTGCTATAAAAACAAAAATAATTTTGGATTAATTTTATTTCATTTAAAACAATAAGATTGAAGGGACATAAACATGAGACATAAAAAGGGGACAAAAGATTTGGATATAGTTTTACCCATAAAAAAAAAGGGAAAATTGGCCAAAAAGAATCCCAAGTATCGACTTTGAAAAAAAAATAATCTCAAGTTTAGAAATTACCGTCAGCGATCCGAACTATTACAATATTAACCAAAAACGATTTTATGGTGAGTTCTCCGGTAAACTTGATGACATGGCAAAGGGGAAGCTGACATGGCAAGCTAATATATTACACTTTTATTTGTATTTTTGCCATGTCACTAAAATTATATTAAATTTTATTTTTATTTTTTCCATGTCACTAAAATTAAAAAAACAAGTGCCACATCATTATATTATTAAATTAGCTCATCACCACCTCTAATTAAAAACAAACAAAAAATCTTCTGAATCAACAATGAGAACTTGAACACGATGAAGAATGGCCTGGCACATGAAGAACCCATGAAAAGGCTTTTGGATATCTATGACTTGTAAAGACAAAGCGTTTTCAATGGGGGATCCAACTGTATTTATCCTCCTTGAAGGCCAACAATGGCAGAACAACCCCTAAGGTCTCAAGCGAATGAGTTTCCTCCTTAGACCAACTCCGCAGCCCTCCGTGCTCGAAATCCCGATCGAATCCCTCGCCTTCTTCAATCTTCGGGAGCCGATTAGGCCTCGGCCTCTTCGGCTTGAACGATTTCCAGCCCCCAATCCTGAGATTATCGAAATTGGGACCCCTATCCTCTTCCTCTTCGAAATCTAGGGTTTCATCCCGAGAGCTCAATTTCACCAAAGGCCGAATCTTTGAGGGCTTAGCGCTGCCGGACGGGCCCGGAAACCTCCACTGCTTCGGCCGGCGATGGGAGTCGTGGAAGAGCGTCGGTTCCGGCTAGTCGCCGATTTCGCCCAATCGGACGGCGGTTTCGTTTCACTCTAGTGGGACTCTTGCTGCAAGCGAGATTGAGATTCAAAAGGCATCACTGAAAGTGGTGGTGTGCGTGTTCGGGTCCTTCACCATCTTCATCGACCAACTAGAATTTCAGATCAAAAGCCTTTTCATGGTTTCTTCGTGTGCCAGAGCCACTTCTTCATGTTCAGTTGTTCTTTGATTTTTGTTTTTGGATTTTAATTTTAGGTAAAATGCTAATCTAATAACATAATGATGTGGCATTTGATTTTTATTTATTTTAGTAATGTGAGAAAAAATAAAATAAAAGGTTAATATATCAACTTGCCATGTCAGCTTTCCGTTCGCCACGTCATCAAGTTTACCGGAGAACTCACCGGAAAATCGTTTTTGGTTAATATGGTAATAGTTGGGATCGTTGGCGGTAATTTCAAAAGTTGGGATTATTTTTGTTTCAAAGTCGATACTTTGTATTATTTTCGGTCAATTTTCCAAAAAAAAATGATTTACGTTCTAATTTCAAAATTCAAATGTTGAAACTTTTCTCCACAAAATACATGCATTGAAATAGATAACGAAATCATAGTTAACTCCAAAAAAAATCGTCATTGCTCCTGTAAAATACAAAGGCAGGGGCGGAAGGACATTTTTGTTTACTATCCTCCTATTGAAATACCAATAAAAATAGTAATAAAAAGTTGATGGTATAAATTTCATATAAATATTTAGTGGTATGCAAGAATTATTTTATTTAATAATCCAATAGATAAGTGTTGGTTTAAAACAAAGTACCCATTAAATGATGTTTTTAATAGCTATAGTAAATTTCATATAAATTTTTAATAACCATCAATGGTAGCAAATTCTACCACTATATATATCACATCTTTATTTTATTATATGTTAAGCACATTTTTGTTTATTATCCTCCTATTGAATTACCAATAAAAATAGTAATAAAAAGTTGATGGTATAACTTTCATATAAATATTTAGTGGTATGCAAGAATTATTTCATTCAGTAATCCAATAGATAAGTGTTGTTTTAAAACAAAGTAGCCTCTAATAATATTTTTAAACGTTATAATAAATTTCATATAAATATTTAGTGGTATGCAAGAATCATCAGGGTTTAGGGTGGATTTAGGGTCTAGGGTTAGGGTTTAGGGTTTAGTGTCTAGGGTTTAGGGTCTAGAGTCTAGGCTTTAGGATATAGGGTTTAGGGTTGAACCCTAGACCATAAACTCTAATTCCTATACCCTAGACCCTAAACCTTGAACCCTAGACCATAAACCCTAAACCCAAGACCCTAAAATCCTACCCCTAGACTATAAAACCTAAACCTTAGACCCTAGACTCTAAACTTGAAACCTTAAACCCTAAACTCTAGACCTTAAACCCTAAATATTAAACACTAATCCTAAACCCTAGACCCTATACCCTAGACCCTAAACCCTTCATCCAAAACCCAAAACCCTAAAATCCTACCTTATAAACTTTGGACCCAAAACCTAACCCTAACATAAATCCTAGATCCAAACCTCTAAGCCTTAAACTTTACACCATAGACTTAAACCCTAGAGCATAAACCCGAAATTCAAAGAAAATAGTTGAATTTAAAAGGGAAATGATTCTTGAATTTATTTACAATCCACTTGATATTATGGGCAATGTTACGACCTAGAGCATCCTTTCGGATGAGGATATTATGTGCAATGTTGATCATAGGTAAGGCTGTCAATGGGTCATGGGTGATCGACCCACGCATTTCACCCACCCACGATAAACCACCCATCACCCACTTTTTGTGGGTGATGGGCGGAGCGGGTGACGGGTGAAACGGGTTACGGGTCGGATATGGGTGCGAGTTTGTCACCCAATAACCCGACCCATTCACCCACCCATCACCCGTTTCACCCGAACCACCCACCTCACCCGTGTATATATATAAAATTCAATAATTTTCCTTTTCCTTTTCCAAGTTTCACAAAAATTACTAATTAGTTCCCATGAGTTAATTTTCATATCAGACCCTCGCTCACCCCTCATGACCTCACCGCTCAACCCTAATTCTCAAATTGTGGAACCCTCGCTCTGCTCAGCCGCTCTCCCGACGGTT
This sequence comes from Polygonum maritimum, assembly GCA_963924305.1. Lineage (NCBI taxonomy): Eukaryota > Viridiplantae > Streptophyta > Magnoliopsida > Caryophyllales > Polygonaceae > Polygonum > Polygonum maritimum. The sequence goes on from OZ002728.1 coordinate 12,372,376, forward strand.
CCCATAGGCCATAGCCTCTCGCTCTCCCATCGGAGCTGATGTGTTTTGTTAATTCCTTTTCTATTACTTAACTTGTGTCATTTGTTTGTCATTATCATTCTAGAAAGCTTCGATAAGTTACAATCTTCTATCAGTTTATTGGAGCATAAAGATGTTGAAGAAACAAGTGGTGAGATGACAAGGGTATGTCACTGTAACTTTTTTTATGTTATTTTATAATGTCAAATTTTTTAATTGGTTGATTCTTATAGTTATCCATTTATTTTGTATTTCTGGATGTAGAGTTAGATGGTGATTTCACATTTTGAAGAAAGATCTATGGGATGGCAGCATTTTGTTATCATATTTTGCAAATTTTAAATATCACGTTAAAGCACATCAATAATTTGGGATGTATTTTTTTATGTTTGCTTATGGATTTGAATTATTTAAATACTTAATATATTGATAATTTGCTTGTTCAATCATTATCTTTATTTTATATTTATCGTATTGAATTATCAGTATTAAATTGCCCAATATAATGATACAGATGGTGAAAAAAATAAAAGTATTTATATACAGGTGAATGGGTCACCCATTAAACCAACAGGTGGCGGGTGGTTTGGGTGATGGGTGGAACATCCGCGGGTGACGGGTGGGTCGGGTGGGCATTTATACTTGCGGGTCTGGTGGTGGAAGTGTTTCACCCACTCATAACCCAACCCATTGACAGCCTTAATCATAGATATTAGGAAGGTCCCCTAATTCCTTTCTTAATCAAAAAAATAAATAAATTCAAGAATCATTTCCCTTTTAAATGTGCTATGATGAATCTGATATAAATTACTATCAACTTTTCCAAGTAGAAATATAACTTTGCTCTTAACCTGCATAAATGCTAAACATCACCAGGCTCTATCACAGTATCACCAATTTATACATTTGGACAAAAAATACCCCTCAATAAATAATCACCCATGAAAAAAAGAAAAAAGGGGAATTAAGAAAACAAAAAGGGAATTAATTCAGAACCCTAATAGCCCTCTTTGCCTGCATACTTCTTCTTATTGAATACAATACTCTAATAACTCATTGATCTCAATGTGTACGTAATGAATCAATTTGCCGGTCAGAACCCGGCCACCTAATAACAATCATTCCACCCACTAAACTCGGCGGTGAAGGCCTCCGTCTTCATGACCCACGGCTACGGCTCCGACGCCCGCTGGCTCTTCCAAAAGATCTGCATCAGCTTTGCCACCTGGGGCTACGCCGGCTACGGCTCCGTCTCCTCGGTCACGGCCGCTCCGACAGCCTCGAGCACGGACGCGACAAGGAGAACGTGAAAGGGGTTTGAGGCAAGAACGGCCGAGGGGGGCGCGGAGGCAGACGGAGAGACGGAGGTGGTTCGGCTGCTGCTCACTCAAGCCCTGTGTTTGCTGCCAAAAGGGCTATCCATTGTAGGTAGAAGAAGGAACCCTGGGTGGTTTTTTGTCGGAGATGGACTATCCATTGTAGGTAGAAGAAGGAACCCTGATTTTTGTTGTAAATTTAAGTACACTTTTGGGGTAAATTTGGAAAAAGAAATTGGTGATGTTTTTTTTAGGGTGATGTTTAGCATCCCTCTTAACCTGGCATAACTGCATGACTGTTATAACCTTTCTTTAAATGCACATATAATTTCACTATTCCTTTTCTCAATTAAGCAATTCTTAAAGAAAGTGTCTGGATACCTACACTCAACTATTGGCTACAAAGAGACTGATAAGAGGAGAATAAATCTCTTAGTAGATATATGTCACACCATGTACACAATTTATGCAGATTTTTTTTTATAAGTTTCAAAGTTCTGGCTGGAACCCACATTTGTAACTTTCTGGATTTTGTTGTGTGGTGGTGAAGGGGTCTCAAAAGAAGACCACATCCAGCAGCCACTCATCTCAGAATCAAGCCTTTACAAGGAGCCAAAGGAACAACAACCTCCCTTTCTTCCACTTACTAAAGGGAGCCTCCTTTGGTTTCTTATTCTGCCCCTTTCAGATTCCATGGCCATGAGCCTACCCAAATAACAAAACTAAATATTCTACCCCTCCATTTTCATCTCACTTTTCTTCGTCAATCCTGCACATCCATGGCTTCCTCATACTGCCTTTCTTCAGCAAGAAACACCAGCACACCACAGTCAATCCTCCTACACAAAACTCAAACATATCACTACAACCTCACAAGACAAGTACTCCTTCCTACAAATCAGAATGAACCCATCAATTTTCACAGAAAATCTTTAGCACCCAGATCATTTAACCCATTCCTGAGGATCAAAACCTCCAAATTCAGCTACCCTTTGGCTGCTTTCTCTTCCTTTGCTGAAGCTGAAGACAACCAAGACAGCCATGGATTTGAGACCGTTGAGGATGAACAAAAAGGCGACGACGTGCAAGGAATGGCTCAGGCCTTCCATATATCATCCAGAACAGCTTCTGCTATATCAATCTGCATAGCATTTGCTGCTTTGACTTTGCCTTTCTTCATGGGGCCTTTAACTCAAGTAATGGGTTTAAAGGCTAAGGTTTTAGCTTATATAACCCTGTTGTTTGGGTTTTACATGGCCTGGAACATTGGAGCCAATGACGTGGCGAATGCCATGGGGACTTCAGTTGGGTCTGGAGCCTTGAGTCTTAGGCAGGCTGTGGTGACAGCTGCTGTGCTCGAGTTTTCAGGAGCATTGCTGATGGGGAAACACGTTACAAATACGATGCAGAACGGGATTTTGGTGGCTAATGTGTTTCAGGGGAAGGATATGCTTTTGTTGGCTGGGCTGCTTTCATCTCTTGCTTCTGCTGGCACTTGGTTGCAGGTACGTTTTTCAACTCTTGAGAGTTGTTATTGATCTGAGCATAAGATCCTGTACGAGAACAGGAGATATATGATTAGTGAAATATGAAGTCTTGTTTCTAGATTTCAAAATTGGAAGTAGCAGTTTTGAGCAAACAACCAGTCCAAGTATTAAGCATAAACAAACCCAGTTGGCTGAGTTCACAAGATACTTCATCATATCTGTTCAACCTGTCTCACCTAAGATGCACAAGTGCACTCATCCCTCAGAACTCAGAAGTTCTCTATAGTTATGTCTATCATAGTACGGTAATTAGATGTACTCATCTATGACGACAATCTAGCCATGCAATTGGTCTCAAGGTCAAAAAAACTCATAAAATGAGAAAATAAATGATCAGTTTTGTTTAGAAACAAGTAAATGTGCAAAGGAGCTAAATAAATCAGTAGAATTAGCTGCAGAATGATAAATATATAACGAGATTTGAGATTTAATTCAATCACTGAAAGAATGTCTCAAATTATTGAATTCACTCGAGACTAAGGAAATATTGTCTACTAGTCACTTCTGCTTTCGTTCCTATGTCTTTATTGACCACAGCTGATATTTAACATATAATAGAACAGATGAGTTATGTGCATTTCATCTTTCCTTGGTCATATCTTTCATGTTATAATGATTTGCTTTCGGTTTGAACAGGTTGCTTCCTACTATGGATGGCCCGTCTCAACAACCCATTGCATTGTAGGATCAATGGTTGGGTTTGGCCTCGTCTATGGAGGAGCAAATGCGGTGTTCTGGAGTTCCCTAGCTAGAGTCACTTCATCATGGGTCATTTCACCTGTAGTTGGAGCTGCAGTTTCCTTTCTGGTTTACAAATGCATTCGAAGGGTAAACTCTTACACACTTTAGCTTCACTTAGTAGTTCAACACATCACATACACTGTAATGAGCTGCATCCAATTTAAGACATGCCAAATGGGTCACTTCCACCATATGATCCCTTCTTTAGAAATTAGGAGCTCAAAAGTGATTAAACACTGCATACTGAAAAAAATTCTGACGTGCATCTTTTCTACTAGTTTGTTTACAGTGCTCCAAACCCGGGACAGGCAGCAGCTGCAGCTGCACCGATAGCAGTCTTTGTGGGAGTAACCACAATATCCTTCACAGCCTTCCCTCTTAGCCAAGTCCCGACTCTTGCTCTTCTCCAGGCCTTAACTTGTGGCGCTGCAGGAGCATTCATAGTCTACAAGGTTATAAAGAAGCAACTTGGCCACCTCCTTGACAAGTCTACCTCATCAAAAACAGATACAGAGCAAAAACAAGATCCTTCTCAAAACAAAAACATAGGCTTTCTCTCGGAGGTTGCAGGTCCTAAAGGAACTCAGTTGGAGATAGTCTATGGAGTGTTTGGGTACATGCAGGTTCTCTCAGCTTGCTTCATGTCCTTTGCACACGGCGGAAATGATGTGTCAAATGCAATTGGCCCGTTGGCTGCTGCATTGTCAATACTTCAAGGAGGCGCGGCTTCGGGAGCTGAGATTATTATTCCTACAGATGTTCTGGCTTGGGGAGGTTTTGGGATTGTGGCTGGGTTGATGATTTGGGGTTACAGAGTTATAGCAACCATCGGAAAGAAGATCACTGAATTGACACCAACAAGAGGATTTGCAGCTGAGTTTGCAGCTGCTTCAGTTGTGCTCTTTGCTTCAAAACTAGGCTTGCCGATCTCGGCAACACATACACTAGTGGGAGCCGTTATGGGAGTGGGATTTGCAAGGGGCCTAAACAGTGTCAGAGCTGAAACTGTGAAGGAGATTGTCACTTCTTGGCTTGTGACAATCCCAGTTGGAGCTGCATTTGCCGTCATTTACACATGGATCTTGAAAAGGATCTTAGGATACATATTATGATCAAACATCGCGCCAAAGTTACAAAGAAACAATATGGTGTGTGAGATTGAATTGTCATGGCTGGTATCCAACTATTCATCCTGAGTTTAAGTTGTAGTAGAAAAAAAAGTTCTAGAGAAGCTTTGCGTTTTCTCTAGAAGAATAGTTACTTACTGCTCAGATCTTATCTTTCCTAATAGTTCTCATGTTATTCCACATAAATAACACAATTTTGAAGAATCATGGATGTGGTATTACCTTGGTAAAGATGACACTAGTCCCATCAACCTGGCTTCTCAGCATCGCTGTCAGATTACACTTTCAAACAAAAATAGTTCAGACAGATGGATAACGGAATCTCAAAGTGCTTAATTGTTATGACATGTGGAATAAGGCACCTGGATGAACCATAAACACAGACATCTAATCCTGTTGGTGAGTAAGCACAAGTATGGCTTGTCTCTACTCATATGCACGATCTGTGTTGATGTATAGGTCATCTTTATCCAAGCCTGTGGTCATGAAAAGATAAGTCATATGAGTAACTGAAATTTGACGAAGACTAGTTTGGCTTTCGGCTTATATATCTATACTTGTTCCATCCAAACATTAAAATATACCACCAGATTATGTATAAAATGAAGGACTTGGAGATGTTTGTTTGTTTTTTGTTATGAGACTGACCAACTGACATAAGCGGATCCCTTTAGAAGCTAAGATAATTGCTATCGTGATGCTTAATCGTATACATCAATAATAAACAATATGAGCATGCAGATAATCCCACAATCTTTAATAACAATAACAGTCTCAATGCTTTATATTCTAATTTCTAAGGTACTTATACTAAACAAGAAGAATCGTGAGTATCTACATGATAATGGGTCTTTCCATTCAACAAAGTAATTGCTCTAGTTTACAACTATTAACTGTGCAGATGTACAAAAATTATATGTGCAACAATGGTGAGCTTGATTTTAAGTTCTTTTAAATGCCTCCACATAACACAACTAATTACGCAAGCCTTTTTTAATTCATCTGAACTCACTGACATGTTTATAGAGCTTCATCTATGTAGCAAATTAGTCAATTTCACATCAATTCTTAATCCAGTAAGGCTATGTACCTCCAGGCTTCCAATTCTCTTTGTCAGAAGCTCAATTCCCCTAGAAGCATGTATGATACCACTCAATTCAACAAATCAGCTCTTTTTTCCTTTTCCCCGAGTGGATCTCACCGACTATAAGAAGAGAACAAGGAGCAGAAGAAACCCATCTCTACAACTATCCCTTCATAAAAATCCTCAGGCACATCCAGAAAAAATCAGCATCTTCAGAGTATGCCAGTTTCCAGCTGAAGCTCAGATGTAATTTTTCACACTCATGTTGTGCCAGCTTTGCAAGCACATCCTTGAACCAATGTCATAATGCCATAGGCCAGAAGATAGCTGACGTTCTAGCTTCTTTAACCTCCCACATATCCAGTTATTATGAAGAACATAACAACCTTTCTTTATACAAGCAGCTTTCACATTAGATTTCTCCCACAATTCCTGATAGGCACCATTTGGGAACAGATCTCTATCCAAGAACTGGACAGTAAGATTTGTTTCAGGTTCCCTACATCGGTTGTCTCCTAAGCGCTTTGATCCACCTTCTCCACACAATGTGTCATAGAAGCTTGGCTGCTCAGATAGTTCTGAGGCCAGTGCATGCTTCACCACTTTCTCCATAGCAGCAATAGTTGATTTATCTGATTGAGCATAATAGAAGCCGGAGTTCAAGCGCCTTGGTAAGTTTATAGGTCCTGGAAAAAGATAACAGGATTGATTTACAAGAAGAAGGAAAAAAGAGAATGGAGATCCAAAGTAATTCTACTGAAATATATGATCACCAAGGACCCCTATGCTTTTTTAAAAAGGCTAATGTTGAAGTGCTTGTGATTTGTTATAAGACTGTCTAGGAGTATTGGTGGAACCATATGGTAATCACCTGTAAGGTTGTATTCATCTGACTGGGCAGCAAGAATAGCAGGACCGAAAGATTGGACTAAGGGCAGTGGATTTTTGAACCAGTACACATCAACATCACTCATAAGGACATTGTACCCAAGCTTCAAGATCTGCAAAACCAATCTGGACTTCGTTTTCGTGACTTTCTGAAAGCACTTGGTTCCAAAATGACAATCGTTAAAGCTGATATTGCTAGGAGCCATAGGATCTCTATAAACAGGCAGACCCTACAGGTAAAAGAAGAAATATTTCAACTATGAAAAAGAAGGAATGAAAACAAAATAGCAAAATGAAACTGTGTGTATATATACTTTACCTGCAAAACAGAGAATTGATATGTGTCGTCATCAAGAGCACAAACAAGAAAATTTGGAATCTGAAGGCTACGTAATCTGCAGACCCAACTCATAAGCATGTCTTTGTAACTATATCCAGCAACAGCAAGAATAACCGTCTTGTTCTTGTCAGCAACCAGTTCAAGAATCCTTTCCAAGCCAAAGGAAAGTTGGATTGGAACCGATTGGTTCAAGTTGATCTTCGTAAAGAAACCCTTTGGCCCAGCTGTAGATTTTAAACCAGAGAGACACTTTGTTATTTTCTTCTCCTTCCTAAAATGTAATGCCCTTTGCTTCCACATCCTACCAGATCTCTGGTCTCCAAATGAATAGTCCACATCCAGCGCTGAATTTGTGAATATAAATTTGCCATGGCACTGGACGAGCTTCACAAAATCAGCAAAATTAGCCTTCCGAAAATTCAACATGCCGTAGAGTTGCCCAAGATAATGATTCCCATCATTTTCCCAACTACGCTTCTCCGGATTATTGCCAATATAGCCTGAATCAATCGAGTAAAAACTTGATATTGCCCAACTTGCATCAAAGACAAACCTATATTTAGAATGGAAAACTTCATTGATGAACCAGTAGTTGTGCAACCCTTTCCCATATAAAAAGGGAGGGATAACTCCCATATGTAAAGGCAATTCCACGTGATTCCATGCCATTAGCATCCTCCCTTCACTGCAATCCCACTGCCCATTGTTGAAAATCATATCCTGCAACTAATGGAACATATCCAATTAAATTATTTTCGCATGTATTGATCATCCAAATTGATTTTAACCATAAGCCTCCTCAATACCTTTTTCAGTTTGACCACTTTATGATCCTCTCTTAGGCTTAGCCAGTGTTTCCCCCTTTTATCTAAGTGAAAAGGGAAGTGAGAGACTCTTTTAGGTGTACCAATCAGGAACCAATCCTGATCAAGCTCATGGGCATACTTTAAAGTGGAAAGAAAGTCTGATAGGAGAATGGTTTCAGGATCTACAAGGATAGCGATATCCGAAGAAAATGCCTGTGCTCTTGTGACTACGGAATGGAAGAAAGGGGTGCCAGTGAATCTAGAGAGTAAACAAAAGGTATAAGAACACAGTCATTTATGTTTGCCTCTTCTACTTGCTATGATCACATAAACAATCATAAGGCAAGATTTTGCTATAGGAACAGTTAGCATTTTGTAAAAATTCCACCATTAACGTTCAAAGGAAATCAGCCAACTTACGTGAAATCGATGTTAGGTTCAACCAGAACACGAGAACCCAATTCACCAGCAAAAGATTGAAGACATGGGTCATTGCCAAATAACACAACAGACAGAAGAGGAGACAAACCAAGCCATGACCGAATAGCAACAGACTGTTTGGACCCAATTGAACCATTCAAGGGTCTTGGGACAGTAAACACTGTGATGGTAGGGTTTGTCAAAACATCAGAACCCTTATCGCCAAAATATGGCCTTGCTACTTCTTCTCTAAAGGAAGGTAGAAGCTGAATTGAATACAAGGAGAGAACAATCAACAGAAAGCCAGACAACCACATTGCCCATAATCCCAATTTCAACACCTGTGAGATCAAAATCAGATTATAGCAGCTACAATCAAGTAAACCACAGAAATAAAAGAAGGGTTTTAGAAATCAGACAACCACATTATACCTTTTTGGGGCGGAAGGGAGGAGAAAGATGAGAAAACGCCATCACAGAGAAATCCCAGACGGAGAATGAGAAACCCAGACGAGTTTGATGTCGATTTTGAAGGAAATGGAAGGGCAGAAATGGGGGGAAAAGTGCCCTGAAAGTGGGAAATCACCCACCATGTAGAAGGTAAGTTAGGAGGCTGAGAAGGGTGTGGGAAGATGAGAAGCAGCATGTGGAATGGAGGCCTTAACACGCCATTCGGGCGCACCTCCATTTACGGCTCCTTTTAGCCCCTTTTTCAAACAAATCTGCAAAGCATTGACTTTTGAACTGATGAATGAATGCTGTGATCTTTTTCACATAAACATAAACAAATGAGGGTAGTGGAGTCCGTATGGAAGTCAGAAAATGTATTGATACGGAGCCGACTATTCAGCAGCTGATTTAAGTGGGCCTACATTGTCAACGGAAATTATGTGGGCCCAATTGTCAACCAAAATTATGTGGTCCCACATGTGTTGTCGGTTGTCAGGGCCGGCCAATGGCTTTAGGAGGCTCTGGACAAAAAATATATATGTATATATTAAATTTTTAAAAAATTATTATAAGTTTTTTTCCTAACCTACATGTATTTTTGTATATTTTACTGCTAATGTGTTCAATTGAACTTTACTGTGCATCAATTATCATTATTATTATATTGTATTATTATATACTATTATCATGTATCTTTTATAAATTTTGGAGTAATTATTGTATCATGATCCAAGTAAAATGAAGCAATAAATAATTCTTACCTACTAGTAAACTTGGAACATTTGGCATTAATTGTTACTTCAATTATTTCCTTCCTATGCTATAGTATATAGTATCCATATATCTATCTTGTTACTTTATTCTATAATATTTATTATTATCATCATAACTATATACTAAAGCGGAGGTTAAAAATAATATTTAGAAAAAAAATTATATTTACACCTATGTATCAATTGAACATAAAAAAAACACACCTTTAAACACTAAAACGGCCAAATTATTGTTACCTTCTCGATCCGGACAACGTTGGGTGTAGTAATCTAGTAAATAAGTAAAAGTAAATAAGTAAAGTTGAAACATTGAGAAATATAAAAATAAAAAGGATTATGATTTCTCAAATAAATCTTTTTTAATAAATAGGGTTCTCAAAATACAAAATAACTTGATGAAGTTTTTAAATTTCTTGCTACAAACATCATCAAAAATGGCCTTAAAGAAAAAATAAAATTTATGAAGGTGGGTCCAAGATTTTTATAAGCAGAGAGATACATGTTTTTGAAAAACAAAGTGTAAAAGAGAGGAGGTTACCGAGATTTGAACCCATGGCAACTCCCATATAAAAAACACGCTCTACCGCTAGGCCATTTGAACTTTTATATGCAATAAATACTATTTGTTTTATTTGAATATTACCCAGACCTGAGGCCCCAACTCAAACCGAGGCCCTGTGCGGGTGCACAACTTGCACCTGCCCAGGACCCGTCGACTCTCTCAGCATGATTCACTTTCACACCTATGAAAACTTCTTTACCCCTTAAATCAAATGAAAAATCCAATCGGAGATGTAAGCATTAGAATCGTCACAACTGAATTGGTTACTAACCAATTATAAGAGAAAGGACAAATTGTCATCTTGGAAGTTCAAAATGTGATATCATACCGTGAAGTCTCAACCACCGAGCTAATACATCTTGCGCTCTAATTGGAGATACAGTCTAATGCAACTTCTTTGCTAAATTTTTTGTTTTTATGAAACAAATATGTTCAATTGTTCACTTAAAAAAAAATGGATCTCCTAATCTCCTATATTATGCCACAAGCCTATTCATTCTATAAACCCCACCCGTGGGCTTGCCGGGTAAATCTTTGCCATGACTTGTTGGGATTGGACTATCCAAACCCGACATATATATAGGGAAGCGAATAGGGGTGCTCATAGACTAGCGGCATTAGGACATAGCTTCCCCTTAGGAATTCATGTTCTCAACGATCCTCCGATCTGTATTTAATGAGATCCTAAGGGAGGATGCCATGGAAGTGGCATTCCCCGTTCTTGTCCTGTAATCTCCCCATGTTAACTAAGAGCCAGGCTCTGCTGTGTCCAGATCAAAAAATTACATGTATGCATAAGATAAATGTTATCAAGATGATCGTTCCCCTAATTTTTTCCTTATCAAAGGAAAACTCAACAAGTACTTTTTGGGTATGGACTTCCGATTAGGAAGCAATAGTCCCTTAATTAAGGCTTGTACGAAATTTGTACAAGCATTTAGCATTTCACTACAGAAAACCCAGAAAAAAGGTTCAAAATATTTGGCTCTAGAGTGAATGTTGAATACTTTTATAGATCGGTATAAATTATCAAATTATACAAAGAGAATTCAGAATTCTGATACAACAGGATGTAGTTGTCTACTAGCCTTGCAAGTTGAGATTAATCTCCAAACTCATTGGGCAAGGGAAAAAAAAACTCACCATTAACCCATCAATACCACATAGCTGCATTTGGGAGTGAATCGGCCGTAAACAAGAGGTAGGTATGCATCAACCACCTTGGTGGTTCATCTACCAATAATGCCAACATGTAAAGATCTAACCTGTATTACCCTTCTTCCAAACAACCTTTTTCCTTTGGCAGAAATCAGAATATACAAAAGTCGGATAGAACCGGATCTGTTAGCTTTGGTTGTTGATGTAAAGCTCAGTTGTCCTTGCCAACAAAAATTGGATCACATGTTGTACTCGTACGTCATAACACAGCATCAGCTTGTCTTCTTGTCAGTCGTGCATACAAACCATCCTTCAGAAGAAGCTCCTTGTGATTACCCATCTAGGAACCAAAAAATAAAGCAAGAAGCGCATTCATTTCGTTTGTATAGGAAAGATCGGACATTAAACTGGCATAGCATGTCTAGTATAGTGAGATATGCAGGCCCGGTCCTGGGCAGGTGCAAGCTGTGCACCCGCACAGGGCCTCGGTTTGAGTTGGGGCCTCAGGTCTGGGTAATATTCAAATAAAAAAAATAGTATTTATTGCATATAAAAGTTCAAATGGCCTAGCGGTAGAGCGTGTTTTTTATATGGGAGTTGCCATGGGTTCAAATCTCGGTAACCTCCTCTCTTTTACACTTTGTTTTTCAAAAACATGTATCTCTCTGCTTATAAAAGTCTTGGACCCACCTTCATAAATTTCATTTTTTCTTCAAGGCCATTTTTGATGATGTTTGTAGCAACAAATTTAAAAACTTCATCAAGTTATTTTGTATTTTGAGAACCCTATTTATTAAAAAAGATTTATTTGAGAAATCATAATCCTTTTTATTTTTATATTTCTCAATGTTTCAACTTTACTTATTTACGAGATTACTACACCCAACGTTGTCCGGATCGATAAGGTAACAATAATTTGGCCGTTTTAGTGTTTAAAGGTGTGTTTTTTTTATGTTCAATTGATACATAGGTGTAAATATAATTTTTTTTCTAAATATTATTTTTAACCTCCGCTTTAGTATATAGTTATGATGATAATAATAAATATTATAGAATAAAGTAACAAGATAGATATATGGATACTATATACTATAGCATAGGAAGGAAATAATTGAAGTAACAATTAATGCCAAATGTTCCAAGTTTACTAGTAGGTAAGAATTATTTATTGCTTCATTTTACTTGGATCATGATACAATAATTACTCCAAAATTTATAAAAGATACATGATAATAGTATATAATAATACAATATAATAATAATGATAATTGATGCACAGTAAAGTTCAATTGAACACATTAGTAGTAAAATATACAAAAATACATGTAGGTTAGGAAAAAAACTTATAATAATTTTTTAAAAATTTAATATATACATATATATTTTTTGTCCAGGGCCTCCTAAAGCCATTGGCCGGCCCTGGAGATATGGTTTCAAATTTAACAAAAGAATGCTTCATCTTCATTAGATAATTTACCTCAACAACTTGGCCACCATTCATTACAATTATTCTGTCAGCAGCTTGAATGGTGGAAAGCCTAATAAGACATGCAGAAATTAATCCAGGCAAAGAAGAATAAAAGTACGGAGATGATTTTACATTTTGCTCCCATGGTTAAATGTTTTTAGCACAAACCTGTGAGCAATTATTATAACGCTTCGCTTTGCTTGAGAGTCATTTCTCACAGCACGAAGAACACCCTGCACAATCCATTTGTAAGCCAGTTAGAAGAGTCATCATTCTTTTTAGCTAAATATCCACGTTTTGTAAAGTACTGAATTTCTTTTTATCCTTTTTTTTATCTTCAGATGCCAAACCTTGACATTGTGCTCACTCTCTGCATCCAAGGCACTGGTAGCTTCATCAAGAATCAAAATGGTTGGGTCTCTAAGAATGGCTCGAGCAATGGCAATTCGTTGCTTTTGTCCCCCACTAAGCAGATCATCATCAACAATGGTGTTGTAGCCATTAGGAAGTGAAGAGATGAAGTCATGAGCAAAGGCCTGCTTAGCAGCCCATTCCACTTCCTTCTGGCTAACAGCCCGAGAGCATCCATATTTTATGTTTGAACTCACATCCATTCTGAAAAGTTTAGGCTCCTACTAGAAGATTGACTGGTAAGGAATGAAGGTCAAGAAAGTTATGAGTTAAATAAGGCAGTAAAACAAGTATAACCTGGCCTACAAATCCAACTTGCTCTCTGAACCAGTTGATATCCAACTCCTTCAGAGGGAAACCATCAATCAAGATCTGTAAAGATTGTCTACATCAATTAATATGAATGATTCAAGAAGGAATGCTAACACTAGGGAAAGGGTTCAGCAGACTGATGATCGTTTCCCACCTGACCGTTAGTTGGCTCATAAAGACGTAGTAGAAGACTGACAAGTGTGCTTTTCCCACTGCCACTGAGTCCAACCTGATAGAAGCAAAGTTCAGCAAAAAGACACAGGTTGTACTTATTTACAAACTGATTGTAGCTTTCTCTTACAAGGGCAACAACTTCATTTGGATGAATTGAGATATTTATATTTTGCAGCACAGGTACCTGTTAGATTGAAAATGACGCTTATTATTAGTGTAACTAGAGTAAAACTCATGAAAATGGAGGGAAAGCATGTCATATTGAGATAACATGGACTCAAGTGAATGATCCAAGTCAAGGTGCTGGAAAATGGAGGGAAAAAGGATAAATCCAGGATCGCAGAACGAAAATTCGACAGTTTGAAGAAAAATGGACATACTGTAGCCCTTGAAGGATAAAAAAAGGACACATTTGCAAAGTCAATATGCCCTCTCACTGTTGATAACTTCAGTCCTGCAGCAAATGACCCATGGAAAAGGAGCACATGTAAAAACAAATCAGTGATTAACATAGGGAGAATGCCGTTGAGATAACAAAACACGGACAGGAAAGTAGTATGATGCCAATAGCAACAAAAAAAGATCAAAGGCATGAGAATGAAAAAATTACTCACTCCAGCATAATAACCTGATCTGATTAGAACGAACTTTATGGTAATAAATACTTAAATAGTAGGGTTGTTAGGCAATAGCAGTTGGCATTTAAAAGCTGTGAGCTGTGTCTTTTTAATATTTGAGAAAGACATCCTTTTGTTTTCTATCAAAGGTTAATTAAACAAAAAACAAGACCAGAAACCACATATAAAAAAATAGAACATTAATGCAAGGCAGAATCTTGTCTTGCATACTCGCATAAAATAATTTGAAAAGAGAGAAAAAAGAAGTAACACACAACTCCTTACAAATATCAAATTTGCACTAAATTAAACGATAAGATAAGAAACAGAAGATGCCTAGTTGAATCAAGAAAATGCACAAAAAAAATTGGAAATTTAATAGACTTCAAAAGAAAGCTAAAAAAATTGGAAAATGCACAAAAAAAATGCATAAAATAATTTGAAACATATTCAGATGACTCAAAAGACTGAAAAGAAGCAAAGAAGCAACCCCAGAAAAAATTCTGATTAAATTTAATAGACTTCCAGACAAACAACATCAGTGCTACTATGGGATTGTATAAATGAAAGCTAGAACAAATTGCAATTTTGATACCTCCAGTACTGAACTGAGAACTAGGTAAGAGATCCATCAACTGGAATACTTTCTCACTTGCCCCAACAGATTGCATCAAATTTGACACATTGTCTCCGACCCACCAGGTTGAATAAATTAGCCATTCACTGTACAGGATAAATTTTGTAAGCTGCTCTGCAGTAAGACTACCAGCCATTATAGACATTCCTCCTATCAGCACAGCAAGCACCTAAAGCATTGATACCAGTCAGCTTGTAACTTCTAATGAGTAATGAATAGGTTAAGACAGAAATTTTGATGAACCTTAAGCTCTCGACTAACAAGTTTAAAAGGCATTTCTAAGATGAATCAGTCAATGAAATACCAATATAAGTCACACGCATCGCATATTCAGCTCAATAATTCTTTACAATCAGTATCAACTGATTCAGCAAAAAAGGAAGATTGAGCTCCGTAATGGAATTAAACAGCTTGTTTAGCCTAATTAAGCCTTCAGAGCTAACCAGATGCTATGTGCACAATAACATAATGACATGGACAACAAGTGCACAAACTATACAGCAAACAAGTGCACACTCAGAAGCAACTTCACATGGAAAGACAAACTGAAGCCAATTGCCAGCAAGTAATACAAAAATGAGTGCATGAATAACAACAGCAACACTGCATAGCCTTAAAACAGTGTCGGCATTGTTTTTTCCGTCTTTCTTCCATTCATAGAATATGGGAATTAAAGATCAAAAAGGTTCCGATAGAGTTCATGATTCAAATCCAAGAAATACTCTGCAATAGATGGAGAGGTTATAATGACAAAGTCTTCTCATCCACTGACTTCTAAACAAGAAGTGTTAATCAAGCAAAACAAAAATTTGTTAAATTTTAGATCTAGTTCAGTGCTAAAACAGTAAAAAGTGAAAACCAAGCAGTGATAAAGGGTGAATGGCATGGATAGAATCTGAATCATTAGCTGCAAATCCTGCAATAAGTTCATTTTCTTGAAGTACATATTAGAAGAAGAAAACATAGAATTCAAAGCAATGTACACAGACAAAACACCAAAAAACACATTCATTGCAGCAACAAAAATCCTAACTTGGAATCAACCACACAAGAGATCAGACTTTCTCCATTAGTGAAGGCAAAGAGAGAGCGCTTTTGTAATCCCAGTCAAAGGGACTGAATGCTACAATAAAAAAAATTAAGTAGTGTGTTTACAAATGCAAATCAAGTTCAAAAATTGACTAATGAGATATACCCAATTGGGAAACAACCACACAAGTAATCAGACATTGCCCTTTTGTGAAGACAAAGGGAGAAGGTTCTTGTTATTTCTCAAAGGGATGCCATATTAAAAACAAATGGCTAATGAGTCTCCAAATGCAAGCCAATACTATCGTGTCTTACCTGGGTTGAGTGGTACAGCATGTTAAAGCACAGATTCCAAAATCCATATGCAGCACCTTGTCGCAAGCTTATATCAGCTAATTTCTGCAGCCATATCTTGTACCTACCACAACAAATCACCATTAGCCTCTTCAATTCTGTCTACAACACAACTTTCAAGCTATTGGCATAACATACCTATCTACTTCTTGCTCCTCGGTACCATAAACTCGAACAGTTCGAATCAAAGATATTGTCTCTTGAGCCACCTACGTTTATAAAAATGTAACGTTTTACAACAATTATTGATGAATTATTTCACTAGAAAGGAGTTGAGCCGTCAATCTGTAAGGTATTACTTCATTGGAAGAAGCAGTAAACTCTTGTGTTAACTTTGCTGCTTTCTTCTGGTACCTATAGGATAGGTTCTATACATCATTAGTCTTAGAATGAGAAAAAAAACTAAGTTTTAGGCAACCTAAATGCTAGCCCTCTCTGTTCACTAGAGATTGTAACTCACCAATAAATGCTCTCTTAACAAAATGACAGTCATTTCTGAATGGAGGTAGTAACAGAATATACCTTCAAATAATTTTATTGCCCTTCCTATAAAACACAATTCATAACTGAATATAACATGCTATACTACTTACTGGCCATAGAATGTCATAATGGTAAAGAGGGCAGAACATATCACCAAGGTGGATAAGCCAAGTGGCCATGACAAAATCAGCAGGTAGATCAAGGAACCCATGCCCTGTTGAAGATTTAAAGAGAATATCATGTTGAAACTCTGAGAAGCAAATAAGAAGCATTGAGAATAGCTCAAGTAGAAATGAGTCTGAAACCTGTAGAAGATTGCGTGATATTAGATTAAGATCATTTCCTATAACACGTGATACTTGCTGGCAGTCTGCACCAAGCCTGCTTGTAAGATCACCAACTGTTGTGTTGTCAAAAAAGGATATATCCTGAGAAAAAAATTGACCAAAGGAAAATGAGGACATGGGCAAGTTAAGAAGGTCCAACACAGTATCTTTGAGTAACATGTAAGTATGTAACTAATGTACCAAAAAAAATCATGAAAAAATCAACCTGTAGTAGAAGAGAAGAGTAAAGAGTTTCCCTCATTCTCTTGACCTGCATAATGCAAAGAGTGATAAACAAGCATGTCAGCTTGTTTCATTCAAGGTCAATCTACTCTTAATTACCAAAGCAAGTTAGGTAGTTTGTTACAATTTCAAGGGTATCAAGAATTGAAATCAGATTGGCCCACAATGATTCTGGATTTTTGGTATGAAAGGTATTTTTGATTGATGGGGATGAATGATTCCCCACCTTCTTCATTCCCCTAACAGGTATGAGCCACTCCAATCAAGACATGGCAGTTCTCTTTTCCTCATCTCCAGCCTCAGTGCTTCACAGTTTTCCTAGACACTTCAAAATCTGCCCCATCTCCCAATCTTTTGTATGTGATTTCCTATCCAGCATCCCAGCTTTCCTTAATCCCTGGCTCCACTATTCTATTTGAACTTCCCTTCTGTACAAACTTCCCATAACCATTTCTGAGTTATGACTTTTGCTTGTCTTGTCTGTATATAGACTCTGTTCAAATTTGCTGGGTCTCTTCACTAGTTTTTGCATGTGGTTTGCTGAAGTTTAGGGTTTCAATTTTGAGCAAGGAAAGCTTAGATTATGAACTTTTGGGCTGTGAACTTTTTAGCTAGAATTTTTTTAGTTTGAAAATAACAGTACAGATGAATAAGGATTAAATTATATTTGTAACATCAATTAGGATTTGATTCCTTGTATCATATTCCTAGATTCAAATCAAAGAGTGGAGCAGCCGGCCAGCATTCCAGCAACAAATTCCAGAAATGAAAAATTCTAGCACTGATTTCAACCCAATCCATGTGGTCACACCAAACAGGCCATCAAACTGAAGGCAAAACCATTTAATATTGATGCAAGAAAAGAATGCCAAAATAAATGGGATGCAGATTAATCTTAGTATAAAACCAGCAAGAAATAGCACAATTTGTTCATCTGAATAATGCAAGATCTTAACTGTCTACATTCCAGAAAGAGTACTTGGCCTTTGAGCACAGATCCAGATGAGCAGCCCATTCAAAGAGAGAAACAATGCATAGTGCAAAACTGGATATTCACTAAACCACAGAATGCAGCACTCATCCAAATGAGAATAAACAATGGACTTACAAGAATCATGTTTGCAATGCTGAAGAAACCTCCCCGAAGACCACTGCAGAGAAGCAAAAAAAGACGCAGCTTGAGGAATTTATGTGATAGTGTTGATTGTAGTACAAGCAAAAGTTCTGTTAAAACTTTGAACAAAAATAGTCATACAATAGTCTACATGAATACATGCATAACCTGCTAGCAATTGCTTTTGTAAATAACTCATAAAAAAATAACCCAGCCTTTGGATTTGACTAAAGATGGAGTAGAGGGAGAATTGAGTTTGACCATACAAGATTTTAACCTGCAAATTGCTGAAGCAACACAAAACAGAACCAAGAGAACCACATTCCGCTTGAAGACTACAGTTTGGGCACTTTGAGCAGAAAAGATGGAGGCCGTCAAAAAATGCGGTATGGAAATTTCTGCAACCTGAAACACAAATGGCAATGTTCACCAGCTCGCGACCACACAAATGGCAATGTGGAAGAAGCAAGAAAACGGAGACCTAGAATTTGGGCGGGGGGGAAAGAATAGGCGAGTTTACCGCGGCGAGAACGAGGGAAGAGAAAGCGACGAAGATGACCCAACGATCGGAGGCAACGAGCTGCCACATCCGGCGAAGAGCAAGCCAGACGGTAACCGGCTTAGCACCGACAGCGGCTTCGACGGGATGATCGGAGAAATTCCACCAATTGCCGCCGGGGAGGATGGACCGGAGGAGTTGGAGGAAGCTCGAGAGCCTGTGCTCTTGCCGGAGAGGCTCGGATTCCGATGCACCGGGGCCATTTTGGGAATAGAAGCCGTCGACGGAGGCAGACTTGACCACGAAGAGGCGACGGTGGAAGTGACGGTGGCGACAGATTGTGGCGGAGATGGGGGGAGGAGCAGAAGTGGAGAGCAGGAGGATGGGGTTGGGGGGAAGAGCTCTGGTGATGGGGCGGTTGGGAGGAAGAAGGTGAGGGTTAGGGTTGGAGTAAGAGAGCGCCATTGATGAATTTGAAGGAGAAGAGCATTTAGAGTTTGGAGGATTGGGTAGTAGTAGTAGTAGGTTGTATTGTATGTGGAGAAGATGATTCTTGATCGTGTTTTGTGGTGACGATTCAACTTCAAACCGGGCTGTCTATTAGCAACGCCCACGCCTCCCGTTTTACGTGTCTTGTTGCCTGCTGCATTTCTCATTTTATTTTTTTGGGTGCAGCATTTTTGTGAGTTTATGCCATGTTGCCAACGCCATTACAAACACGTTTTTATTTAACAATCATATTTAACAATCATTCTCGTAAGCATCACACATTTCGGATTTTACCATGGCAGAGGTGATTCACTGAGCTAATTTGGATTTCTCTCTTCAAAACAAGATTTTGAAATATACAACAACAACAACATTTACCCAGGTAGTCCCGCAGACGCGGGATCTGGGGGGTCAAGATGGGGGCAAACCAGACCTGGATGGAATGCGCCCAATACAACCCAAGAGAGACACACTAGACCAATCCAAAAGAAACTAAAACTAAGTACAAAGGAAACTAAACTAAACTAGACTACAAGAAACTAAAACTAAAGGTACAACTAAACGAAAAAAGCTCCCTGCTCTTCCCCCGCGCTCCAGAAAGCCCGCTAGCCATCCAACACCTTGATCCTCTCTCTCCAACTCTCCCTGCTCTGAGCCAGCTCCACAGAAATCCCTAACAAACCGATATCCTGCTTGATGTTGTCCATCCAGCGTTTCTTCGGACGACCCCTGCCTCGCCTGTAAGCCCCTAACTCCAGACGCTCACACCTCTTGACTATAGCGTCCGGACTCCGCCTCTGAACATGCCCAAACCATCGGAGTCTCGTTTCCCGAATCTTGTCTCCTATACTAGCCACCCCCAACTTGCTTCTGATCTCCTCATTCCTAATCTTGTCCAACCTCGTGTGCCCACACATCCATCTGAGCATCCTCATCTCTGCGACTGCGAGCTTCTGCTCCTGGGCCTTCGTCGTCGGCCAACATTCAGCCCCGTAGAGGATCGCTGGCCTTATCACAGATCTGTAAAATTTTCCCTTAAGCTTAAGCGGAACCTTTTTGTCGCATAAAACTCCTGAAGCTGCCCTCCACTTCTGCCAACCTTTCTGAATCCGAGACCTCACATCCTCATCAATACTCCCGTCGTTTTGCAAAACTGAACCCAGATACCTGAAGTTATCACTCTTCGCTATGACCTCGTCCCCCAGCCACACCTCACTCAAGGAGTCGACCTCTTGCCCGAAACTGAACTCTACATACTCCGTCTTGGACCTACTCAACCTGAAACCCTTAGATTCCAACCTCTCCCTCCACACTTCCAGACTGGTACTAACTTCTGCTCTAGAGTCCTCCACTAAGACAATATCATCTGCGAACAACATACACCTCGGAATCTCCCCCTGGATGTCCCTTGTCAGCACGTCTAGCACCACCGTGAAAAGAAACGGGCTCAGAGCTGATCCCTGATGGAGACCCATACCCACTTCGAAATACTCCGTATCTCCTCCTTGTGTACACACACTCGTCCTCGACCCCTCATACATATCTCGAATGACTCTGATATAAGTGTCTGAAACCTCTTTGACTTCAAGGCATCCCCAAATCAACTCTCTAGGAACCCTGTCGTACGCCTTTTCTATGTCTATGAACACCATATGCAGATTCTTCTTCCTCTCCCTATGCTCTTCTGTCAACCTCCTCAGCAGGTGAATAGCCTGTATTGACGACCTCCCCGACATGAAACCAAACTGGTTTTCTGACACTTGCACCAAGCGCCTCAGTCTCAACTCTATAGTCTTCTCCCAAATTTTCATTGTATGACTTAGTAGTTTTATACCTCGATAGTTACTACACTGCTGAACATCCCCTTTGTTTTTGTATAACGGAATTAGCTTACTGAGTCTCCACTCATCAGGCATCTTAGCCGTCTTGAAGATAACGTTGAAAAGAGACGCAAGCCACTCTAAGCCTCTGACGCCCAAACACTTCCAAATCTCTGTTGGGATTTCATCTGGTCCCACTGCCTTTTTACTGCCCATTCTGCGAATCACTTCACTGATCTCTGATTGAGAGACTCGCCTATATAGCAGATAACTAGCCTGACTCCCTGTACTCTGGAGACTCCCCACCGACTCGCAACCCTCGTTTAGGAGGCCTGAAAAGTATCTCTCCCACCTCCGCCTGATTTCTAGGTCTTCCACTAGCACATTCCCACTCTCATCCTTGATACAGCGCACCCTATCCAAATCCGAACTCATCCTGTCTCTTTCCCTTGCCAGCCTAAACAACACTCTCTCTCCTCCTTTTTCATCGAGTGCTTTATACAAGCCTTCATACGCTAACTCTTTCGCAACTGCCACTGCCTTCTTTGCCTCCTTCTTTGCTAATCTGTACTCTTCCGACCTCAACTCCCTGTCTTGATCACTACTCCTCAGCCAAGCTTTGAAAGCAAGTTGTTTGCCCCTCACCTTTTCCTGCACCTCTTCGTTCCACCAAGCAACTGATCTCCTATGCCTAGAACCGCCTCTCGACATACCCAAAACCCCACAAGCTGCTCTGCGAATACACTCTGCCATTTTACCCCACATCTCATTAGCATCTTCTCTCTCCAGCCAAGCCCCTTTTGCATCAGCTTCCTCGAAGATCCGATCTTTCAGACTCTGCCCATTCGCTTTAGATAGGCGCCACCATCTGATTCTCGGTTGCGGCTTACTGCTGAACCCCTTTCCCTGCTTTACCAAACACTTGAAATCCAAAACTAACAACTTATGCTGCGTCGACAAGCCTTCAAACGGAATCACCTTACAATCTCTACACCCTCCTCTATCCGACCTCTTCACCACAAAGAAATCAATCTGCGTTTTACTCAACGCACTCTGAAAAGTTACCAACTGATTCTCCCTCTTCCTGAACCAAGAGTTTACCACAATACCCCCAAAAGCATCCGCGAATTCCAACAAGGCTCGACCGCCCTCATTCCTGGATCCCAACCCGAAGCCTCCATGAACCTCCTCAAACCCATCCCTAGCCTTTCCAATATGGCCGTTAAAGTCCCCGCCAATAACAAGATGCTCTCCGCTTGGAATCCTCCTCATCAAGCCATCCAAGTCCTCCCAGAACCTTCTCTTCTCCTCCGAGCTCAAACCCGCATGCGGAGCATACGCACTGATAATACTCAGAACCTTCTTCCCCAAGGCAACCTTTAGCAACATCAAACGGTCACTAGTGCGCTCTACATGCACCACCTGATCTCTCAGCATCCTGTCGACTAAAATACCGACCCCGTTCTTACAACAGTCGCCCCCTGAGTACCACAATTTCCAACCATCGACCTCCCGAGCCTTCCTACCTTTCCACTTGGTCTCTTGGAGGCATGCAATCGACACTCTCCGGATATCTATAAAATATCTATAAAATATCTATAAAATAATTTAAATTTTTAATTATATAATTTATTCAAAAAATAGATGGATATACAATTTGTATTATTTTGTTTAATTTATTTTTATAATATGATTTTTAAACGAACAAAATTTTATAAGACTATTATTTTTTTATAAGGACTCGAAAATTTTTTTCTCAATAAGTTCCTTTTTTATTTATTTTAGATAAAAATCCAAATCCAAATCATAAATATATGAATATTTTTTGTATATGTGGAGTTTATAATAAAGTTTTCGCTCATAGAAAATAAGTCAATTAAATTTCAACCAATTAGATTGATTTAAAAAATTGGATATGTGATTTAAATTCTACCTTTAAATATACTAGCCAGCCGTGCCCGTCCGATGGACGGGCCTTTCTCTAATAGGAGATAAGTAAACCATAGCAAGGTAAGAAATTTAGAAAATGAAAATGAAAATGAGATTTAGTGCACAATAAAAAGTACACAGTTTGGTTAAATTAGAAAATGAAAATGAGATAAGTAAACCATAGCAAGGTAAGAAATTTGTCTATGTTGCATTACCTGCCAATAAAAAGTACACAAACAAGTCAGAATTAAAGAGCTTGCCCAATTATATTGTAAAGCCTAGCTGAACTTCTAGACTAACATAACTGCACTTATTTCCATTTTATTAGTCCATCAAATAGGTAGATGGATTACTAGAATTTGGTGATAAACAACCTGAACTTCAACAACAAAAGCTCGAGAACCATCAATTATGACAGCAACAGCCAGTCCGGCTAAGTGCTCTGAGTCTGAGTGCTGCTCTGATAAGAAAATTTCACTTGGGTTTGTAACAGCTTGAAGTCCAGCCTAGGACATCTCAAATACTCCTAGCTGAAAATACATAACTGTTGACATCAGGATGGAGTATGCGAAGAGTGAGCTGTCGCATATGAAGAGTAATGCCTTCATAGAGATACTACAAATTTACAAGTGCTATGTCACAAACATGGCCTATAAAGAAAAAGGTAGAGACCCACTCTATTTGTCCAAATAATAATTTCTTTTACTTGCAATTCACTAAGACTGCAAGATTATGAGTAGAGGACGATGCAGAGAACACTAACTTCTTGAGATCGAAGGTACTTCCATAATCTGTCAAGTTGGATTTCAACTTACTAAACCCCTCAATTTTACAGAGAAATATTAGTGTGATTACTGGAAAGTCAAAGACCAGTAAATACATAAAGTTTTACAATTGATTGTCCCACCTAAAAGGAGGGAAAACACAAAAAGAAACTTTTGAGCAATATACCTTCAAACTTCCAACAAAAGAAAGATGAAACTCTTGAGAACTCAATCTGTTGGCTCAAAACTCTTGAGAACTCATCATGAATGGCATAAGCTGGTGCACTATGAATGCTACGGCCATACGTTCTCACAAACCTTCGATATATATCTTCAAGAAACGCAAATAGAATTCTTCCTGCACAAAAGAAGGCAATTGGTGTTACAAAGTTGAACAGAGTCCATCAGGAACAGATCAGTTACAATATGTATATTGATCCATTCACAAGAATGTATATGAATGAACAGATATCAAATATTCAAGCTACTAAGACAAAGAGCCAAAACAGCAGATAATCAACAGCAGAAAAACCAGGAATGTTCAATTGACCTTTCTACACTTCTAGCATCCATCAAAGCCAAGGTTTGAATCAAGCAAAATCTCTCTAGCAACAACACCAGCTATTGAATCTCATACTCACATCTTTTGAAAACAAAACACAGACAAATTCGAGCTAATCCAAATTTGATTTGCAGAATTCTTCAGTTCAATCAACATTCGAGGCAACAAAGAGATCAATCGATCAAACAACCAACCAGAAGAATCAATCAATCGAAAAATCGCAAAATCAATGGAAAACAAAATTAGGTATTGGAAATGGAGAGGAAGAGAGGGAAAGGCCAATTACGGCCGGCGTTGTCCTCGGCCATACAGAGAACAGTGAGGCCGTCGAATCGCTTGACATGGAAAACGAAACGATCCTGTGAATACGAGACATGCGTATCGGTGGCTCCGGGGATCCGGTCGAGGATCTGCTTCGCAACGGGTGTACCTACCTATATAGGCAGAGTACAGGCAATAATGGAGAAAGACCAAGGGCCGAATCGTAACCGAAGGAGAAGGACGACAGGCGGAAGGCGAAAGCGGTGAAGGGGGAACCCACATCTGTGAACGAAACTCCATGAGGGAGAGGTTGGGGCGCAGGAGAACAGAAGGACGACAGGCGGAAGCCGAAAAAATGGGCGAAGGGCAATCGAAAAGATAACCTAATTAAAATGTCCAATATTAAGAACGACATTAAACCAATTGGCACATTCTTATTATTCTATAGATATAGATAGATGTTACTATTGATTTAATTATATATTTATATAGAGTTGACATGTGGTGTTTTATGTTAATATTTTAATCTTTGATTTAGTATATAGCAAGATTATTAATTTATATCTTTAAGAAAACTTCATAAATAGAATTTAAATAATATATTTTTCACATTTTACATATATGTGGGTCTATAGTCAAATTTTAACTAATTAAATTGTTTTAATAAACACAAGGGACGTGATTCAATATACAACTCACATGTGTTATTTTAATTATTACTTTAACCACTGTTTTAGTGTATAGTCATGTGGTACCTAATGTAGATTTCTTGTACTAGCTCTTTCTTATACATGTCTTTTTTCTTTTTTTTTTTTGATCAGGTAAGGATTAGGACGTCACCTTATGGTGGACGTCCTAGAGCATCCTTTCGGATGAGAACCTTAAGTTCTGGGTGGTTCCAAATAGCATCAATTGGGAGACTATGGCCCAACTTAGCAATTTTATCGGCCAGAGCATTGGAAATTCTTCCCGCGTGATTAATGATAACAGCCTCAAATCCCAGACAAGAGACTGTGATATTAGATATTATCATATCTGTTTCCCATGGGCATTGCCCTTTTTTCCGAGCTGCATTAATAATATTCAAGTTATCGCCTTCTATTATTAGTTTACTTATACGTAATTGTTTAGCCCTTCGTATCCCATCTCGTAATGCTAGAGCTTCTATTTGTGGGATTGTTACATGACCATATCTTGATGAAGCTATGTCAATAACTTCGCCATTTGACCCTCTAATTACTATTCCTGTTGTAGCCGAATTATCTAACAATTTAGAACCATCAAAATTTAATTTACAGAAACCTGGAGGCGGCTTCGTCCATGCTTTATTTTGCGTTTTTGGTGTATCAAATTTTTTATTAGTTGTCTCGATTTTTATTTCATTCTCATTCTAACGTTTTGCCCTTTCCCAAGCTAATATTTGTTCCTTAATATACTTTACTAAGTCTGGTATTACATCATCTTGGGTTTGTTGGAAAACTAATTTATTCCTCTGATGCCAAATACCCCACCATAATACGGCTAATTCCGTAAAATCTTTAGTTCCTAACCGTTGTTTAATTTCATCAATCAACTTACGAGGTGACTTGTTTCTAGTATTAATTTGTTTTAATATATTCATTGTTTTAGGATTGATTTGTGTGGTAATGTTATGAGTGTGGGGACATTCCACAAACAAATGACATATGTCCTCATTTGTACAGTTACACATTGCACAACCCCCCGGAACAGCCACATGGTTTTCGCGTAATCTTGTTTTCGTTGGCAGTCCATTATTATCTATTTTCCATAGGAAATTCTTAACTTTCAAAAATGTATCTAATTTCCATATCCAATTGTTAATGTTAGGTTCTTGATTCCTTACTCTTGTAATGTGAGCAATCGTGGATTCGGTTGAGAACCAACCATTGACACTTGGAGCCTAGTAAAGTCTATCCGTAAATTCATTTTCTGGAATTGTAATGTTTGTTATAATATCCACCACATCTTGGGGAAGGCATTGTTTTAATTCATCTATTTTCCATTTCTTATCTACCGATATAAACTCATTCACCTTAGTTTCTGGGTTAACCAAACTTGTAGCAATTGCATACTTCCCCAGGGGTTCATTCATTGCCCAGAGATTAGTCCAAAATTTAATTGTCTTTCCATCTCCCACTTGCCAAATTAAGCCTTCTTCAAATTCTGATTTTAATCCTATAAGTTTTTTCCACTGCCATGAAGTATTGCATTTAATCTTATATGAAAATAAATCATCATTTCTCAAATATTTTTCCTTTATAATATTCACCCAAATGTTCTGTGGTTCAGCAAGAATTTTCCATAATAGTTTCATTTGTAACGCCTTGTTCATGTGTTCTACTTTCCTGAGGCCGAGCCCCCCATGGGACTTAGGTTTACAAATACGATCCCATCCAATGAGTGGCTTATATTGTTCATCTTTATTCTAGAAAAAGCATCAATTAATTTTATCTAGTTCATTATGCACACTTTTGGGTAGCATAAAACTTTTCATTAAATAATTTGGCTTTGCTGCTAGATTTGATCTTATCAAGACTGTCCTTTCTTCTTGTGATAATGAGTTTGCTTTCCATTTACATAGTTGGTTCTTTGTTTTTTCTATTGTTTCCTTAAAGCCTTCTTTATTCGGTGCTCCGTTAATAATAGGGCAACCTAAATATTTTTCAAGTTCTGTCATAGTTGTTATATTTAGAGTTTGTTGGATTTGTTGCTTTTGTTGGTTAGTGCATTTTTTCAAAATCTGAAAGGCAGATTTATGATAGTTGACTTTTTGTCCTGAAATTGCGCAGTAATCTTCCACAATTTTCTTAACTGTAACGCACGCAGAATGGGTTGCTTTTGAAAAAATTATGATGTCATATGCGAATGATAAAAATGGAATCTTAGTTCCTGCTCTAGCTAATGCAATACCTACTGACTTGTTTGATATCAAGCTGGTTTGATGTAATTTTCTAGCGAGGATTTCTGTACCTAAGATAAATAGATAGGGTGATAATGGGTCACTTTGCCTCAATCCTCTTTCGGGGAAGAATAGGTTTGTAGGGCTATTATTTACAAGTTTTGAGAACGAAACTGTTGTGATACATTCCTTAATCCAAGTTACAAATTTTTCGTCAAATCCAAATTTATCCATAACTGCAAACAGGAAATTCCATTCTAGTCTATCATAAGCTTTTTTCATATCTAATTTTATTGCTACCCATCCTTCTTTGTTCTTTTTACATTTGAATGAATGAAATATTTCATGTGCAATAAGCACGTTATCTTGAATAGCTCTTTTTGCTACGAAGGCGCCTTGCAACGGGTGTATAATTTTCTCCATAACTTGTTTGAGTCAATCTGTAATTATCTTAGCTATTGTTTTATATATTGTGGAGTAAAGACTAATTGGTCGATAGTGGTTTAATTTGTAGTGTTTGGATTTTCTCGTTTTGCAAGTAGCGTTATGAAGGTATGATTAATCTGTTTCAGTATTTTACCAAAGTCGAAGAAACTTTTGACTGCCTTAATTATTGATGGACCAACAATATCCCAGTATGATTTATAGAAATCTGCTGACATTCCGTCTGGGCCCAGTGATTTATCTGAGCCAATATTAAACACAACGTTTTTGATTTCGTCATTAGAAACCGACTTAGTTAGTGCCATGTTATCCTCTGCAGTGATTTCTTTAGAGATTAAATTCAGATAGTCCCTCAAGATTGTATCATTTATGGGTTCTTTGGTATAACGTTTTTTTAAATCATTTCTTATCTCCTCTCTGATATTATTTTCCCCATATAATTGGGTTCCATCCGAAGCCCTTAGTTCTTTGATTATATTCCTATTTCTACGACGATTCGCTATTTTGTGAAAGTAGCCTGTGTATGAATCAGTAAATTTTACATGTTTTGTTTTTGCTCTTTGTTTCCAGTAAGTTTTATGAAAATTCAAAATGCATTCTTTTTTCCTAATCAGTCGTAGTTGCTTTTGTACAATACTAGGGATCGGGCTTACTTGGATTTGTTCTTGGAGGCTTATAAGTTCTTCTTCAATATTTCGTAATTGTTCAAAAGTGTTTCCAAATGTTCTTTTATTCCATTGTTTCGCATGGTTTTTTAGTAGTTGAGTTTTCTTTACCACTTGAAACATATTTGATCCAGGGAAGTCCACCCTCCAAACTTGCTTCACTATGTTTTGAAAATCTTTATGTTGCGTCCACATTTTTTCAAATTTAAATGGTTGTGCTTTGCTCTGCCCATTACTTAATTCAATCGCAATTTTACAATGGTCCGATGTCGAGAATGCATAATGTTTTGTGATGATATCTGGGAACCATTGTCTAATTTGATCACTCACTAGTGTTCTATCCAACTTTTCGTATATATTGTCTTCTTCAGTTGTATTTTTTCTCCAAGTGAATTTATTGCCTGTAGTTGGTATGTCCATTAATTCACAATCACATTAAGGTCCTCTATGACTATGATTGGTAATTGAATATTCTTTATTGTTGTAGTTAATAAATCCCATAAAAAATTCTTTTCATTTTCATGAGGAGATGCATATACAAAACAAATAGCTAAATCATATTTTGTAGAAAGGTTTGTATATTTTAATATTATAAATCGTGACTCCTGGATTAATAATTCCAAGCGATCATTGATTAATTGGTGGGCTTTCCACATCACACATATCCCACCAGATCTTCTTCTTGATGGTGACCAAACTAAGTTATCAAATCCCGATCGCCTCCATACTTGATCAGATGGTATGTTATCCGTTTTTGTTTCCATGATAGCCATTACTTGTACTCTTTCACTTTTACAAAATGAATCAATTTCAGGCCAAAAGGATTTACGACCTATCCCTCTACTATTCCATGTGCTTATCTTCATATTTTATTAGCTTAGTATTTTTTCCTTGGGTTCTTAAACCCCTTTTTAATATACTCAAAATACTGAGAATTAAATGCATATTATCATTTAAATTGTCATTGCCATAGGTCACATATTTTGTCCTACCTCTATCATGTCCTAATATTGTTCTATTTCGGATGATCCGATTAAGTTTATACTGGCTAATAACAATATACTCCTTAATAAAGGCAAGCTCCTGGTTATAATGCATATTATGTATAAAAGAAGCAAATGGTTGAAGCATTAAGTAGTAAACAAACAAAAGCCATTTTCTTGTACAAAGAGTAAGCTGATCATTTCGATCCAATTCTTCACCTTTGATCATACATTGTATTTTTTGACTAAACATGATAAAATACATTATTAACATTGGTCCTACAAGGCCATTCCATACGTGTTGCAAATGCCAGTTCTTTCTTCCTGATGGCTTATCTTTTTGTCTGTCATAGTCCGAT
This sequence comes from Polygonum maritimum, assembly GCA_963924305.1. Classification (NCBI taxonomy): domain Eukaryota; kingdom Viridiplantae; phylum Streptophyta; class Magnoliopsida; order Caryophyllales; family Polygonaceae; genus Polygonum; species Polygonum maritimum. Next base: position 12,402,469 of record OZ002728.1, read on the forward strand.
CGAAATCCTTGGAATTGAAAAAAACGGTCCATAATCGGCTCCGGCTTGCTGTCCATTGTGTCCTCGTATGAATTACAAACCTGTGACTTCTAGTTTTAGATCTCCCTTTCCAGAACTTGCTCTTTCCTTCATTAAGTTGTTCCTTTGTGCCTGAAATAGATTTATCAGCCCTTATAATATATGTATAACCATAGCACTCATAAGAGGATTTATCTGCATTTGTACAAAGGGTGAGACTATTAGTTATTCTATTCAGCCGAAGAAGGAAATGTGAGATATGTCTTATTTTTAAGATTAAAAAATTAAACTGGTAGCTTGGCTTTATTATACATTCTGGGTCATTTACTAATGTATCTTCCCCTTTTGAAGCTCATCAAACAATGTAATCCTAGCAAATTGAAAACACCAGTAAATAGCAATAACATCATCAAACAAACTTATATAGTCCAAAATAAACTTCCATATATTCTTTAACTTGTCAACCATACAAGCTGGTTCATACAGTTCAGCCACACAAAAAACATCAGCACTATATCCAAGCCTATTCTCTCTTGAAACATACAACATACATACATTAAACCCATCAGATTTATTAACAAACATACCCATTATCTTGTAATTCTTCCTAGTCATGACAAGACCACCTAAGTTATCCCTATTCCTTATTTTACATACAAAACTTAACCCCTTCAAAGGTGGTTTTATCATCACACAAACCAGACTTAACGAGTAATATAATACAGTAGCTTCTAAACTTATGCTAAAGCCAGTTTCACAAAAGACCTTCCTTTTTGATAATATTGAACCTGTCATTCAATTCTCTTCTTCTTTTTGGCGTCACCTCCTTTCAGCTGAGATGAAGCCGTGTCATCCATTCCTGGACTCTCCTTTCTTTTGCTAGACTGTGAGTTGGTGGTTTGAGGCTTGAACATCTCCATCCTTTCCATTTGATGCACAATAAAGCTTGTATTAGGTAGTGATTGAGATAAACTCATCTCCTGGGTTCTTTCGTTAACAATAATTGGATTCAACTCATTTTCAACTATTGCGTCTAACTCTTTCTGGGTTAGTTCCTCGTCATACTCCTCATAAACATCGTTCATCATGAATTCATTTAGCAACTTGAAAGTGTCTTCCTCTTCAACCATTTCTGGAGGAATTGGAATTTCTTGAATGATCGTTTTGTCTTCAAAAACCATCATTTCTTCCTTTAGACTTTGGGGCTTCTCAACTGGGGCTTTCAGCTTATCGTTGTTCTTATTGCCTTGATTCACACAAGAGCTTTTCTCCTCCACAACAACAACATGAGCACTAGAGCTTTTTGTTGTGTTTGAGGTCTTAGAATCAACAGAGGAGGAGTCAGTTTTATACCTGACATTGATCCCACTACTCTTTACAGGTTCTGGGTCTGGAAGGATTCCTTTGCCTCTATCCATAGGCTTAGGGCCAGTTCTACCCACATATTCCCACTTCCCCTCTTCAGTGGCGTTAGGATCTCCCGAAGGCATTCCTTTAGCATTTTTCATAAGGGCTGGTTTTGGTAGAGTCACTGTGATAGGTTTGTTCTTTTTGTTTCTAATAGGACATAGATTATAAGTGTGGGACATATCTCCACAAAACCCACACCCTCTAGGGATATCTTCAAACCAAACCCTATATTCGTGCTCATTAGCCTCTTCATCAGGAACTACAATTTTGTTATCAGTGATGGTTTGAAGATCCACATTGATACAAAGTCTAGCATATCTTAATCTTTGCTTCTTTTCAGTGTAAGTGTCTAACTTGACTACCCTTCCCAAATTGTTCCATTCAACTATAGTATTAAGCACATCAAAGGAGAGGTGCTCTATAGGCAGTTGTGGAATTCTTATCCAGGTATCAACCAGAGAAATGGATTCAGTAGAGGGGTCAAAGTTAGATCTCCATGGTTTAAGGAGTAAGAGCTGGCCAAAGATGTGATAGGGTCTCCCATCCCAAACCCCATTTCTTTCAATCGGGTTTGTAAACCTAATTTCAAACCAACCATGAGACCTCTCATTAATAAAAATATCCCTAAGGATATTCCAATCACTCTTAAGCTTAGGTCTCAACTTTGCTACTTCTATTGGGTCTCCAATTATATAGCCAAACAGAGAAGAGTCTTTCAGCAGGATGATGTTTTCCTTTACCCCAGTTAGCTTATCTAAAAAAGCCTTCATATCTAGCTTTGGTTTCCCCTTAATTTTCTCTTTTTTGGAGCTAGATGAACTAGCTTTGTTCAAGTCAGCAGTACTACCCATGGTTTTCTCAACCGTAGTACTCTGAGGTTCAGATTGTTCAAGAACGTTTGTTCGGAGAGATTGTTCATGAGAATGGATTCGAGAAGAACTAGATTTTTCAGAACATAAAGCCTCTTTGTAAGGTTTCTTACCTCTGGAATCCTTTTCCATAATTATATTTTGAAAACCTTGATACCCTTCTTCTTGTTTGCCTCTGCACGTTACTTCTTTATGAGAGTGTTTGGTAGTTTCAGAGTTATGCAGCAAGATTGAACAAGAGAAATATATGACCAATACTCCATCCCCTTCTTCCTTTTTATAGGTAAGATGTACGCTAATTTCTAGTATTAAGATTAATAAAAAATTTGACAGTGAGAAGAAAGAGAAGAAACACCTGATATGCCGATTTTCCTTTGTTCTTAAGATACCATCTCTGAGATGGCCTAATAGGACACCGCCCTCCCCTCCCATGTGGCGCTTTGGGCGAGAAATCCGATCAACCTTCCTCCTCCTGGAACCTCTGTGATGATTTGGGCGAGAAAACCGAGCTAATTTCTTTTTTTTTTTTTTTTTTTGAAACGGTGAGAATTAGGGTCACACCTTAAGGCGAGATCCCTAGGGCATCCTTACGGATGAGAGCTAGAAGCTCATGATGGTTCCAAATAGTTTTCCATGAGAGACTGTGGCCCAGAAACGCAATTTTATCGGCCACAGAGTTACACTGCCTACTCCCATGATAAATACGAACTGACTCGAAACCCCGCAAGGATATGAGAATGTCTGTGATAATTCTTTCAATCTCCCATGGGCATCGGATTTGTCCTAAGACGGCTTTGATAACAATGATATTATCTTCTTCTATTTCCAACTTTCTGACATTCTTCTGTTTGACCTTCTTCACTCCATCCCACAGTGCCAATGTTTCTGCCATCAAAATCGAAACTTTCCCATATGTTCTGACAGACCCATCAATTGGGTTTCCGGTCTCGTCTCTTATAATGGAACCTCCCGTTGAGTTACTATTAAATAGCTTAGATCCATCAAAATTTAATTTTGCATAACTCCAATCTGGTTTCTTCCAGCCTCGCGCTTTGATTCGTGGTCGGCCTCTTGAACATGCACCCTTATTCAGACTTGTTTCTTCGTCCTCAACCCATTCTTTCGCCTGCTTCCATTGCTTTAGATGATTGCGGATATAAAGGCTAAGGTCTTGTATGATATCGTTGGACGTTTGTTGGAACAATAACTTGTTTCGCTGATGCCATATGCCCCACCAAGTTACTGCTAACTCAATGAACTCTTCTTTCTTCAATTTGCTATATAGCTCAAATAACACATTCCGAGGGTTCGTTTGTGATAGGTTCTGGCCTCTAAGTACACGTTCTGTATCAACATTTATGCTCTTTATTATTTCTAAAGTATGTGGGCATTCAAGTAACAGATGTATCGAGTCCTCATGTGTAGCGTTACACATGAGGCATCCTTGAGGAATGACAACTCGTTTTTCAATAAGCCTTTGTTTCGTGGGCAATCCATTCATGTCGATTTTCCAAAGAAAATTCCTTACTTTTGGGTACGTATCCAATTTCCAGATCCATGCATTGGGATTCAAAGTCATAGTTTCTTCTTTGGTTATTAGACTTATTGCTGATTCCGTGGAGTACCAACCATTTCTGCTTGGGGCCCAGATCAATTTATCGTTTATATCATTTTCGGGGATTGGGATTCTTATTATTTTCTCCATCACTTCATTAGAAACTACATGAAGAAGTTCATTTATTTTCCATCTCTTGTCTGAAGAGATGAAATGTTCGACTTTGGTTGCCACATTTACGACATTATTTGTAGTTGCCCACTCTATTAGCGGTTCATCCGTGAGCCATCTGTCCTTCCAAAAATTAACTGTCCGACCATTTCCTATTTGCCACCTCAAACCTTTTTCGAATTCTGGCTTTAGTTTCATCAATTGTTTCCATTGCCATGAGCTATTCGGCTTTATTTTGTACTCCGAAAACGTGCTTCCCCTCAAGTATTTTTCTTTAACTACTTGTACCCAGACATTGTCTTGCTCGGTAAGAATTTTCCATAACAGCTTCATTTGGAGCGCCTTGTTCATATGTTCCGCTTTCCTTATGCCTAGGCCCCCATATGCCTTTGGTTTACATATTCGGTCCCATCCTATAAGTGGCTTATGTTGTCTGTCTTTATTCCAGAAAAAAGTTCTGTTTACAGTGTCAATTTCATCATTAACCTCTTTTGGCAACATGAAGCTTTGCATTAGGTAATTCGGTTTTGTGGCTAAATTCGACCTGATTAAAACTGTTCGTCCTTCTTGAGATAATGTATTAGCTTTCCATTTCGTTAGTTGTCTCTGAGCTTTTCCAACAATGTCCTGAAAGCTTTCTTTCCTCACTCTTCCGTTAATAATCGGACACCCTAGATATTTTTCTAAATTTTCCATCGCGCTTATTCCTAGTGTTTGTTTGATACTTTGTTTCTGCTGGTTAGCCACTTTCTTAGAGGTGTGAAGTGCTGATTTATGATAGTTTACTTTTTGTCCTGTAGCTGCACAATACTCTTCGATAATCTTCTTCATCTGGTTACATGCATTATGGTTTCCTTTGGCGAATACAATAATATCGTCTGCAAATGCTAGGAATGGCACTCTCCAACCTCCCCTTGCTATTGGAAATCCTATAAGCGGCTTTGGGCACTCACTTACTTTCTGAAGTTTTCGGGCAAGAAGTTCAGCACCAATCACAAATAGATATGGCGATAGCGGATCTCCTTGTCTGATTCCTCGTACAGGCACAAATGATGCAGTAGGACCGAGCTAATTTCTTATGCATGTCTTGTTTGATCAGTTAACACAACAACAACAACGCCTACACTTCTAGTGTTTACTTACTTTATTTTTTAGCTAAGCAAAGTTTCTTGATCGTATTTGTTTTTTTTTCACACAAATTATTTTTCTATGGTCTTTCAATATTTTTTGCCTCTCATGTCGTTTAGTCTAATTGTCGATTTTTGTACCTTTCGATTTGCTATTTTGTCCAACACTTCAAAAATTTCTCGCTAAGCATCGAACAAGCATGGTATGGACTTGCCAAAGTACTAGGCCAATGCACAAAGCACATTCGCTTACAAGGCCTTGCCTAGGTAAAGTCACAAGGCAAGTCCAAAAGTAGATTTTGGATATCTCACTGAAGGACTACATCACCTAATTTTGTCTAATATATTAAATAATTCTCAATAAGGACGATAGCACCATGCATGTCATGGACTCGTTAAAGCATTGCACCAAGGGTGTCCTCAAACGAGACGCACTCGTGCTTGCACAGTATTGTGCCTAGTAAGTTGTAAGGCAAGTCCAAACTTTGGACATTGGATATCTTAAATGGTTTGAGAAATTTTCGATTCAGGTTTGAGCACTTATGAGTTATATATCTTAAGCTTCATAAGAATACTTAAAAAGCATATGTGAAGCTAGTTATGTGCCACTACATACCATGGTATGAAGACATGTGTCACTGTCTACCCACACGGTCTTCTTAGAATTTTCCAACAGCTATTCCAATGAGTCGTTAATATTGACGGTTAGGGTCAGTTACGAGAAATTGCATCAACTGCAATTCAACTGAGAGTGGTTGAGGCTTTTGCGAGAATTGTTTTTTGAAAAATTTTAGAATTTGAAGTACAAACATGTTTGGTAAGTCCGAGAGGATGTTAAAAATGGTAATTGTTTGAACCAAAATTTACCCAAGGAAGAACTTTGGCTTAAATCGGGTCTAGATCGAAATAAATCAAAGAGGAGGACGAAAATCGTGTTTGTATTGATGAGAAAAGCGTATGAATGTGTAAAAACATGGTACCCCGTTCTAGGGTTTACAATGGATGTATGAACGTCTGACCCCCCTTCTAGGGTTTACAGTGCATGCCTTTGGCGAGGGCTATGGTGTGTGATCTGATGTGATCTCCCATTCTTCTCTATCTATCCTTCCCAATTTCGTGGGTTACATGGGTATTTATAGACAATAAATAGGAATTCTATCTTATACAAGTTAAAAATCTATCTTAACTAACAAGTCTTCTAGAAAATCTATCTTATATCTTGGATGCTCTTTATCCTTTCTGGCAGCGAATCTATCATATATTAGAAGATATCTTGGAAAGATTCTATCTTGTTGCTTCGGATCTATCTTCTTTAACCGACTTTCCTTTCGCTGCAAGTCTTGTCTTACTCTGAAGAGGTAGCAAAGAAGTACTAATCGGGTCTTGATACTTCTTTGACTATGTATTGATACTTCTTCGCCTAAAACCTGGGTCGAACAGTACCTTGTAGCTGTAAGGCATTGGGACTTCTCTAGTACTGGGTTGCCTCCTGCTTGGATTATTTCTGGGTCCAACAATACCCCAAATTCATCTTGGTCGTTGAGGCGACGAGACGGGCAAGATGGATTTCACGCCTTTGATACGAATCTTCGCTATTTGCAAGAGTTGTTCGTTGATATAAGCGATTGAGTTTCTAGACAGCAGACGTCTTCGTGACAGAGGTGTTTACAAGAGGTGCGGACTCTATCGAAGCCGTCAGCTATAGGCACGGACATGATCGAAGCTTCTTGCCGCCAGCGTTGGTGTAATCGAAGTTGTGTAGCCTTGGGCATGTTAACTTGACGACAACCGTGAGCATCGGGTGTTAGCCTAATCGAAGTCGCTAGCCCATAGCATAGACTCGACTAAAGTCACAAACCAAGAGCTTACACTCGTTGTCGTGCAAAGGTGATACTTGAGAAACTGAAGATATATGTCTCGGAAGCTATGTCCTGAAGGTACTCTTAAGGTAGTGCACTTGGTTGGTTTTAAGGTCTGCATCGGAGATTCTCTGCGTAAGATAGCGAATACTCGATGAGTTGTACTATGCTCGGGAAGTGAAGCTGTGAAGACGACCCAGTGGTTGGTCAACGTGGAGATTAGCATGGTTGCTTTAATATTTGACGAAGCCTCGCTTGGAGATTCTTCAAGACTTTTCTGATGCGAAGAACGATCGTTGGAACTTATTGACGTAGTAAGATACCTTAGTTAAGTATTATCCACTCGGTACCCCAGCATTAGGATCTTCTTTTCTGGTGAACGTGGAACTTCTAGATGATGAGGATAAGGTGATTGACGTACCCGATGTTTAAGAGGTAATAGACCCCAGCCTCCTTCATCATGAAAGGTCTGATCCATGAGGTTGAGTTAGCCCCATGATAGTAGAATGATTCTTTGAACGCAGGATCTATGTGCAATCTTCATACGCTGACCGATTATTAACTAGGCATGGCTAGATAAAATTGTCATTTAACCAGAGAATGGCCAGAGAAGTACTGACGCGTGATTAGCGGGTTCATCTGAGCCATTTATGATGAATCTTCACGTACGTTTAACCAGCGATGATGCCGGCGCAGCTATGGAAGTCGGTGGCGAGGAGCCTTCGGACGTGGCGGTTTCTCAGACCCCAGCCACCGAAGAGTGGCTCTACTTTTTTCCTTGTTACTCACTTGACTTAACGCCGTTGATTGAACGAATGCGAACCCCTGATTGGGTGTATGTTCGTTGTGGGAACGAATGCGAACCCCTGATTAGGTGTATGTTCGTTCCTTGGAGACTTGATTATCTTGGCCCTGACTTTGTGGTACTTCGCTTTGTCGTCCTTGTAAAGCGTGAACTTACGACTTCCTGATTTTAACCTGCACTTAATCAAGCAACTTTGCCATAACGTTAGTTTAATGAAATATCTAGAGAATTTCCAGAGAAATGCCACCCATTGGTACGGGGTGTTCCCTTTTCGTATTTTGTTTTGTTTCAACGTCCTTGTAAGGCGCGCTTCTGCGTCTTTCAGTATCGCCCTGCACTAGAATAAGATAACTTTGAAATAATGTTAGTACAACTGAATATCTGGAGAATATCCAAAGATATATCGTCCGTTGGTAGGGACGTCTTGTTTTACTCGTATTGAGTTTTGATGCCACGGTATGATGCTTATATATATATATGTTGTTGTGTTAGTACCTTTTTATTTGCGTCAGTTGGCAAACTTTTAGGGGGGCGATGGTCTTGGAGATTGTCCAAGGACGCATCTGTGTGTGTATGGATGCGTTAGTAGATCAGCATCCGGGGAAAGCGTTATGTGACTTTCTCCCATGGCGCATTAGTTTGACATTGAAAGGTTTTTAGGTCTTTGCGCTTTGTTTACTGCAAAGGTCCGTGCATAATTGCTTATGATTAGGCGTCCTTTAGATCCATAAGTTTAGTCCTTAGGATATATTGTCCTCGCGGCGTCCTGCGAATGTGGCCTCGGGTTATCGTTGCTATAGCTTTCCCCTTCTCGTACTAATCCAATGTAACTACATTGATTGGACTTAGATGGGGGGTAACCAACTTATGGGTTACTTCACCACGTTGTATGCGTGACGACATCGCCATTTCTAGACGGTATAACCATGTATTTATACAGTGGTTTTTTTTTGTGTGTGTTTTGTCGCGTATTTGTTTAGTCGGTGAGACGTAAAATAACGCGTGGGGTGCGTTTGAAGCGGTAGTTGAGTTGTGGGAGAGTTGTTTTCTCGCAAAACATCACAAATAGAATTGAAAAACTACTAAACTATGAATTAAAGACAACACATCGACAGTGGGAGCTAGCGCCCCGGAGTCACTTATTGAAGAAAAATCAAAGAGGTCTTAAAGAAGTATTAAACTAAAGCTAGGTGATGATCAGAAAATTAATGAGACCAAACCAATTCAGAAGTAATACTTCTTCAGATGGGTTGCATTTTAACGCGTGTGAGTCGTGATCGACTGTCGTTAGCGTTGGCTCGTAAATGAGCGGGAAGACATTATAGAATGTAGGAAGAATGAGAACGAGTAATAAAGTATAGATAGTAAAAGTAAGTACCTTAGTCTTGTAGCCAATGTTGGCGTATAGCGCCTTGGGACTATATTCGGGCCATGGCTACACATTGAAGTTTCGCATGGTTGGATAATGCATAATCAAGAAGTCAAAAATAGGTGATCACGGGTTTTCCCCAGTGATCCTCCAATGCTTAAGTTAGTAGTGTCTTTGTAAGAAACCGCAAAGGGAAAGCAAAATGTAAACAATAGTTTTTGGGAGTGATACGGATGAAACCTGTGTTTTCCCAACGATTGGATCATGTTCGTGACAATGGTTATTGTCATCGTCGTCTTCTCACCTAATGTTCCTGGATACCGACTAACTGGATGGTGATTCTCTAACTGCGGCCTGGCGGCTATCAACGATCCATCAGCGAGCGATCAGCTTGGATTGTTCCCAAGGAAAGGGGCTTAAGGAGTGTCGTGGTTAGATCAGACGACCCCTGTTGCCTTCTTGCAACTATCAAGGTCTGGCCTCGAAGTTGTCTTCGCAACTTCTTTGGAGATTTTCTAGTGATTGCATAGCCATTGTCTAGAGACTAACAATGAGCGATTGGCTTGGCTTGTTGCCCAAGCAAGGATATTGGAGGGGTTTTGTAGCTTGATCTGGTGTCGAGGTCGCTACACCCCAGTCGTCGTTTTGGAGCCGAAAATGTTGGGCCTTGGAGCCATCTTCTGAACTTCTTTGGAGACTTTCCAGTGACTGCTTGGAGATTGCCTGGAGATTGTCTAGGGAGATACCGACTTGTGCGATCTTCTCTGTAGAAAGCTGCTCGAACATGATTTTTCTAAACCAGGGGAGTGAACCCCTGACCATGGACAATTAAGCCAATATCTTGTTGCTTCTTGGTTCAAGTAACCCCAGCTCATGGTGAATTGGTACTTTGTGAACCGAGCGTGGGTCGCTTCCTTGAGTTATTGGACGGTGTCCGAACCTGACTCGAGTTGACGTTCGTTGTTTTCCGTAGTGGTGAGCTAGTGTCTGGCGGTGGGCACTCTAATATCTGCCGGAATGATGGCCTCACATCCGTGCGCTAGGGAGAATGGTGTTTGAACCGTTGCTCCCTTTGGGTGGTGTGATTAGTTCGATGTTCCACTCTTTACGGAAGTACGCGTCTTCTTGCTTCTGAATTGTGATCTACCATCGCATGTGATCTCTTTTGGTACTCCTAATCTTTTGACATGTTGGTGGACGCAATTTTCCGTCAATGTCCATCCCCCATCTCATGAATGACCATAGGGTGATTGAGGGATGGAGAATCTCTAGCAGCTGGTGTGGGATAGATGTGTGGCGCTGACATGCTTCGTACACCTAGGCGTACCTGGTTAAGTCCTGGAGACTAGTCAGCTAGTACCACCCCTGCCTGAGGATCTTGTTGGCTAAGCTCCAACCCCCAGTGTGGTTCCCTACAGTCTTCCTCGTGCATTTCGCACGTGATGTTCTCGGTTTCTTCTTTTTCTACGCATCTCTGTAGGAAGCATGTGGTAGATTCGTGGAAGAAGATGGCTTTGGCTTTGATCTTGTCCTTGGGTGCTTCGCCATGTAGGAACCAGTTTAGGTATGGCTTGGTCTAGTGGTCGACTGAACTGACCCGTGGACTAGTGGATCTTTGGAGAATATGTGGAGCGAGTGGCTCGGGTGGTGATTCTTTAGCCTTGATTCTTTTGATGATTCGGCCATTGCGGATTACAGTAGGCGAACGAGAAGTATCTTGTTGTGCGTTTTAGGGTAGTGCCTAATCCTGTTAGGGCGTCGGCCGAAGCGTTTTGCGCTCGAGTCACTTGCTCACATTTAATTTGCTCGAATTGCTCGGCCGAGGATTTGACCGTTTTGAGATAACTTGCCATCCTGTCGTCTTTGGCGTCGAAGATGCCTAATATTTGGTTAATGACCAGTAAAGAGTCGACTCGTACCTTAAGTCTCTTGATGGATAGAGCCTTGGCTAACTCTAGTCCAAAGATAAGAGTTTCGTTCTCTGACTCGTTGTTAGTGGCGTCAAAATTACATCTGACCGCCTGAGCTGCTCTTTCCCCCCTTGCCGATTTTAGCACGACTCCGACACCTTCCCCCTTGCGTTTAAGTCTCCTTTGGTGTTCAGTAACCATTCATTCAAGGGCACGTCGAGGGACGATGCCAGGACTTCTTCTTTCGCGTTCTCCTCGGGGGTTGGGGTAAAGTCGGCAATGAAGTCAGCGAGCACCTGTGAATTGATACTTCTTTAGTACTTCATAAAATAGTCGATACTTATCTGAGGATTTGGAGATGAACCGGCTAAGCGCGGCTATCTTGTTGATCAGCTTTTGCACATCCTTTACGCTTCGAGGGGATTTCAGGGAAGCAATCGCCCGAACTTGGTCAAGGCTAGCTTCAATCCCTCACTTGGTCACCACGTGCCCCAGAAAAGTATCAGACGGTACCCCGAAGATGCACTTCTGGGGATTTAGCTTCATGTTGTATTCTTCAAGGGTTCTGGATGCTTCTTTCAAGTGCCCCCTGTGTAAGGAAGCGCTTGTGCTCTTTGCCACCGTATCGTCGATATGCACCTCCGTTGTCTTTTAGCCGAACATAGGCTAAGTCTCTTGCTTGCACCTCTTCGAAGGTGTTACATGGGTGTTTGCGTGATTTCTTTGTATAAACCACCGTCGGGGGTAACCCCTTGCCTGAATGCCTCTACCACAACTGCCACGTCATAGGCTGAGATGGAGATTCTCCCGTGGTTGAAACGGTTTAGGACTTCTTTGGTGGATCTTTGGGACTTTAGAAGTACCCTGTAGAGATCGTTGGATTGCTTTCGACTAGCTAGTGGTAGATTGAGAGCGAAAAGTATCTGAATGATCCGCAAAGGACTGAATGCTCCAGCGTGGGAGACTAGTGAATCAAGTCAGGGCTGGCCCTGTTAGGGTTGTACCGAACCCCCTCTTCATCATAGCTTCGTTGGAATGGTAGGGGACTGCGCTTGCCATCGTCTTCTACTTGTATATTGCCACGTGTTTGTGAGAGTATGTGGTCTCGTTGTACGTGGGCTTACTTGGAATGGAGATTCTTCGAAGCCGTCTGATGCTTCGGGTTTCACGGGCTGCAGTCCCTGGTGAGTTGATCGACTATGACGCCTTTTTGCTCAACAACCTTCTTTTCGATGGCCGTGTCCAGGCCGATCTATTGCGCCTTTTGTAATCTTCCTCGTTAGTGTTGTCACCCGCGATCCAGGGTAGGGTGACATGTCAAGAAAACGAGATCAACGAACAACAAATACGTATAAGTATAGAAGGTCGATATTAATGTGATGCGCAATTAAGAAAGAAAGACTATCTTTTGGCGGCATATTAGAAAATTTGTAATCAAACAAGAATAAAGACGAAATTTGAACCCTTAGAATAGAGAAGCAAAACACGGATTAAATTGTGAGATAAGGGAACGAGGAAACCAGTATATGAAGGACGGACAACGTGATCCGAAAGGGTCGACTCGACAAGTTGCGTTCAGGTTGCTAAGTACTAGTCCGATCCACCTTGTTGTTGCCCAGAGGCTCTCTAGCGACCAACAACGAATGATTGCTTTTCCTTGCTGCCCCTAGTACTGCATCATCCCCTGCTTTGGTTTGATGATCATTTATGTCGCTTTGATGATCGCCCCACTCCTGGCTTCGCTGATCGCTCGAAACTTCTTTGGAACTTCTTTGGGACTTTTTCGGAGTTCTGCCATCTCTTCGTCTCGCGATCTGATGCTTTGATTTTCGTGATTTTTGTTGTTCTCGTAGCGAGAGGGTCAGGATGGGTGTTTTCCAGTCTTGATATTGTGTCTTTTGATCAAGAAAGGTGGAGACTTTTGTCCTTTGATGATTGTATCGATCTTCGGCCCCACGGTGGGCGCCAAATTGTTTGAACCAAAATTTACCCAAGGAAGAACTTTGGCTTAAATCGGGCCTAGATCGAAATAAATCAAAGAGGAGGACGAAAATTGTGTTTGTATTGATGAGAAAAGCGTATGAATGTGTAAAATCATGGTACCCCGTTCTAGGGTTTACAATGGATGTATGAACGTGTGACCCCCCTTCTAGGGTTTACAGTGCATGCCTTTGGCGAGGGATATGGTGTGTGATCTGATGTGATCTCCCATTCTTCTCTATCTATCCTTCCCAATTTCGTGGGTTACATGGGTATTTATAGACAATAAATAGGAATTCTATCTTATACAAGTTAAAAATCTATCTTAACCAACAAGTCTTCTAGAAAATCTATCTTATATCTTGGATGCTCTTTATCCTTTCTGGCAGCGAATCTATCATATATTAGAAGATATCTTGGAAAGATTCTATCTTGTTGCCTCGGATCTATCTTCTTTAACCGACTTTCCTTTCGCCGCAAGTCTTGTCTTACTCTGAAGAGGTAGCAAAGAAGTACTAATCGGGTCTTGATACTTCTTTGACTACGTATTGATACTTCTTCGCCTAAAACCTGGGTCAAACAGTACCTTGTAGCTGTAAGGCATTGAGACTTCTCTGGTACTGGGTTGCCTCCTGCTTGGATTATTTCTGGGTCCAACAGTAATCATGAACGACTAAATGAGTCAACAAGGAGTCACACATGGCAAGCAAGATTGGCTAGATGCAATACAGATTCCTCGAAAAGAAGAGCAAAATGAGATCAAAATGACATTGAATAAATCACCAAAACGTTTAACCTTTGTAGACAGCAGGTTGACCGATCCTCGAAAATGTGAAATAGACAATTCACAAAATAAGTATGAGCAAATCTTGCAAAGAAACTTTCAACCTTGCACCACAAGTAAACCATATATACTTGCAATGCAAGTAAGTCAACTTTACTCTACGGATTAAAGATTTTTGTAACTATTATTATCATTACTATTGATATTGTTATCTTACCGATTTGCTCTTGAAACATTCGACTTAGATCTTTGAATGTAGTTCTCGTGTTCTCTAATCTTCCGGGTTTCTAGCAGCTTGTTCACCTCCTCATCTACAATTTGATTTCTTTCGGTTGTAAACTTTATGTTCCTTCGCTTAACCGAGGGTGGTTTTGATCTACATTGAGTAGGTGATAAATTACTTTTTGGTCTATTCCAACCATGTCTTCATGTTTAAGAAAAACAATTGGTATTGCTTCTTAAGAATCCAACTAGAGGCTTAAAAGCACTCCCCTTGTGGATGATTATAAAACAAACTTCAAAGTAATCTATTTGTTAAAATACTATATTAACAAAACCTAAATATAATTTGATTTAAAAAAAGGCTAAATATAGGAGGGGATTTATGCAACTTATTTTTCAGGGTAGTTGTGTACACAAATCCATATTTGTGGGTGGTTTAGTGAAAATTTAGCCCCTTTTATTACAACGTAATCACCTTTTCTTTGTCCCGTTGATTCTTCTTTACTTGCGCGCTACAATGACCATCCGTGGCACGGCAATCCCGTCCCCGCCCAGAAGACAGAAGGGCCACGTAACGATCCCATATTTACGTGACCAAATTACCCTCCACGAGCCTACCACATTCCCCAAATCCTCGGTTTCATTCCATCAACGAATCCCCGCCCAGGGGTGTAGTTGTCTTTCCGTGCAAACCCTGTGAGAAAATATCTCCACCAGTTCCCCAAGTTCTCCGCTCTGCACCCTCTCTCCTCTCCGCTCTCCGGCTCCATCGGATTGCTGATCTGCTCCATCTCCGTCGGGATTTTTCCACCAGTCGCCGGCGACCATGGCGGTCGTTCTCGGAAACATTCCTTTCCTACCAGACACGGCGTCTTGCCGGACCATAATCATCGAACGGAGGAACCGGCCGTTGCCGTTCGAAGTCGCTCTGAACCTGCCGAAGAGGGATCCGCCTCCGGCCGTGGCCAATTCCAACGGATACTCTTCGTTTTCGAGCAAGGGAGTGGAATTCGACGGCGAGAGCCGGAATTCTAGGGTTGGGGTTAGGGGGAAGGTGAATTCGAAGGTGAATGAGGTGGAATTCGACTCGAATTCGAGCGACGAGGAGAACGGGAACGGGGAAGAGGAAGAGGGGGAGCTCGGTTGGGAGGCTTTGATGAGGAAGAGAGTGAAGCAGTTGGAGGAGGAGAAGGAGCTGGAGAAGAAAGCTGAGGAGTTGCAGGGGAAGCTCGACGAAGAGAGGAAAGAGATGGGGGTTGAGGAGACGGAGGAGGAGAAGAAGATGAGAGTTAAGAAAGAACTCGAGAAGGTTTACTCTCTATCTCTCACCTGATCTCTGCATGATAACGTCTCTCGTTCTTTATTGATATTCATTGATTTTGGCGATTTTGATCAAACTGTGACATTTCCTTGAAGAAGTTGCAGAATGGTTGTCATGTTGCCTCAATTGAAACCATGGCTTCTGTTGTTTGTATAGTTAACAACGATGTTGTGCGATGGGAAATACATTTGTATGGAAAGCCAATTGAATCAAGTAGTTAAACTTAGGATGCTTGGAAGTTGACATATAGAGTTATCACAGATTCATAAATGTGTAGCTTTGCATTCAGTTTCTATAATCTCTCATGCATGTATCTTAATCTTATCTTTGGGTCATTTATATGTGTACGCATTTGAAATCAAGATTATTCCGAGTTGCTCTTGGCATATGTGTCACAACTCACAAGCCAAGCAAGCAAGCAAAGGTTTCATAATATGAGGTGAAAGTAGAGATTGCATTTTGTTGGAGGTGCCACTAGTGTGCTATTAATGACCTAATGCTAAATGGTTTATCTGCCTTGCTTGAGGAAACAGTTAGCTAAAGAGCAAGCAGAGAGACGAGCAACAGCGAAGTTGATGTTTGATTTGGGCCAAAAGGCCTATGGTAGGGGCATGTATGGTCGAGCAATTGAGTTCTTGGAAGCTGCTCTCACAATTATCCCTGGCCCCACGCTGTTTGGTGGTGAGGTTGGTTTGGTTGCTACTATGCAGAACATGATCATCGGGCAGTTTTTCTAGCTCAGTATTTTAGTTGATGAAATAATTGGAAACCCTAACACCTGTGTGTTTGCAGATACAAATATGGCTTGGCATGGCTTATGAGGCCAACAGTCGGCATGATGATTGCATTGAACTTTACCAGCAACTGGAGAGGAAACATCCCAGTGTCAGCATTCGACGCCAGGCTGCAGAGCTTCGCTACATCATGCAAGCACCTAAAATAAAGATAACGCAGGAAGAGATGGTGTCCATACCATTGATTGGCTCTCCTTATGACAAGTAATTTTTATCTCTCTAATGTTTCTGTAGTTAAGTAGTATGAATGCTTTTCATTCTTTTGCCATCTTTGACTGTACCACTGTTAAATATTACATGTTACTTTTACATGTATCACAGAGTGATTAATGCCCAACCCTTATGCCCAACTGCCAAAACCTTTTAGGCTTATTATATAATTTGCTCTGAAACTCAATATTCCTGATTTCAGTGCTTCTTATATGATTCATGTAAAATTTGTGAAGTTGTTGTTTTAGACATACCCGACTTGACTTGCACCCTCCTTATAGGGCTGGGGTAAGGGGAGAAGTGATTCGGTTTTGGAGTTCATTTGTAAAAGGAAAAGGGTTTTTGACATTCTTACAGAGAAAATGACTCTTTCCTCTATCATTTATGAGGATTCTTTGCATTGGTAGGGAATGCTGAGCTTCATTAATCATCATTATGGAAAAAGCTTTTGTTTAAGAGCCTCAATGAGCTCTCATCTTAGATCTATGAACCCAGAAGATTAAACTTGAGGTTTTGTGTGTCCCAGCTACGCCGGGACATGGAGCGACAAATACAAGAATGGGGATCAGCCGGTGATTGGATCGACCACCAATCAGCTGTCATCATCAAGAGATTACCTTGGGGACGTCTTGAAATGGAAGCCTCCGGCTGACCTGGAGAAGAATCAAGCCTTTTGGGTGACGGTTGCGCTGTGGATAGGCTTGGTAGGCGCTGCGCTGTTTCTTCAGAGGTAGAAGACACGATTTGAGTTGTTGAAACTTGAGATCGATCTTTATCTGCCTTCTGAATTCTGATCATTTTTTTTTCCACTTGTAAATATCAGATGAATCGATTTCGTTGTGAAAGTTTGGGGACGTCTTGTGTAAACTTGGAAACTTGTTTTGCATGAGAGTTTCTCATTGCTGTACTAGCCCACAACCTGCTTATATTTTAAGCTTAATTTGTCAAAAGAGTAATGTAATTTAAAAGTCAAACATGTTCTTTTTTATTTGGGAAACTTTAGGAAATATCCTTTTATCGAATAATAAACATAAGTGCTGTTCTTCGCAATAAAAATTATACTACTTCACACTTTTGTAAAACAACTAGTGTATTTATCCGCGTCCTGCGCGGACTTAATTAAAATTTTATTTATATCATTTTACATGATGCATACTTTTTTACACGTCAATAAATACATATATATGTAGATATACATTTTATATATTAATTAGTCATGGAAAAAAGGTACTTGTGTAACTGTATATTAGTCTATTCTCATTAAATCCTACTGCTTACAAATCACTTTTAAAAAAAAATAATAATATGACTTTTCATGCTTAGATAAAATATTTAATCATCAATATTTATCTCCAAATAATTGTTGATGCTTTGTTTCCTTATATGAATGAAAAGAGAAAAATACACTTTTTAAAGTTTATCTATATTAAAATATAGTATGGTTCAATTATGATACATCTCTCAAAGAAATTAATAAGATTTTTTCCTTAATATTACAATATATTTAATTAACATCAACCACTTTTTACTCTCATTAAATAATAAAATTGAAGCGCGTTATGTTATTGTAAATTGATCAAATTTATACAAAGATGTATATATTTCTATACAACGATATAAAATTCGTACGTACGTACATAATACATAATCAAAGGGAAGTATATTAATAATGAAAAAGAGAAAATCTGTTTCACAGTAAATTAGGACGTAGAAATCTAAAATAAACCACGGAATATTTATTTTTTAAATAAATCAACAAGCTTTTAGATGAAAGATTTGATAAACTTGTTTAATTCTATTTTAATCAAATCCCTTGATTCTCTAAGGATTTAATGTGTACATTTTAGTTTGATTTAAGGAGATAAATGAAGAGATTTGATATGATAAACATGTTTTACAGTAAATCAAGAGATTGGATCTATATTAGGTAGACCTGTCAAAAGTTGACCCGATCTGTAAACCCGACCCGACCCGAACCGAAATTTCTGGGTTTCAACCCGAAACCCAGTTTGAACCCGAACCCGGTAAACTCGAAAATTTCTGGGTTAGGGTCGGGTCAAACCCGATGGGTCAAGAAAACTGTAAGGCGGAAAACTTATTTTAGAATACACTCTAATATAGATTCCGTTTGACAACTCAGTGCTTTTGCTGATGCTGATCGATTGCTGATGCTGATGGATTGCTGACGCTGATATAAATTGCTTATATTGTATGCTGATATTGAAAACGTTTTTTTTTCGATAAGCAAATGGGTGTTTGGTAAGACGGTTTGCTAATTTTGTATGTATAAAATACAACTTTACCATTTTACCCTTGGAATAATAAAAAAAAATAAAACCAACCCCTTTCCCCTCATTCTTCCAAACCTTCGAGCCCGTCCTATCATCCATGGCTGCTGGCGGCCGTATGACGTCTCTCATTTTGGTGGTGTTTTAGTAGTTAATTTCCCTTGTAAATATGTGTTTTCATTCATTTCTTTGTTAGTTTCGTTCCTTTTTAGCTTAGTTCCCGGTTTTCTTTAAGAGTCGAAAACTATGCGAGTTTGTTATGTTTTGTAGGTAAAATGGCGCAAATGAGGACATTTTGGAGGAGCAACTAAGAAGGAGCTAAGCCAAGGAATCAAGGAGCGGAAATGCCATGCCAAGAATTAAGAGGAACCAAAGGAAAACCAAGAAGAGACAAGGACCGAGGCCCAGGACCGAGCACCACTACATCGGGCCCGAGATCGAGCAACCAATGACCAGGACCGACGTTCCCAACGTCGGGCCCGAGGTCCCCAGCGTGTCGGTCCGAGTCGGCATTTGTGAGGATTAGGCCCCAAGGCACAAATGTGGTGAACTTCTAATTTTGCCCTTCTTCTAAATTGGAATTCCTTGGTCCCCAATCAAGAGAAAAGCATAATTAGAGAGAGATTAGAGATCATCCAACAACAATCCCACACCAAATCACTCTCAAAGGCTCAAGGAAGGCTTGGAGAGCAAGGAGAAGAGATGAGGAGGAGAAGAGGAGGAAATCGGTGGAGAAGAGAGGAGTTCTAGTGAGTTTGCACTTGTTTTGATTTGGTTTTAGTAGAATTAAGACTTGGATCTTGTGAACCCTTTGAGATTTGAATGCAATTTGAGTTTAATTTGAGATTGATGATTGAGATTTGCTTGCTTTTACATTTGATTGCTCTTTACTCTTATCTTATGGAGTAGATTCCATAGTCTTGGGCTATGGGGGAAACCCCTAGCTAGGATTGGGTAGGAAACCCCAATTCCATAGCCTTTGAGTGCTCGATCTATGAATCCTCTCTGCACTAAGCTTCAATTCTCTTGTGGAAACAAGGGACATAGGGCTTGTGATTGGTAAGAGTAAGTGAAAGTGATCTCTCACCCAATTACTAGACCTAACATCGAAGGAGAGTGAAAACTCCATTGGGTCGAAGTGTAGAGTGGAGAGATCGAAGGCTAGCAACCTCGATCTCACAAAGGATCAACACTTATTAGTTGAGTTGGGGTGGAATTACTCAAGTCTAGTTAGGGAAGGAACCCAAAAACCCAAGACCGATCTACTATTTTGCCTAATCGAGTTACCCAGTCATCGGGCCCGACGTTGAGCCAAGTCGGTCCCGGCCAAAACAACCTCGATCCACCCTCGGACCGAAGTGACCAGTGTCGGTCCGAGGTGATTTCTTCCGTTTTCCTTTATTTTGCCTTTCTTTTATCTCTTTTTAGTCCTTCGGGTACTCTCAACGCACGAACTCCCGTGTGTTCGACATCCTACCTCTTTACTACAAGTGAGGTTCGGTTTATAAATTTAAATTTTGACCACCACTCCCGGACCGATCACCGTACTCCTCCATTCTTCCAAATCCATCTCCCAACAAATCAAACAACTCCCAAATCGAGTACCTTACCCGGAAACAATCCGGGGGAGGCGAGCAAAGTGGCCGGGCTGAGGCCCGGGGGATGGTGAAGACCTGGGTCTGAGTGACCGCCAAGTCCGCCGGCCGACTCTGTTTGAAGCCCGAATCAGATCCGGCGGCCGGAGACAGCGGGGTGCCGGCGAGTAGGTGAGAGAAGGAGCGGCACTCGGAGTTGGGATCCGTGTCGGAGAAGAAGTTGGAGACGATGGTCAGCGGGCCCGGGCTCACCCCGAACCCGCCCGAATCGAGGAACGTTTCGATTGGGGCCCGAGGTGGGAGCGAGATGTTCGTCGGACGGCCCGACGCTTTCGTCGACGAAACGGCGTCGTCTTCCGACATGTTTCTATTGGTGGTGGAGGAGGCGGCGGCGCTGGTGTTGTTGCTGGACAGTGGTGGTGGTACTGTCGGGGTTGTCGGACTGGATTGGAGGGGGAGAAGGGTAATGGGGGAAATAAGGAAATAAGCAATGCTTATAATTTCTTGCTTATTTGGATAAGCACCTCCCCCCATGCTTTTTTTTTGTTGCTTATAAGCAAAAAAGTGCTTATAAACACTTAAAAAAAACCCGTTTGGCAAAACTCATTTGCTTATTTTGTGCTTATAAGCAAAATGTGCTTATAAGTCTTTAAAAAACGCGTCGCCAAACGGGCTCATAATGAAATGCTAGATTGACGGGTAATTGTGCACCCAAAAGTTTTAATTATATTACAATATATAAAATTATTTTAAAAAATTATGATTTATTTATTATTAAAATATTTAATATAATAATTTGATATTATATTTTATTATTTAAATAATATTTTATTTAAATTTTGGTCAAAAAATTGATACTCTTGACCCGTTGGGTTGATCCGATCCGACCCGAAAACCCGAAGCGACCCGACCTAGTTTGACCCATAACCCGATTGACCCGAACCCGAACTCAACCTGAACCCGGGACGACCCGACCCGACCCCGTCCGACCCGACCCGATTGACAGGTCTATTATTGGGTAATAGGGATTTAATTAATCTTTATCAAATCTTTCATTTAAGAAACTTCTTAATAAAAATTAAAAGTAAACACGTTTCTTTAAGGAAATAGTACTTAAATGAAAAAAATTATTTCCTCGATGAAAGATTTGAATTTTTATTAAGGAACATAGATGAAAGACTTGATAAAGATTGATAAGATAAGATTAAAATGGTTTTTATTTTTAAATAACATATGACATTTTGTTTTGGGATATAATAATAGATAATGTAAAATTGAATAAATTTTTTGGCAGTAGAGATTTGGTCAAAATTTAAATATAAATATTTTTTAAATATATTCCATTTGTCAAAATTATATAATAAAATAGCAACTTCACAAATATTAAGATGATACAAAGTTAAATTACATTAAGTTTTATTAATACATAAATATTAAAATCGAATAAAATAAACATTTTTCTATTTGTAATTGAATTTAGATAAAATAATATAGAAACATCACAATTATTAGATAGTAATTTATTATTATGTAATCATATCAAATTGAGATGAATAAAATTGAAGCACGTTCCTCTCAATAAATAATAAAATTGAAGCGCGTTATGTTATTGTAAATTGATCAAATTTATACAAAGATGTATATAGTTCTATACAACGATATAAAATTCGTACGTACGTACATAATACATAATCAAAGGAAAGTATATTAATAATGAAAAAGAGAAAACCTGTTTCATAGTAAATTATAAAGTAGAAACCTAAAATGAAACATGGAAGTCGTAACGTAATTGGTTAGTGGGAGGCCCGGAAGTTCTATTCTGGCGACTAGCTTCTACCGCTAGCGCTTGGACTTTCAAGCAGCTTTCATTCAAGCGAGGGAAGTCCCACGAAAGAAGGTAAAATAAATCAACTGACTTTTAGATGAAAGATTTGATAAACTTGTCTAATTTTATTGTAATCAAATCTCTTGATTCACTAAAGATTTAATGTGTACATTTTAGTTTTATTTAAGGAGATAAATGAAGAGATTTGATATGATAAAGATGTTTTACAGTAAATCAAGAGATTGGATCTATATTGGGTAATAGGGATTTAATTAATTTTTATCAAATCTTTCATTTAAGAAATTTATTAATAAAAAGTAAAATTCAACACGTTTATTTAAGCAAATAGTACTTGAATGAAAAAAATTACTTCCTCGATGAAAGATTTGAATTTTTTTAAGGATATTTGATGAAAGACTTGATAAAGATTGATAAGATAAAATTAAAAAGGTTTTTATTTTTAAATAACATATGGCATTTTGTTTTGGTATATAATAATAGATAATGTAGAATTGAATAAACTTTTTGGCAGTAGAGATTTGATCAAAATTTAAATATAAATATTTTTTAAATATATTCCATTTGTCCAAATTATAAAATAAAATAGCAACGTCACAAATATTAAGATGATACAAAATCAAATTACATTAAGTTTTATTAATAAATAAATATTAAAATCGAATAAGATAAATATTTTTCTATTTGTAATTGAATTTAGAATAAAATAATATATAAACATTTAACATTATGTAATCATATCAAATTGAGATGAATAAAATATTGTAAAATAGTTTAGAATAAAAATAAAATAGATAATTTTGTCAATTAATCTTCACTGCCATATTAAAATAATAGGAATTATTTTATTATTGAGCTAGAGAGAGAGAGAGAGAGAGTAAATTTGGAAAGGATGTGAGTGTTTTTTATGACATAGATATGATTTATAAATGAGATGGAAAAAATTATATCACATGGCTTAATTTGTAAATAAAAATTATATGTTGTGGCTTAACAATATGATGACACGTGGCAAAATCCTCGGTGGCGTAATGTGGTATCGATATGTGGAAAAAGCTGACGTGACACAACGTGGCGGCTCCAATCCATGCACTAACTTTTTACCTTTTTAAACTTTGAAAATCAGCCATCTAGATATATTTTTGAATGTAATCACCAATTCACGGGAAATGCCT
This sequence comes from Polygonum maritimum, assembly GCA_963924305.1. NCBI lineage: Eukaryota > Viridiplantae > Streptophyta > Magnoliopsida > Caryophyllales > Polygonaceae > Polygonum > Polygonum maritimum. The sequence continues at coordinate 12,425,774 of OZ002728.1, forward strand.
CGATAGCCAAAGGTTTCGAAGTTTTTTATGAAAATAAACAATTACTTCGAAGATACATACCAACTAGACCTGTCAATCGGGTCGGGTCGGGCGGGTTCGGGTTGGGTCGTTCCGGGTTCGGGTCATTTCGGGTTCGGGTTGAGATCAGGTTCAGGTCCATCTGGGTCGGGTCTTGATGGGTTATCGGGCGGGTTCGGGTTGACCGGTGGGTCAATTTTTTTTGAAACTTTACAAACTACAAATTTAAAACTTCAAAGAAGACCACGAAGACATACATGTTAAATAGTGTGGTATTGCGATTGACAAAATTTTGGATATATATATAGTATAAGGTTGTGGATATATATATATATTAAATATTATTTACATATAAAAAAATTCCGGATATATTATATGGCATGGATAGAAATGAACTTCCTAGCTTAATTTGATTCTTTGTTATCAAGTTCTTTTTTGTGAAAGAAGGGAAAGCTACATCTGGATTTATTCATGAATGATTCATAATAAAAACAATCAGTCAAGCATTTAGAAACATAGAAGAACATGTGAACTTATAAAAGTCCACAAACTAATTTAATTTACTACTTCTAGTCATCTGTATACTTTCAATTCAATCACAGAAAACATCTTTCATACTGGACACAAGCTTCACAAATTAGAGATAAGCAAAATGCAGCAAACAAGTTTACAAAAAAAAAAAAAGAACTTAAATGCATCAAATAGAAACTCAACAACGCGCCATTTTTAAATTTTAGGAAAAAATTTCAAAATAAATTTAGCGCATGAAAATTTCATGACCTGCCGGGTTGGACCCGACCCTAACCCAAAATTTTCCGGGGTTACCGGATCGGGTTGAAACTGGGTTTCGGGTTCAAATTACCGGGTTGAAACCCTGAAATTTTCGACCGGGTCGGGTCGGATCAGGTTTTGACAGGTCTAATACCGACTCAAAGGAACATTTTTGGATGTAATAACCAATTCACAAGTTTTTTTTATGGAAATAAACAATTACTTCAAAGATACATACCAATTTAAAGGAACAAAAATATAGAAAGTTATATACCATATTAATGTTTTTAAATATTTATATGGTTTATCACTTTAATGCTTGAATTTTCTTTTCCATTAACCAATTAATTCTAACTTGGTACACATCTTAATTTCTTCTCAACATATGTAACATCTCGTCTTTCTGACAAAACGTTACTTAGTAGTAGATCTCATGAGGCACTACCAAGCTATTTTGACAACTGAACATCTGGATCTTGCAACGCGGGCACGAGAAAACAAGAAAACATCCAACTCGTTTAATGAAAGAAAGAAGACCTATAGTCTCAAAACCAAATTGTTATGAACCAACTCTCAAAACAACACCAGAAACGAATTCTAACAACTACTCAACTTACCACAACTCAAAGCCCAAACGTCAAACAAACTTCTACTCGCTTAACAATATCGAAAACACTACAGTAGGAGCTAGTAAATAAAACAGCACCCCTTAAACTATCTAATGTAACACGCGCTGCCGCTCTGCACCACCATTTCTCGATGCTCGATCACGACATCTTGATTACCTAAACTGAAAAATAGTTACCCGAAGGGTCAGATCTTACTCCATCAAGCTAGGATAAGCGAAGGATCAAATCATACTCCATATATCAAGCTAGAATAAGCAAAGAAGCTATAACACGTTTTAAAACAATTTTCCTAAAATCAATAACCAGTGTCTCAAACACCAACATAACTCTAGTCCGTTCCTAAATCCAGTTAGTCATAATCAATTTCAAAGTCCATATTTAGGCAATTAATACACACGATCACTTAATAACCCATTTAAGACCATTAATCAATTTAACACACACAATTATACTCTTCATTTCACCTTCCCCACACATACTTACACTCATACCATCACATATCAAATCTCATGTCCATTAAACGGCGATGCAGCCATTCACCGTCATTGCACCCCGAATCGACGATACAATCCTTTCCCATCATTGCACGTCTGTCTGTCGATACAACCCTTCCAAATCGTTACACCCGGCCTTTTCTTATACATAGAAAACTCTTTGAAACCTTAATAATACTGAAATACACTCGAAATCCTTATCCACCATAAAACATATAAAAAAAATAACGTTGCACACCGTATCACACTATAACAAAATTATTCATAAAAATAATCAATCGGGATTAGTTCCCCAAAACCGATCTCATAACCACAATGCAAACTCAAACAAGCTAGAACAGAACCGAGTAAGACGAAAATCGACTTACCTCAACGAACGGAGGTTTCCTGACGACTCTCAAGAATCTAAGTAAGGAGGAATGTGTAGATTCCCCGAAGAAGATTTCATGATAAAAAATTAATAAATAGAATCCTATGATCTAGCGAACATGATCGAACAATCCACTTAACCAGGAGAAACTATTTAACAAGTCCTTAGTTCCTTCCTTAGTCCCAAAACAAAGTGAACGTTCCTTAATTCACCCACTCGACCTGTTGAGAAAACTCGTCTTTTTTCTCTTCGTGTGATTAAGATGGGTAAATGAGATAACTAATATACAAACTAATTTGTATATATTTTGAGGAAAGAGATTACAAACACTAACGAATTTTATGTGGAACTCTCACCCGAACTCTTACTTAAACTCTCACCCACACGAGGGATTACCAACACACTCTCACTTATACACTCAATTGATTTCTTAATTTGAGTGGTTGCCAAAATGCTACACATACATGCCTATTTATAGGCTTTACATCTTGGTTAGTTCAAGCTTCTTCATAGTTCTAGACAATTCTATAAATTACTATCTCATCCCACTTATTCTACCTAATTCTAGAACATCCCACACTATTCTCCTATTTACCACTCTAGCTACATATTTCTAGATTTTTCATTACTTTACCCAAATATTCTAGATGCCTCTTTGGATTGGGCTTTATCATTATGGGCTATTTAAGTTGATCCACTTCTAATTAAGGAGGGAAAACCCAACAATCTCCCCCTTCCGACTTAATTTGGAAGTGTAGTAGTGTCACGATCTCGTCGTTCTTGTTTATCATCACCTTGGTCATCATGTGTGACCAGATCTTCATGCATCCCTTTGTGGAGACGATACTCTCTGCCTTAAACAAGGCGATACTCCTTCATCTTTGATTTCCAAGAGCCAGCTCCCCCTTCAGAGGCATCCGTAAAGCCTGACGTTGAACTCTTGGAATCATTTTCTTTGATCGGTTCTTCCTATGTGCTCTTTAGCACAGGCTCCTCTTTTGCCAGCTGGAATGAGTGGTCTTCATGCATGGCTTTCGTCTCTTCTTGCATGGCTTTCTCCTGTACACAAGTGAGGCTCTCATGCAAGGCTTTTGTCTCTTCTTGCACGGCTCTTACCCCCTTGGTTTCAAGTTCGCTAACCATTTCCACTTCATCGGCCTGTGGTTGTCTTTCATCCGTGAGTATATCATACTCACACGGGCTATCCTTTCTCTCTCAAGAGGATTGTCCTACAATATCTCCATCATCAGCGTCACCATTCTCGGTTGTCACCGCTCCTCGATCAATCTTCTTGTTGATCGGATCCCAATGTTGATGGCTAACTCGTCTCTGGGAGGATCACGGTGCATGAACTCCTTGGTCTTGGCATCGGGCTCGGCTCGCATTAGGTATAACAACCCTTTCTTCCTTCCTCGAGCCAGAATCTGACTTCCCTTGGTGACCTTCCACTTTCCTTCACCAAAGAGATTCACTAGACCAGCTTCATCTAGTTTTCCCGCCGATATAAGATTGAGGTGCATGTCCGGTACATGCCTCACATATCTTAGGCAGAGCTTGCATCTTGTATCACACGTTAGGATGATATCTCCTACCCCAACGATCTTGCTCATGCCTCCATTTCCCATCCATATGTTACCAAAATCACCATTTTGGTAGGATGAGAAGATACCTTTATCGATCATACATATGCTACACATACATGCCTATTTATAGGCTTTACATCTTGGTAGATTTAGGCTTCTTCATAGGTCTAGACAATTCTATAAATTACTATCTTATCCCACTTATTCTAACTAATTCTAGAACATCCCACACTATTCTCCTATTTACCACTCTAGCTACATATTTCTAGATTTTTCATTAATCTACCCAAATATTCTAGATGCCTCTTTGGATTGGGCTTTATCATTATGGGCTATTTAAGTTGATCCACTTCTAATTAAGGAGGGAAAACCCAACACAACCCACTAATTACCTATTAGTATACTTAAGTGCATCCAGATATAACTATCCCTCTACTCCACTTTGACTTTCGTCCATGAACACCACTCAAAGCTTAGCTTCCTCCCCGCAAATTCACCTCCTCTCTACTTTCTTTTTCTTTTTTGTTATTTCTTCTTTTGCTCGGGTTCCCACCGAACACACCCGACCACCTTTTACCTTCCTAGACCGCCGGTTGATCTTCTCCCGTATCTCCTCACCGACACAACCCACCTACCCCGCTCGATCTCGCACGCACCACCGTCTACCTACACTCTACCGAAACTCCCTGGCGGTTCCAAACACCCGCCAGCCAACCCACCGACGACTGTGTTAAGAAAACCGAAACGAGAACTCACCGACGCTCGGGATGACACGGGGCTGGAAAGTCGGCGACTTGGGCGACTCCTCGAGGCTTAACGGCGAGGTCGATGTACTTGCCGGCAATGAGGATGATGATGACGACGTCGATGAAGGCTGCCGGCAACAAACGGTAGGCTTTGGTGGTGATGGACGTTGGCTTGCAGAGTTGCGGTGGTTCCAAGCCCGTCTCAAACATTTTTGGGCCCTAGGACGAAATAAAATTAGGGGGCTTTTAGTATAAACTAGTAACAGTCCCGGGCACGACTTGAATTAAATAAATTATCCATGTTTCATTAATTGTTATTATGGAGTATTTTTTTTAATTATTTATTTATCTATAAATTTAATGTTTTATATCTTATAAATTTCATATTTGAATTGGATATATTAGTTAGATAGATTTGGTAAGTTATATCGATTTTTTTTCGTTAGATTAGTTAGATAGATTTTTTTTTTGTTAGATTTTTTTGTGCAACACATATTGTTTTATTTCAAGCAATATATTAGATAGAGTTTTTTTTTAAAAAATTGGTTAGATAAGAAGATATCTAATATGGGGTCTACAATGAAATTTCAACCAATCAAATAAATTGAATTGTTTTATTAAAGATGGGTGACGTGGTCCAATGAGGAAGTACTACGTGTCGGGCTAAATATTAAATCTAACCTCCGCTTTAGTATATAGTTATGATTATTGTTTATTATTTTAAAATATTATTATAATTTAATAAAATATTTTATGAAAAAAAATACGAACTTAATACAATATAATCAACCTTATTAATATTTAGGGGATTCAATCCACGTCTTTAAATTAGGGACCCGTTAAATTGTATTTATAAGCGTCGTTTTTTAAAACTAAATAAACTAGTTATATTTATAAAAATCTATGTACATAGAGATCTCCTACGTTGAACAATAATATAGACTAAGTATGATATTAATATTTTAGCACAACTATTTAGAGCCATACATATATATATATATATTTAATATAATATATGAACAATTACAAAAGCCTATATACGATCCATCTTCTCTTGAGCCTAGAACAAGAGTAACAAAAATTTGCAAAAATATATCGCTTAAATAGGAATGATTTTATAGTCCAAATATATTTTTTAAATTAGATATTTAAATGGGCCTTTTTAATTTTAATAAACATAATTTTACTAATATTATTATTTTTTTCTAAAACGGGGCCTCTAGTTTTCGGGGGCCCATGACGACTGCCCCTCCTCGCCACCCCTTCTAGCCGGCCCTGGGTGGTTCCCTCGGGGACGAAGGTAGAAGGAGCTAGACTACTTACGAACTAAGTGCTTATCACTTCTCTCGTACGCATCCCTATATATATATAACTCTACGTAGATTAAAGCTCAATAGAGAATATGTAAGTATTAGAAAACAAGAAAACAATTGTGGGCATTTGGATGATAATCAACTAGATCGTTCAGATTACCTATATAAATTTGACACGGTTTCAAAATTAAACCAATTTCTTAATATAGGAAGTGATGATTAATTCCAAAATTCCAAAATAGGTCACATAAAGAATCTAGCCACAAGAAATTACTATTATATACAATATTACTGTACATATATACATCTTGATCTGTAGAAATAGGTCACATAAACAATCCAGCCATAAGAAATTTCGTATATAAATGCCTTAGGTTGTCATATACAATATTACTGTACATATATACATCTTGATTTGTAGAAGTAGGTCACATAAACAATCCAGCCACAACAAATTTCGTATATACATTCCTCAGGTTGTACACGATTACTGTACATATATACAACGATTGGCAACGTGATTGTTCGTGGTGGCTTTGGCGATGTGGTGGTTCAGACGGGGCCTTCCAGCGAATTGGTGGTTCCGACGACCGGTGCAATGGTGGTTCGATGTGGCCGGCGCAATGGTGGTGGCCGGTTACACCGGCGAAGTGGTTATTCCGAGCGCAATGGTGGTTCGATGTGGTGGTGAGATTAGTATCCGGCGCAATGGTGGTGGCCGGCGAAATACAGTAGAGGCCAGTGAAGTGGTGGTTCGGCGAAGTGGTTACAGCGGTGGCGAAGTGGTGGTTCGGCGAATCATGGTGGCCGGAAATGCAATGGAGGCTGACCAACACAATTTTTTTTCATTAGTTGTACATACAATAATGCAATTAGAATCCAGTCGGGACAAATTTCGTATATACATCCCTAAGGTTGTCATATACAATATTTACTGCACATATATACAACTTGATCCGTAGAAATAGGTCACAGAAACAATCCAGTAACAACAAATTTCGTATATACATTCCTCAGCTTGGCATTACCAATATTTCTGTATATATATACATCTTGATCGGTAGAAATAGGTCACATAAACAATTTACACATAAATTCAAGACATATACTAAATCAAATTAATCATATACATAAGGAAAAAATTATATAAAAAATTAGCTGATGCCATATTTATACGATTAATTATTGGCAACGTGGTGACTTTGGCGACGTGGTGGTTCGATGCGGTGGTTCACTGAACGTTGGACACCACACTCGAATGTGACGAGGGGGAATGGGTCGAACGGGGAAAGGGGACCCGGACGAAGCTCAACGGATGGTAATGGGGGGCGAAACTCCGACGTGTTTCGATTGGGGGCTACGAGAGGCCGGCGGGAGGGGACCCGAATCTACGGATGAGCACCGGCGACGGGCGGAATCGGGAAGCGACCAGTGTCGGGCACCAGATCTGGGGCGGAATCCGGGGGACAGGCAAAACCCCAAATCTGGAGGGGGGATCCGGTCAGGCGGGGTGCAAGGCAGGTGGCGACGGGTGGTCGCCGGAAAACTCCCTGGAGAGGGGTGGCGCTAGGGCGAGAGGTTGAGCGACGACGGTAGGGCGGCAAAGTGGTGGCTGGCGAAGTGGTGGGGCTGCAATGGAAGCCGGCGAAGTGTTTTTCTAGAGCATCTATTGTGGAACTGCAATGGAGCGTAAATGGTGATTTTAGAGAATTATAATTTTGGCAGTTACAATTAGTAGATCATGGGAGAAAATCTCTCCTATTTTAGATTTTTTGCTATTATTATTTTTTTGGATATTAACATAGCTAATTTCACCATCTATCACAAATCTCATCTAATGGATGAGATTTGTGCTCTTGTTCTCTATGGAACCTACCTATATATACACACATTTTTTTTATCATTTAAGAGAAAACTTACATATTATAATATTTATTATTTAAGTGTAACTAATTTTTTTAACTTATTGTTTCTCTAAATGAAATAATCTACGGCCCATTTAATTGGGTAGCAAGACCCGGAGTAACTTACCGGTCAATAAACGGAACTGGATAGAATCAAATATTACAACATATCCATAGATTGTCAATAGCAAGTTAATATTATTCTTTCTAAAAGTTAATAACTTTATTTTTATTTAATAGAAAACATAATTAAATAGAAGTTTGGCCCAATTGAACAAAAAACAATTGCAGCCATCAATTGAGCGGCCACTAGCACTAATGTTACAACTATAGATTAAAACTAGTATTAGTTCTCGTTGATTTAATAAAAAAAATCACTTTGTATATGTTATTCAAAAGAATAGTTTGATATCATAAAATCTTTTATCGTTTTATTTTATTTACTTTTTATAGGAACTAGTTTTACCCGCCGTACCATGTATGACTATGTTTTAAATATTAAAATTATTTTCAATACAATATATTAGCGAATTTATGCACATTTAATTTCATTTACTAATAACATACACTATGATAGTACAATTATATTTTGAGTAAAATTTAATTGAATACCTTTTTTCATTGATCAATTCATCAAACACATAGATCAATTGCAAAACGTTCCATATGACATATGAGAATATCAAAACATAGATTATAATATGTAGAAATAACGTACTTGCTTAGATCAATTCATCAAACGTAAAATTATAATGATATGGATATTTAGAGATAACCTAAAATTTAGATTAATTTATCAAACGTAAAATTTATAGCATACTTGCTCATAGATCAATTCATCAAACGTGGATATTTAGAAATAACATGGATCGATTGGATACCTTTTCTCTTTTTATTCTTTTCTCTTCTCTTTATTTGATTTTTATATAACAATCCATTCATGTGTTAATATTTATAAACTCTTAGGATGAATCTAGATTGTATAGATAGATAAAATTTGGATATTTTATAATATATGATATTAATTTGATAGATTTTGGATATAGATATTATTAGAGAGAATTGGGTGGGAGGGACTCAAATGGTGACAATATGAAACAAATGGACTCAAGGTGACATTAATGAAGAGAATGGGCTATTTTTGAAATTTGGGGGTGACATGTGCTCATTAAAACCCCCCACTTCTCTCCTCCTTTCTCTCTCCTCCCATTATTTCCCAGCTCTCTCTTTCCCTCTCCCTATTTCCCACATCTCTCTCTCTCTCTCTCTCTCTCTCTCTCTCTCTCTCTCTCTCTCTCTCTCTCTCTCTCTCTCTCCCTATTTCCTCTTCCACCCTCTCTTCTCATCTCTCCCTATTTCCTCATCCCCTCAATCTTCAAAAAAAGCGGTGACAGGTTTTTCGAGGTGGCCGACGAGGGCGACGGGCGGCTGAAGAGGCCGACGGGGCGGCCGAAGAGGGCGACGGGGCGGCCGACAAGGGCAACGGGCCGGCCGAAGAGGGCGACGGGGTTGACGGGGCGGCCGAAGAAGGCGATGGTGCGGCCGACGAGGGCGACGGGGCGGCCAACGAGGGCGACGGGGCGGCCGACGAGGTGGCGGACAAGGTATGTTTCTCTTTAAAAGCTCTAAATCTAGGTTTTTTTTAGATTTTCTAGATCTAGGGTTTTTGAAAGTTCTAGATCTAGAATTAGATCTAGATCTACGTTTTTTTTCGTTGATGTTTTTAGATTTGGATGTAGATCTAGAATTTTTTATAGATCTAGATCTAGATCTAAAAAACGTTGACAAGTTTCTAGATCTAGATCTAAAAAACGGTGACAAGTTTCTAGATCTAGATCTAAGAAACGGTGACAAGTTTTTAGATCTAGATCTAAAAAACGGTGACAGAAACCCTAGTACGCAGTGACAAGGTTTTGTTTGGTGGTGACAGGTTTGAGTGTCATGACGTCATGTTCTGGGATGTTTTTGTAGTTGTCACCAAAAAAGCCCATTTACCTCAATATTTCACCGCGCCATCCACTTCCCCTATTTTTGTCACCATCTGAGTCCATTTACCCAAAATCCTCATATTATTATGATATATCAATGTATGGTAATTAGATAGATACATATGAGAATTTTTTAATTACAAAATTAATAAGGATAGATAATTGATTTATAATTAATTTAACTTGGGGCCATAATTAAAGTGGAGGCTCGAAACACATCAAATTCATCAAACGTACTGAATAAAAATTATAACCTAAAATTTAATTTAATTTAACGGGTTAACATATTGAATTTAATTAGAATGCTCTATAATCTGATATGTGTAAAATAATCTTTTTTGTCTAGAAAAAAATAACATTTTCATATCCTAAGATTTTCATTATATGTCTTTACTTATTAATATCTTACTTATAATAAAAATAAATTTAAAATATGAAGTACGAGTCATAGTCGTGTCATGCATAGTCGTAGTATTGATTAACTCAGGATGGTATGTAAAATTTCAATTTCAAAAACCATTGCCAACTAAATATGTATTTAACAAATTAAATCATACACATGATTGTATGTAATTTCCTAAATAAAATCGATCATATGTACGGATTATTAATCAAATCACCACAACGCCATGATCTTTATATAGCTTAAAGATTTGATATGATGATTTTGATCTGTGTACAAATTTCAAAAGCTAATCTTATTTCAATAAAATTTTGTTCGAAAGTGGCTACAACATCACGGAATACCAACTACAAATTCAAAGACTTAGTTTAATTAAAAATGAATGTGATCCGTAGATGGATAGTACGTAGTATTATGTCAAGGAAATGTCACGATCTTCATAAGATATAGATATTGTTCTAATATATCAATAGATGCTAATTAGATAGATATATATGAGATTTTTTTAATTGTAAAATTAATAAGGATAGATAATTAATTTAACATGGTGTATGTGACCAGAATTAACGTGGAGGCTCAAAATATATCCTTCGACTTTAATATATAGTATAGATTGTGTTAATTTTTTTGATACTATTCTGATAGATTATGGATATAGATATTATTCTAATATGTCAATATATGGTAAATAGATAGATACATATGAGAATAGATAATTGAATTATAATGTATTTAACATGTGTTGGAGCCAGAATTAACGTGGAGGCTCGAAATTCTCCGGCTTTAATATATAGTATAGATTATTTTAATGATAGATTATTTAAGTTATAGTACATTCTTTTAATCAAACAAAGATGAGTAAGATTATAGTTTTTGGATAAGGATTTAATGCTTGTTTTTATCAACAAGTTTCTTTATTTTAAAATGATAATTATTATTATAGTTATTTTGGAAAAAAACAAATCAAAATTGTATATAATTTTCATATATACGTAGAATCAAGAATAAAAATTTTAACCAATAAAAAATAGAGGGTGGTTCACGTGCATACGGGTCTCTAAGAGAGACCTAATAGCATATAATAACCATTGGATCTTCCAGATCCAACGGCGTGCTAGTGCGCGTGTGGAAGCGTGTTAAAAAGCTCGCAAGAGCTTAGCTCTATCTCCCCCCCAAAACTGCTTCTTTTCTGTTTTGAGCGAGAGAAAGGATTTCGTGTGAAAGCAAGCCGTTCGAAAAATTCAACTTCGATCTCACATAGAATAATTTCATCACTGAACATTTCCGATTTCATACGTTATTTTAAATCTCGCAAAAATGAATTCAAATTCAGTTTTGACATCGTTTCCCAACCAAATCAATACATAGACGGAAATCGTCAAAGGTCGTTTTACAATTGAAATTGAATATCAAACATGAAACTCAAGGTATCAATAATGCATAAAATCAAGACTTACCTACAACTAAAGCTTCCTCTCGCAAAATTTGTGACAAAATGAACACCTCATACTCACTTCCATTATGACTGTCTGCTATAAACTTCTTAATAGACTGTGTATAATTGACAATGACTGTGTACATAGTAAATGAATGTGTCTTTTGATTTCGTATGACTGTGTAGTATATTAGATTTGAGTATATACTTTGATTCCAGTGTAAAAAATATGACTGTGTATAAGCTTTTAATATGACTGTGTGTTTAAGGTATGCATGAATGTGGATTACAATAGTTGGTGACTGTGTAAAAGCTTTCCCATATTATTTCACACAGTCATTGGAGTGTTTAATTCACATTCATACGTGATATTGTAACATTCGTCACATAATTACCCAACTAACAGTCTATAAAAAACTAACAAATCCAAACGTCATTCATCCCTACCACACAAAAATCAAAAGATTCACACTAAAAAATCCAGAAATTGACATTGTTTATCAGTACTTCTTAGACCTCTGAGCCCCCTGTTTCTTCCGATCTGCATCCTTTTTTATCTTCGCTTCAAGCTTCTTCTTCTTCTTCTCAGCCTCTTCCTTCTTCTTCTTAGCCTCAATCTTCATGTCTTCACGTACTTTGTTGGAATCAGCAGCAAACCTCGTGAGTGAGCAAAGTATAACAATACAATTACCTCAAGCATAGCATTTGCTTGCTTGATTCATCCTTCTTTAGTCCAGCTTCCCACTCATTCAGACCGGTTCCCTTGAATGTCTCCATGTGCCTCATTGCATATATGTCACAGTCTTTGACGTTTTCAGTGTTCCTCCATGACATCTTCATTCTATCAACAAGAGTTTTCTTTGGATTTTTGAATGTTTCAGCTCGCACATTCATATTTTGAGAGGCTAGGAATTCGACAAACATTTGTCTCTATAAACAAACACACAGACATAGTAACATAAGAACACACGGAGATGTTAAAAGAAATACACAGACACTAGTTAAGAAATACACAGACATGTAGTTATATACTACACAGACATTACATGATAGAGTACACACATATCATATAACCAAGCACACATGCAATTTTAGCACAAACACACAAAAATAATGAACATTTTAAAACTTACCAACCGATATGAGATACCACCATATTTATCCTCAATACTAACATCGGCGTCAGAATTGTCAATAATGTGGATCTTTAATTTACCACATCGACAACAATAATGAACTAGTGTTCTGAATGTATAATTGGGAAGACATACTGCATTAATACATATAAAAAAACACAGTTAGTGAGTAGTGGGTACACATTCATAAAATGCTAAAAAGACACACAATCACTTTTCCATATAGTGTTGACATGCGTGAAGTTCTTCTTATACTTTTGCAAGAAGGCACATGATTTAGAGTTCTCAAGCAAACCATCAATGAAGAGTCTGCGTCTTTCCTCAAACTCATAAGTATCATAAACCACAGACAAAACCTACAAAGTATACAAGAAAAAAATATAAATAAGATCTAAAAAATGTAAAAGAAAGACAAAAACATAACCAACAAAAAAAAAGACACATACCAAAGGATTAGATGATGTGAAGAACCTCAATGGAGATGCACTACTTCTATTTTTCTCATTCTCATTCAAGAATGCACTCCAAGCATCCATTATTTGAGAATCAACATACTGTCCTTTCTTCATCACAGCAAATTCATTCCTTGTAAGCTTAGATGAACCCATCTTGAATAGAAGATCCCTAAAAAAAAAAAGGACACATATGTAATCAAAAAATAAACATCCCAATATAACATCAACAACACAACAAATATAAAAAAACCTTACTCTTTCGACCCATAATTTCCCACAACCCAGTTATACATAGCAAGTTGGATTTCAATTGAGGATTTGATAGGTACTTCTCTAGCGTGACAAGGAGAGAAAGGATCAGTAATATCTCTTTTGGGTCTAGTTGTGATCAATTCAGCTTGCACCTAATAATCACATAAAACACATACATATAAATAACTAACACACAGTCATGCATATCACTAACAAACATACATGCATATTGAAAGTACACAGACACTGTATGAGAAGTACACAGACATGTTAGAAAGAAACACACACATATATAGTTTCAAACTACACAGACATTAAACACATAATACACAGTCATGCGTAACACCAACACACATACATGCATACTGAAAATACACAAACACTCTATAAGAAGTACAAAAACATGTTAAAAAGCAACACACAAACATATATGATACTTTTGAAACACTAGTTCTTGTAACAACTACACACAAACATCAGTATATACAATACACAGACGAAGTTTAAAAAGCCACACAGACATAGAATCAATAATACACAAACATGATTACTTTTGAAAAAACTTACCAATTGGGACAGTAGAGGCTACAAGGGCAACATCATCAAAAACTATCGGGGGGGGGGGGGGGACTATCGGGGGGCGGGGGGCAGAAACAGCAAGGGCAAGAGCAGGGGGTACAACAACAGAAACTTTAGTGTGGGGTTCAGAAACAACAGGTTCAGAAACAAATGAAGATACAATAGGCGCTACACCCTTCAAAACAACAAGCGCCACAACATCTTGAACAACGGGGGTAGCAGGAGCAGCAGGAGGGACAACATCATTCGAATGGTCAGGTCCTTCTTCATCAATGAATATATTGAATGATGGCGCATCAAAGGATGGGGGAATAGACTTGTTGAAGTATGGATCCCGGTAACCTTTGTTATCTTTGTTATCTCCTCCATGACCTTAACAACTTGGTCCCAAAACTCCTTCTGGCTATCTGACATCTCCTCATCATCATCAACATTGCCGTCGGGTAGGGATTGGGATTGAGATTGAGCTCCAACAAACATCCTCAACATCTTCTCAATTTCATTGTTCACTTTTATAACAATTGAGTTCGTTAAGAATTGATAGGGAGCATCTCTCATCCTCTCTAGAAACTTCCGCACATGGCGTGCAATGATCTCAGCATCTTTCAATGCTCCTCCACAAATGTCTTCAAGCTGTCGGGATCCAAATCCTCTTCATGAGGTTTACCGGTCGGTTGAGGAGGAGGTACATCATCCACAACCACATGATGTGGTAGCCTTGGATAACCTAAACCAAAGCCGCCATTAGAGACCTCCTCCTCCTCCCTAGCTTTGATGAGCTCAGAAGTCCATGCTCTTATAACCGGTATATCTCTAGGGGACTCCTTCCCAGACACCTAGGACACAATCAACATACATAACCTGAACGCAAAAAATATACAAAGATTAGAAAAAGCACACAAATATGTCTACTAAAAGTACACAGGCGTGTCTGTCGACAGTACACAGACAATATAAAAAGCAATACACACACATGTTAAACAGCAATGCACACACAAAGCTTATGATCATGACACAAAAATATTTAAAAGCAACACACAAACGTGTGTTTTATGAGTACACAGACAAGCTTATACACAACACACATACATGCTTATAATCAACACACACCTATTCAAAAATACACAAACATGCTTAAAACCAACACACATGTTTAGAAAAGCACACACACATACGTGTATTTTATGAGTACACGGACATGATTATACACAATACACATACATAACATGTATGGATACACAGACATGCTAAATATCCAATAAACAAACATGTTTTAAAGCAAACACAAACACATAACATGTATTTTATGAGAACACAGACATACAACGAGAAAGTACACATTCATGATTATATATACTACACAGACATAATTATAGGCAACACACATACATATAGATGGACCCAAAAAGAATATAAAATTAGCATTAAAAACAACATTGGACCTCTCCAGGTCTTTCTGCTTCTCTTCCATTCCTTTGACAACTCAACAAGATTGTCAAACACAAACCCACACCAGTTAAAGTCCCTTATCGACCTTGTATCAACAAGAACATCCAAAAGGTTCAAATTGACAGATCCGTTTGGTTTACTCTCAACAACAGTAGTAACAAACAACAACAAAAAAATCCTCTTAAACCAATCTCCCTCCAGATTTGACATCTTCTCCCTCAATAACTTCGGCCGCAAAGAATTCAGATCCTTAACCCCACAGATATCCCTCAGCTCCGCCAGAAGAGCTGAATTTGAAGAGTAGTAAGAATGGATAACAGGATTTGGTCCCTTCGGCAGACCAAGATAAACCTCTACGTCGTTCTCACTGACCCTCACCTCCTTGGTCTCGTTCATCATTTTTATAGTGCACGAGACAGGGTCGAATATGTCTGCTAGCCAATATGCTAAGCAGAGAGGCATATCTCTCAAGGTCCATCCAAGAACACTCCCAAACCCCATCTCTTGGACGACTTTAATCTGATCGGCGGTTAGAGCAGAGACAAGATCAACAACTTGCCTTATAGAATTGCCCGAATCAAGTTTCGTGAAGGGGTCATTGGGTGCAGCAGGGGCCGGATCCTTCGACTTAGGAGCAACAACATCCTTCTTACTCCTCTTAGACTCGGCAATGGAAATGATAGGCGCTCGCTCCTTACCCTTTCGACTTTTTATGACAGGGGAGGGAGAAGGAGAAGGAGAAGGAGTAGCAACAAAAGAAGACTGTAATGTTGGTCTGGCAACAACAGTTTTGTTGAATTTCCTGAAAACACAACTAAGAGGAACATCTTCGTCTTCCTCATCTATTGTTGCAACATTGACATCAACTTTAGCTCCTCTTCTTCTACCTCTTCCCTTTACTCTTCTGAAGCCCGAATACAAAAACATACAGACACTTATTATACAACCACACATACATTTCTTATTAAACACACACACATACATCTACTATGAACACTTTATTATAAAACACACAGAAACTTGTTAAATACTACACAAACATACACCTTTTTATGCAAAATACACATACATGAAAACAAAAATAACACACATATATCTACTATACACAACTTGGAAAATACACAATACACACACACACACTTGTTATCAAACTACACATACAACACGTACACTTAATACGAAATCCAAACACATAACTTCAATTAACACACAGACATTTGTTAGCAAACTACACACACACTTATTTAACAAACCAACACATACACTTAATACGAAATCCACACACATAACTTCAATTAACACACAGACATTTGTTAGCAAACTACACACACACTTATTTAACAAACCACACATACACTTAATATGAAATACACACACATGACTTCAAATAACACACAAATCTACTATGTACTTGGAAAGAACACACAAAACACACAAGCAGTGTTCGAAATACCACACATTATGCAAACACAACAAACACAAAACGAAAATTTGCATACCAGAATCGACATGCATTAAAGGATCCTGTCTCTTCTTGCTTCTTGCTTCTTTCTTCTCTATCATACACAACAATAGGGCTAGGTTGTTCCTCCATAGCACTGATTTCAACAAATTCAACCGCTTCGAAACACAAAATAAAGGAAAAGGACGAACAAAAAACCATTAGATAGTCTAAAAACCTAAAATCGAAGAAGAAACAAATTAAAATTCCGTAAATTAAAACCCTAACCTGGAAGTGGGAGTTCGTATACTGTAGATCTCTGAGAGGAAGACATGTCGAACTAGAAGATATGAAGATTGCAAGCAAACGATCGATGGAGGACGAAGAGATTGAGCAAAATCGCCGGAGAAGAATCTGAATCGCCAAAGGGGGAAAAGCAGGATAGAAAGATACGGAAAAGCAAAACTGATTTGATTGATAGTTTACGAGGGAAATATAAAGGCGCATGTAATACAAACGAGAAGGAGAGCGTGTTCCCACTAAAACCGTCCCACGCGCATCAGATTTCTCACCGTTAGATTGAAACACATCGATGGTTGGGGGGCATTCTCAATTCTTTCTCTATTAGCCGTATGCACGTGATGCGTTTTCTAAAAGATAAGTCAATTAAATGTCTCCCGATCAATTGATTTAATAAAATGGTTATGTGGTTTATTATATCTTTAATATACTACTACTATAAATATAATTATGACATTATTTGAAGTTGACATATGTTGTTCTATATTATTATTTTAATCTCCAATTTAGTATATAAGATTAGTTAATTATATATTTAAGGAAACATTATAAATATGGTTTCAATGATATATATTATTTTATATTTTACATACATAAGAGGTCTATAATCAAATTTTGGGAGTTTTTATCATAGAGGAGGAGAGAATCAATTATTCAATACATACATGATTAGACAGGAAAGAATGGGAGTTCTTAAAATTTGATAATAATGACATATTATTATTTTTGTTTGAAATAAGGCTATTATTGTATGTGAGATTTAATAATTTTGTTTGAAGTTTAGCATCTCCAATAATAAATAGCTTATTCTTTAGGGAAAGACTCATGTAAGAATGAGTCTTATGGTGAGAATGTGAGAGTACCCTTCCTTCCCTAAAAAAAGCTTACTAAATGCCCTAACCCATTCTCAGCTCCTGTTTCACACACCACTCCGAAGCCGCCTCTTCCTCCACCTGCTCCGACGACGAGCCCTTCCATCGGCTGCCGCTCTCCTCTCGCTCCTTCTGGATCAAATCCAAGTCCTCTCTCCTCCGGTTCCGCCGAATCCTCGATCTACTGCCGACTCCGATCCATCCGCCGCCGTTGCCGTGTTGTTTGGTTTAGACTCCGATCCATTCTCTTCCGCCGTTTCCGAAGGTTAACTCGCCACATCCAGAATTAGTTCGCCGCCGCCTCGTTCTTTGCGCCGGGTCTCGCCAGATCTGGTTTTCGAGCCATAACTCGTCGGGATTTTCAAGCAGATCTCGTCGAGAAGGCCATCGACGCCCCCAAATCTGGCACGGTGCTCGGCCTTAGCACCGGATCCACCATCACCTTCGCCATCGCTCGGTTCCGCGAGCTTCTCTCCTCCGGCACCCTCTCCGACATCATCGGGATCCCTACCTTCATGCGCACCACTGAGCAGGTCGCATCCCTCGAAATCCCGCTCTCCGGCCTTAACCACCGCCCCAGCCTCGATCTCGCCATCGATGGTGCCGACGAGGTCCAGACAGATCTAAACGTAGTCAAAGGCCGCGGCGGCGCTCTCCTCCGAGCGAAGATGGTGGAAGCCGCTAGCGACGGGTTCATCATCGTCGCCGACGAAACGAAGCTCGTCGATGGCCTTGGTGGAAGCGGACTCGCGATACCGGTGGAGGTAGTTTAGTTCTGTTGGAAGTACAATTTGAGGAGGTTACAAGATTTTTCAGGGAATTGGATTGTGAGACAAAGCTGAGATTGAAAGCGGATGGACAAATTGACCATAGAGGTGAATAATTTGGCAATAGAGTTATACAAATTGACCATAGAGGTGAACAAATTATACAAAGTTCTATTGCAATAAAATATGGATGAACATATTGATCATAGAGGTGAACAAATTGACAATAGAGTTGCAAAAATTGACAATAGAGTGGAACAAATATGGATGAACAAATTGATCATAGAGGTGAACAACTGACAAAGAGTTAAACAAATTGTACAAAGTTCGTTTGCTATAAATTATGGATGAACAAATTTACTCTAGAGTAGAGCAAATTGTCAATCGAGATGAACAAATTGGATGAACAATTTGACCATAGAGTTGAACAAATTGGCAATAGAGTTGATTAAATTGACCATAGAGGTGAACAAATGGCCGATAGAGCTGAATAAATTATACAAAGTTCTATTGTTATAAAGTATGGATGAACAAATTGACCATAGAGGTAAACAAATTGGCAATAGAGTTGAGCAGATATATATGAACAAATTGACCATAGAGATGAACAAATTGCCAAAGAGAAATTTTTTACAAAGCTCGTTTGCTATAAAATCTAGATGAACAAATTGACCATAGAGTTGAATTCATATGGATACACAAATTGACCTCAAAGTTGAACAAATCGGCAATAGAGTTGAATAAATTTTGGACGGACGTTGTATTTGTGTTTTTCGAAAAATACGCGAAAATTCCGGCCGTGCTGTTTTTTTCCCCTTTTTTTCCTGAGCGCTCGATCTCTCCTCATCAAACGGATCTTATTTATTCCTATTTCTCACTCTAGCCCCCATTCTCACTGGATCCGGACCCTATTTTTCATTTTTTTTATTATTTTTACCATAATCATAATGAATATTCTAAGTAAGTGTGAATCATGATTAAAATATAAGTTATGTGTAAGATATAAGTTATGTGTAATATGAGACGTGTTACTTATCGACTTATCATTGGTTACGCTCTACTTATGGTTTAGATTAAAAGTAAATTACAAAACGTCAAAAATGTCATTAGGTTATGAGTGCATTTTATGATGTACTCCCTCCGTTTCACAATAAGTGTCGTTTTAGCACTTAAAATTTGTTTCATAATATTTGTTGTTTTAGGTTTTCAAAGTGATTTATTAGGGGTGAATAATGACAATTTTTATTGGAATGTGTATTTTTTGACTAAAGTTGTTCATTCATTGGCCAAAAAATGTAATGAGTGGTAAGATTAAGAAAAAATTGTAAGTTTTAAAATGAATGATTGCTTTTCTTAAAAACTGTGTTAAAAGCTAAAATGACACTTATTGTGAAACAGAGGGAGTATTTTTTTACTATACATTGTAACAACTCTATTTATTAATGCACTTTCCATGCACACCTCTGATAATTTACGATGTACTTGCAATTTATCGTATTTCCTTGTCTCGTCTATATGATATATTTGGATAACAGATTGAATTTGGTATATGGTGAAGAAAGGTGTAGGTTCCTTAATTGTTGATGGAGTAATAACGAACCTATCTTATTCATATTCGATTACCACTACGGTTAAGTGATACATTTTTTGGGAATCTTTACAACTTTAAAAATGCAACACATCCATAAGACTTAAATGTTGTTAATCCACTAAACTTAAATCTTTACAACTTTAAAAATGCAACACATCCATAAGACTTAAATGTTGTTAATCCACTAAACTTAAATGTTGTTAATTCACCCCAAAACCTCTTTCCTCCAAATCCTTTTAATTCACCCCAAAACCTCTGCCCATTGAACTGCCTTTCACCTACGGTTTTTAATCCAACATTGAACTGTATGATGATAGATAGACTCAGAGACCAATGGCTCATTATCCCTTCCTCTCCTTCACTGATTCTTCTTCCTCTCAACCTAAAACATTTTGAATTTCTTGAAAAAAACAAAGAAAAAGGTGAGGAAGGAGCATGGAGGAGGTTGCAGATCTGAACGCCGAAGGGGAGGAGTAGTCGGCGGATGAGGCGTTTTCGCCGACGGGGGATTTGAATGGAGGGGGCAAGGAGGAGGCATTTTCGACGATGGTGGAGATGTCGAGGCGGAAGTCGTCGGCGGATCTAAACTGAGGGGGCAAGTAGGAGGCGGTTTTCCTGGACGGCGGAGATGCAGAGGTGGAGGTCATCGCCGGATCTGAACGGAGGGGGGAGGAGGCGTTTTTGACGGTGGAGGTCGTCGGTGGATCTGAACGGAGGGGGCGAGGAGGAGGTGTTTCCGACAGCGGCGGAGGTTGTTAGCAGATCTGAACAGAGGGGGGGAGGAGGAGGAGGCGTTTTCGACGGCGGCGGAGATGCAGAGGCGGTGGTTGACGACGGCGGAGGGAGAAGACGGGAGGAGTTGAAGGAGGGTGCCGAGAGAGACCATCATCTGTATGCATAGCTGGCCATTGAAATTACCTGTTGACTTCCATGAAAGTGTAGTTGAAGCAATTGGAAGACGAAGCAGCCGAATCGGAAGACGGAAGAGGATCTAGGTCTGAAAGGAGCGGTGCTGATCGCGGGAATGTGCAGGATTTTGGAGAAAGTGAAGCCTCGGTGGCCTATTTCTCAGATCCTCACCTTCGTCGGCAGGTTTCTCCCCACTATGCCGATTGTTCCCGCCGTCGATCTGCTCGACAAGTCCGTAAAGGTGCCGGAGAAGAAGGTAGGGTTTTGAGGTTTTCACTTTCCAATTCTGTGTGTTTTTGCAAACTATGGTTTACGACTGCACTTGAAAAATTCAGGTGATAGCAGTGCAGAGTCCAATGAGGTACAACGGAAGGCCGAGGCTGGGGACAGTGATCGAGCTTCTGAGGGTGACGGAGTACCTCAGCCAGAGGCTCGGGGAGGTCCACATCCCCTTCATCGTGCTGCACGGGAGCGACGACATGGTCACGGACCCCAACGTGAGCCGGGCGCTGTACGAGGAGGCCGCTAGCGGTGACAAGACGCTCAAGATGTTCCCTGGGATGTTGCATTCGCTGTTGTTCGGGGAGACGGACGAGAACATTGAGCTGGTGAGGATCTATTGGGTTGGTTGAACCACAAGTGCTGAATTGGTGTTTGTATTGAAATTAGAGTGTGGGTTCATAGCAACTACACTTTCATAGAAATTCGTCTTCATTCACACACAATTGTAGGGTGCAATTGCTTTCATGAACTGTGAATTGAAGCAATTGCACCCTACAATTGTAGTCGAGCACGACATCAGAGCTAGAGGTGGGTCCAAGCTCTCAAATACGTCTTCGAAATGCTTCAATTTGGTTTATCCTTTTCTTATTTGTTGTGTAACCTCCAGGATTACAGTGTTGGTGCCACTTTCTATGGGGATAAGGCCAAGACCAAGACCTTTATTGCATGTTTTGCGTCTTCTGATGGGTACGACAACTCTTTTACTTTACTGCCATTGCTTTTTTGGATGTTATGTTTCTACAAGTTTGACAATAGCTTGCCCTGTTTGATCCATGTGGGATAAATTTGATGTTCTCATTATTGTTTATTTTGACAAACCTGAACTCTTCATTCTTCTTAATATATTTTTTTGTCAAAATTGCTTTGCTTTGTGTATATCATCTTGACAAGGTTAGGGGAAGTAAGGAACTTCCATAAAGGGGAGATATCACTGCAATACTCAGCCCTCTGATAAGGAATAGAGAAAAAAAAAGGCCTCAAGTATGTTTATTAGGATGTTTTTATTGCTGGTATGAGGAATTGAAAATATAGCCGTGAAAGGTTTCTTTTGGTTCTATGGCTGTTTCGTTGATTTCGTCCTTTTGTTATGGATTTGTATATTTCATCTTTTGTCACTTTTATGCAATGGATATATTGTGTATTATCAGCTGATTGATGAATAGACGGCATATTTCTAGCTCTATCTAAATTATGTACTCTGTAATTGCTGCTGTTCTTATGTTGGTTAATTTTTCGAAAAGTGGCAGTAGCTTACTTCCAGGACATAACCACTGACACTACAAAGGATAACGCATCTGTGGTTGATTCATCTATTGTGGGATATGTAGACGATGCAGGTATTCCTTCACAATAATTAAACTGATGCATACAACCTTCTTTGAATTTGTCAGTGTCGTAATATAAGTGAAGTAAATTTACTTCTCAATATTTTACACATTTGAAATTATTGTTGCTAAAACAAAACTCCTGAATTCATCAAGCAATTATACTTGACCAAATAGTTGATGTAATTTCTGCAATTGTCCACAGAATGCGTAGTATAAAGTAGGGTATATTGGAATCTACACGCCACTCACTATATATGTAGTTATATAGAGACTTAAAGATTGCATCTTAAGTAAGCACAGTGATAAGATAGGTTTCCTCTTTCTTCACTTGGTTATCCCTTTTCAAACCATTTGTCTTTGCATGGGCTGTTACATTTTATTCTTCAGGCTATTTGCCTTCACATTCACCAGCATATTTAAATCAACATTGAATAATGCAATATGGCCATATGGGACGGTTGGCTTAAATCATATAGGATTTCCCTAGCAGACAAGTTACTCTACAGGATGGTAGGGTACAGAGTTTCCAAACCCATTTGTTAATAACCACACACACAATCAAGTTGGTTATCACAATAAAGAAAGTCAGTAAATAGGCATGCCAAATTGACAGCATTAGGCTATTAGCCATCAAAGAAAGTCAGTAATCCTTCTTTTGTTCTGTAATACAAGCATCATTTACTCAGGTGGTTGATGAGAAATATCTGGACAATTTTCCTGTTGAATAAGCCTTACTGTGCTCATGAAAATTAATGTAGCTGAATCAATTTTATGCTCCTGAGTATTTTGTTAGCTTAAGCCCATAAAATGTTTTGCACATTTATGCATGCAGAGCTTACTTTAGCTGAAAGATTAGTGCTGCAACTCTTGCTGACTGCGAAGTCCTATGTTGCTCAGATTAACGTGGCATATTTTGCATCATCTTTTAATCATTAGTAAAGTTGGTTTCAGTTCTTATCTGATTTATCAATTGGGTTGTTTCTATTAACAAACACATAATAAAGATGAAATGAAAGCTACCCTTGTATTGGTATTGTTATAGTACCTATATTTGTAATTGCAGTAAGAATGGATGTTGCTAGATGTAAACTAAACTGGGCAAGCAAACAATATCTTGTAAATGCAATAGTTATATGTCTTGGATTTTGTGGTCTGATTATCTAAATATCTGATTGTATTTATGGAATATCTAAGTTTGTGTTAAACCTGTACAATTCTTTTGATACTGTAGCTCTTAATGCAAATTGTCACTGAACACTGTGAAATTTAATAATTAGAGAATTCCAGCTGTAGACCAGATGAGCATGGTCAGCTCCCCGCTGCAGAACAAGGATTACAGCGTGAAAATTCAGTGAAAAAATCTAGAAAAAAATTACAAGATACTATATTATCAAGAGCTTGAGTCATCAGAATATCCAACTGTCAGTACAAAAAGGAATTTGGGCTACTCAAGTGATGAACGAACCAATCTTAGACGAAGCCTTCCATGTAAGATTTATGTCAGCTTTATGCTTGTGGTTCGTAGGACTATGTTGTTTCTGATATTGATCAGTAGGTAATACGTACATACTGAATGCATTCTTCATTTGTTGTTTTTGTCATTTTTTATCAGCTTATGTAGGGGTGGGCATAATCCGGTCCGGACCGGATTTTTGGACCGGACCGGACCGGACCGGCATGGACCGGGACCGGACCGGACCGGACCGGCATGGACCGGGACCGGACCGGGAGGTTCCCGGTCCGGTCCCCGGTCCACAAAAATGGGAGTTCCCGGTCCCGGTCCGGTCCCGGTCCCGGTCCGGTCCGGTCCCGGTCCGGACCGGGAATTTAAAAAAAAAAAAATTAATATGAATTGTGTTAATTTTAATACAATATAGTTAATTTTTAATATTTAAGCTTTATATTTATAATATATACTTAATAATATTTTGTTTTTCATTAATTATATGTGATTTCTTTAATTATATTATAATTTTTTATATATAAAAAGTATATTTTATTTTTAAAAAAATATTTTTTTTTAAAATGGGAGTTCCCGGTCCAATCCGGTCCAGGACCGGACCGGGACCGGGACCGGACCGGACCGGATTTTCCTGGTCCGGTCCCCGGTCCACAACTTTTCAAGTTCCCGGTCCCGGTCCGGTCCGGTCCGGTCCCGGTCCGGTCCGGTCCGGTCCGGTTCTGGACCGGTGCCCAGCCCTAAGCTTATGTGAAGAGTAATAGTGTTCATGTTGTTATATGTGGTTAAAGGTGACGGAAGAGCAGCTAGCAGCTCTGTTTATCGACTGTGGGCAGGTAAAAATAATTATGATGTTATGCTCTTTAATGCCTTGGTGAAAATTCTGCTGTTTTTGATAATTGAATCATGGTGGTTTGTTGTATTTGTCATGACCTATGAACTTCTTTCTCTGTTGAACATATGTCATCTCAATTTAGGTGCTGATTACTTAGATGCTTTAGAATTGGATAATGAATAATAATAACTGAAGATGATTACATATAGATTTGGCTCTAAAGATGAAGTTTGTAATCAGGCCATGTGTATTGGCCAAAGGCTGGCTTCTGTGTGCAACATTCTTTCCATGAATATTTGTCTATATGTGTTGGGTTGCCAAAATGTATAAGATCACTAACATGAAGGATGGCTTGACTGCAGATAACAACTCCAGCCAAGATATTTGTTAATATAATGAGTGAGTTGCAAAAGAAACTTTGCCAAATTTTGAGCTCAGGAAGTAGACAATTCAATTGGAAAAAACAGCAATTCAAACTTCCATTGAATATCTAATCCATGTTTTCCCACCTTCCAGTTTTTGCATGAAAAGTAACTTCAGCAACTGGTTTATATAAAATGAATTGAAACAAACTAAATATGCTTCGTTGTGCAACTACAGGGCTTCTTTTTAATGAATTCCTTGTTATTCCTACAGGAAAAGGAATCATAGGAGATGAACACTGAGGAAAAGATTACAGCTGCTGGTAAGAAGAAAGAGGAGGGAATGCCTTATTTAAGGGAGGAAAATATGCAAGGGCCTCCAGATTATATGAGAAGTTATACCGATACAGTGGTCATTAAAATATTTATGGCTTTAGTGCTTCTGTAACGACTCTTTGTTGCTTATGCAGGCTGCTAAGTATAGTGAGTATTACTCCTCTTGTTTTTCTTTGTTCTCTTGTGCGTATGTTATATAGGAAGTTAAGCGTTGATCCAATTCAACTCTTTGAAAAAAATGAAGACTGAGAAAGGCATTGTTGTAAGATTTGTAAGTGGGAGATGAGGACAGTTCGCATTAAAGAGAAAATTTGAAGGAATGCTACAAATCATAAATAATGTTAAAGAAACAAAAATTCATTTTAAACTTCTTTTTTGCTTTTTCAATGTTTAAATACACAGTATTGATCATGCACTTAGTATGCTTACTAAAATTAAGTGTACACTTTTTTATGAACATATACACTTATTCTATACTTATCATCATATATGTCGTTTTAGGATTTGTCTTTAAAATTAAGAAACTATATGATTTTCTAAATAATCCTCAATCTTTTCATTTAGTATATATTTATGTAATTGTTCTTAATCACAAGCTAAAGCCGAAGGAGGAGGCATGAGCATTTAATTATGCACCAATTTTGGGGCTAAGATTGCCTCATAGGCAATTTAGTCAACTCATATAAGCTAGCTAGGCATGAGCATTTAATTATGCACCAATTCTATGGCTAAGATTGCCTCATATGTGATTTTGTTTGCTGCTCCAAGGCAATTCAATCAACTCATATAAGCTTTGGCCCCATCCATCGGACGGGCTTTGCTACTAGTTTTCATATTAAAGAAAGCAATGGCAGGTGGAAGTTATGAAGACACTCTAATCAAGGGATTAATATAGTATTATATTAAAAATATAGATAATATTTAATAAGGTAAAAATAAAAGACAAATTATCTTCTATATATTACCGTGTTGTGAAAACATAATTAAATTAGAAGTATATAAATATCAAATAAATATATTAATGAATCATTAACTTAGTTAAGAAATCTATCTTTTATCTAAAAACCAAATCAATATATAATTTTAAAGACAAATACTTGTAGGTCAAATACATCATCTAATCTTTTTATTACTATTTTTATTTGGATTTCAACAGGATATGATAGTAAAAATTATATTTAATGTATCATTTTAGATAGATGTGATGTAAATATAACGGTAGAGTTTGTACCATTGATTATTTTTAAAAAATCTTATAAAAAATTATGAATAATAATTCAGAATTAATAATATTTAGTTAATTGGATAAAATTCTTAATATTATGATCTATTGATTCATTAAGTGCTTATAATGATATGTCTAAGATTTATATATTAGGATAGAACTAAAACTAAACAACTCAAAATCGTAGAATAATATTTTAATTAAATATGTATAAGATTAAGATTATATATTATGAAAAAATTAAGATTTAATTTCAACCAAAAAAATTAGATTTAATAAAAATAACTTTTGTAATAAGAGAGTGATGATGTGATACAATATGGTGACAAAAATATTTAAAATAAAGAATTGCAAATTTAAAATAGTGTTCTTATAAGTTATAGCTAACGAGATTAAAGTCCGCATCGCATGGGCCATGTTGTCACTAGTGACTACAAAAGTGCTAAGCGTATAAGCTCGTTTAGTGCTCATGGTATCGGGTTCGAGACTTTAGGGTGGTGATTTTCCCTATTTCTTTAAAGCTTGTTAGTAACCGGTTCTCATCTCTTGTGTATGCTTTAGGCGATGCCAAGTAATACTTACGGCGACCCTAATCACTTTCCTTATCAAAAACAAAACTAGTGACTACAAAAAATTGGCAATGAGTTCTTGTTAGATAGCTAAAATTCTGTGTTGGAACTTCAAACATTCAATCTTTATCATTCGACATTATTTCCTTTTTCTTAATACAATTTCCGGCAAACAAACGATAGACTCCCTGGCAAACAAAAGTGAATAGTTCAACAAACCCTCATCATCTCAACAATGAATAGCCTAGAAAAATATTTAGGTTGCCATATCATCAATGGTAAAGTGAACAAATTATACAAACTTTTGAGGAAACGATTTGTAAGACAAAAACCAAATTAAGTAAATGGAAAGCCCACTAACTGTCACAAGAAGGACGAACAGTTCTCGTTAGAGCAAATCTTGCAACAAAATCCAACTACGTGATACAGAATTTCATGCTTCCTACAGAAGTTCATGAAGAACTGAATAGAATTAACAGGCGTTTCTTCTGGAACAAGGATCACACCATAAACTAGATGGGACAAAATTTGCAGACCCAAATCTCAGGGAGGTCTTGATCTTTGTAAAGCTGAACATATGAATAAAGTGCTCCAAATGAAACTACTGTGGAAAATATTTTTCAAACCAAATAAATATTTGGGTCCAAATTATAAAAGAGAAATATTTGAAGGGAGATAGTTTATTCGAATATAGACTTAACTCCAACACATCCTGGCAATGGCGCAAATTAATAAATCTACGAAATAAATTCAAAGAAGGTTTAATCTGGCAGGTAGGTAACGGTCAGACCATTCGATTTCGGACCGACCATTGGTTATCTGATGAACTGTTAGAAAGGCATGTCGATGACCCAACAAACAATTGATAAAGAACAAAAATTCCAACACTGTATATCGAGCAATAAAACATGGAAAGAAGACGAACTAAGGAGAATCCTTCTAACAAGCATAGTAGAGTTGATTATACCAACCCCCATCACAGATAATGAAATTCATGATAGACTATATTAGGCTCCAGGTAAGAATGGTTGGTTCTCAACATCGATCTACAATAAGTCATATAACAAAACTCGCATTAGAAAAATGATAACAAATGGATTTGGAAACTTGATACTATCCCAAAGGTAAAAAAAAAATTATGGAAAATGATCAACAATGGTCTACCAACAAAAACCGACTAAGAGATAAGCAAATTTCAATTCTAGGGGGTTGTCTTCTATGTACTTGTACATATGAAGACACGATACACTTAATCAAAGATTGCAATCACACAAAGGAAATTACAAGACAAATTAACACAAAAACAATGCAAATACTCCAACAGATAAGCACAAACTTACAAAACCTGAGAATAATCATCAAAGAGCTAAGATGATTGACAACTGAGGAGTTTATAGAATTGGCCACGATCTGGTGGGAAATATGGCACCAACGAAATACACTTGTGTTTCAACAAGAATCAAATGATATAATACATGACTTAGCAAACTACATAAAAACACAAATTCATATCTGGGGAAAAGCAAAACATTGGAATGAAGAGGAAGATTCCTAAAGATGCAGGAATGCGCAACCAAACAAACGACAAAAGAAAAACAAGATTTGGCAAAGATCAAGAAATGGATTCTGCAAGCTGAATGTGGATGGATCAAGACTAGCTGATGGAACGGCAATATCTGGTTCTATAATAAGATAAACTCAAGGAGAGGTTATTGATTGATATAGCAACAACCAAGTATCAAAAGGCCTCGTCATTATAAGCTGAAAAACTTGCGTTACGAGACGGACTCAAGAGAGCCATACAACTCAAAATAAAGAAAATCGAGATAGAAGGCAACAATCTAACAAGAATCCAAGCTGTTAAAAATATAGGGAGATGCCCTTGGGAAATAGAAATGCTAAGATCCGACATAATGGTCTCGTTGCTCAACTTTGAAACTGTTAAATTTTCTCATATGAGTAGGTGTTGTAATACTGTGGCCGACCTGATTGCAAAAATGGGTCATATCTCCCAGGCACTACCATTTCTACACTTCCTGAACTTCTCGTTTTCATCCAAAAAGATGCCGTAAGGGGGTCGTCTCTCTTTCGATAAAAAAATTCATTTAAAATTTTAAAATATTATCTTAATATAGCATATCTAGAAATCTTACAAAAACTAACGAATCCTATAGATAAATTTAGAAAAGTAACATAGACATGACACATGGACAAATAGAAATGCCTTACTATAATAGCTCTAGTATTTATGATTTATATACATATAGATAGATAAGTAGTTTTATAAAAAAAATAATTAAAACGATAAAAAAGAAATATTGTCCATTTCTCGTTTCGTACATGAAAAATATGTGTAGGCGGGCATGATTCCATATCAATTAGTTAGCATTTATTTCTCTATCTTATTTATTATGCTTATCCATATTTATTCTGCTTTATCCTTTAATAGGATAGTTACTCTAGATTAGGGTAATATTTATGGAGGAGGATCTTATCTTCGCTTGGGATAAGATCTTGGTTGACTTGAGGAGCAAGCCAGTTGCCCTGAAACCCTAGTGGGCCGATCGGCCCATAGGCGCGCCTAGCTCTCCTTCGCCTGTCTCCCTTCCTCTATAAATACACATGTATTCGCTTATGTGCCTAGTAAGTTCTAAGCTATCGCTCTGCCTGGACGCCTTTATTCGACATTGCACCTATTTGACTTAAGCATCGGAGGTGGATTAGGGGTCGCCCGCCCCTAGGTCCATTGTTTTGCAGGTCATTAAAGACGAAGAGGCGTGGAGCGGAAGAACATTAAAGAAGGAGTTGAAACCTGTACACGGCATATTTTGTGTACTAACATTTGGCGCCGACCGTGGGGAGAACTAGGTTTTCGACCTTCGTCTCTATTCCCCTACGAGAACCGATCCTAGAAGGCTATGGATTGTCGGTCCACGAGCCCGGATCAAGATAGTCCCTAGGCAAATCGGCGCGACGGCCGCAGCCCCCGGGATTCGCGGATGGACGATGGCCGATCGACTTCGCCACGCGGCGCGCGACCTCGGCAGTCGATCCGGTACGAGACGCGGTCCGCGATTCGCCGAACCGCCGCCGTCACGCCAGCGCCGGGGC